>JAESUZ010001600.1:1200000-1614564 GCA_017311185.1 Proteles cristata cristata
CAATTTAATATAATCATGTCAAATGGAATTTATTGAAAATATTGTGTGGTATGAAAATGTGGCTGTACCACTTACTGTGTTTCCAGTTAAGTGACTCTAACTCCCTGGAGCCTCAATTTTTCTATTTTATTTTACTTAAAAATTTTTTTTTTTAATTTCTGAGAAACAGAGAGAGTGCAAGCGGGGGAGGGGCAGAGAGCGAGGGAGACACAGAATGCAAAGCATGGAGCCCCAATTGTTTTATCTGTAAGAATAAAAATTGAAGATTATTTTAGGGTTATTGAGAACACTGAATTAATCATAATGCTGCTACATAATCAAGGCCAGGTAAATAACAACTCATTATTTAATATATACACAGTTTTAGCTTATGATCTAAAATGTGTATGATTCATAATCCTTGACATTGTTTCCTGAGATATATGAGAATGTTAAGAAGCACCTTGATAAAATCTGTGAAATCTAAAAGGAATTCTCTGGGGATTTATTTCAGGTTGTCTTTGAAAAAGACTGAAGTTGCTTAGGGAAATCTGGAAACATTTTGAGAATATTCAACTGACTTTTTGGTGTTGTTACCTTCTTTCTGTTTTTATGTACCCCCTTGCAGTGAGCATCTACACAGGACAGAGGCCATGATGTTTGTCATTTGCTGCCTTGGACCAGACATACTCTCTGCAAGATTCTCTTATGCAACAGCACTTTCAATCCTCTACCACAGGGCTGCGAACACTAACTATGGGGTCCGAGCCTGATGCCTCAGCCCTTTCAACCCTCCCTAAGCTCTTTAACTCCTCCTTATGATATAAAGAAAAAAATTTATAAAATAATGATGTTTGCTCTCACAAATTATATAAGAAATATAAGCAATTAGGATAAGAAATTACATCAAAACAGAAACTATGTCTACCTTGTAGCAACTCTGTGGGTCAGAACTCACATGTAGGAAACTGATCAAGCACAAAAAGATACCTGTGCACCTGTGTTACATATGCTTGCTGTATTGTAGTACTGTTATTAAATTGGAAATAACCTAAATAATCAATTTTATGCTGATGAAGTAAATTCTGTAAGAAATTTAAAATGCAATCATATGCAGTCATTAACAATAATGTATATCTGTATTTATTGATCTGAAAGATATCCACAATATATTCAAGACAGGAGATCAAGTTACAGAAAAAGAGGTATTTTACAAACCTATTTATGTAACAATCCATGTATGTAAATATAAATATTTATAGATAGATACAACAATATCTGGAAAAATATTGTTTTCCAAAGTGTCAGAAGTGATTCTCTTTGAATATTAGAATTTTAGGTAATTGCTGCATCTCTTTACTTCTCTTGCATTTTGTTTTTATGTTTATCATGTACACTGAGAATTTTTATTTAACAAACATCTGACTCCTTTTTTAAGGTATTTTGAATTTTTTTTTTTTAAGTAGCCTCCCTGCTCAATGTGGAGCTCAACGCAGGCCTTGAACTCAGGACCCTGAGATCAAGACCTGAGCTGAGATCAAGAGTCAGACACTTAACTGACTGAGCCACCCAGGCACACTGACTGCTTTTTTAAGGTGCAGAACTGTGATATTTATTGTGCTAAACTCAAGTCATATTGTATTCTTTCTGATCCAGAGAGAAAAAAGCAAACATCTCTTCAGTTGCCATTCTGTTCTATAAACACTTAATATGCCACCTAAATTGGACTTTGCATTAACATACTGAGAAAAGCAGAATCATAACTATAGTTAAAATGAGGAAACTGATACTAAGAAAAGTCAAGTAACAGCCTCATTCACGTAGTTTGTAAGTAAATAGGCCAAGAAATCAGGATTCAAAGCCAAGTTCCATTCTCTTTTCAACATACCATGCAAAAAGGAAAGATATGAAATTTAATCCCAGCTCTGTTGCTTTCATCTCTAGATTTATTTATTTCAATTATCCAATTATTTTAAGAGAATTTAAGGAGTTCATATGGTTCCATCTAGTGATTATATTTTGCATTATCTTCAATAAGGATAATAATAACCAGCATTTATTTTTTATTTTATTTTATTTTTTTAAATGTTTATTTTATTTTTTGAGAGAGGGAGAGAGAGACAGAGCAGGAGTGAGGGAGGCACAGAGAGAGGAAGACAGAGATTTGGAAGTGGGCTTCAGGCTCTGAGCTGTCAGCACAGAGCCTGACATGGGGCTCCAACTCATAAACAATGAGATCACCACCTGAGCTGAAATCATATGTTTCACTGATGTAGCCACCTAGGCACCCCACTTCTTCTTTTTTGTTTATTTATTTATTTATTTATTTTGAGAGAAATAGAGACAGCAAAAGGGGGGAAGGGCAGAGAGAGGAGAGAAAATCCCAAGCAGGTTCTGTGCAGCCAGTGCAAAGATAGAACTCAAGAAGCCGTGAGATCAAGAAGCCCTGAGCTGAAACCAAGAGTCAGATGCTCAACAGACTGAGCCACCCAAGTGCCCCATACCCAGCATTTATTTATTTTTTTTTTTAAGATTTTTATTTATTTCTAGGAGAGAGAGAGAAAGACAGCGTGAGCAGGGGAGGGTCAGAGAGAGAGAAGGAGTCACAGACTGAAACAAGCTCCAGGCTCTGAGCTGGCAGTCAGCACAGAGCCCGACGCGGGGCTCGAACCCACGAACCGCGAGATCATGACCTAAGCGAAAGTCGGACGCTTAACCGACTAAGCCACCCAGGCGCCCCATACCCAGCATTTATTGAACAAGGTTCTTTTCAGAGGACTGGCATGGATTACCATTATCTAAATTTTACAACCAGTCTGTATGTTAGGTACAGTATTTATAAGAGTCACATAAAACTTAGAGTGATCTAGAGTGCTTAAAAAATTTGCCCAAGGTCACAAAAAAGTAAGTGGTAGAGCAAAGGATTCTATACCAGGCAGTCTGACACCTAAACCTGTATTCCTAGCCACAACCCTGTGCCCAATTTATACAACCAGCTAAGTACTTAAGCTACCACTGTTCAATATATGTTTGGGCATTTTATTAGCAGCACAGTGTCATATATAGGTGCTTTTGTTTGGACTGACAACTTTGGATGCCTTTTTTCCTTCTTTCCCTTCCTTTTTATATAGCTCGTTTGTACACACAGAACTATTCCTTCTGACCTAATAGACGAGTGAAAGAACCAGTGAGTTAATCTGCTGTTGCCCTTGGCTTTTAGCAGCTACTTCTAAACTGAACAGGAGAGAAGGACCTTCACATGCCTGGTAATCAGCCTGAAGTCAGTTCATGTGCACACTGCCTGCTGGCCTACTGAATCAGTGTGATGACCTGGGAAGAATACAAACTACAGAATGCTGGTAATTGAAGACTACCTATGTCTAAGCAGAAAATACCAATTTACATACGAAAGGATAATCTTCTGTTTACATTTCACAATAAGGCCATGATTATTCCTATAAACACTGTGCACGTGGGGGGCCATTAACAGCCATTAATAAGTAAAACTGTTGTATATCCTCTGTATATTGAAATTTCATAGCAAGAAACAACACTCAAGCTCATTCGAATGAATTTGCTTCTGGTCCAGACTTAAACTAATAACTATTTAGGTTGTGGATCTCAGGATAAATGTAAAGAAGATTTGGGTGCATATATATATTATTAGAATTCTGTGTGAGTATATTCTGTATATTAAAGCTATACAAAGTAACAAAGTACAAATGTTTAATTTCTGAATAAGGAAATTTGCATATACCTCAAACCAACCATCAGATCATATTTGATGTTTTCAGATAATAGAAATACTGAACTCTTTAATAAAAATGATCTAGGCATTTTCATAACCACAAAAGGACACACGCCTGGAAAGGACTGTATTCGAGAAAGGCATTCCTAAGTGCTTTTTGCTTTAGTATTAATCAAAGAAGTACTCACAGTGTCTTGGTGTGCCTACCTGGCTTAAATCCTGGGCTGGCTTCTCTAGGGGAAGTCAAAGAAATATGAGCAATTTCTGACACACAGTAGGAAATCATGGGATTCAAACCGCCAGGAGCTTACCTAGGGATGCAAAATTTAAATGAATGAAGCAATTATAGAGCTGGAGAAAAAGTATGTAATTAACCTTAGTTCTCCTTCTCAGTTTGAGTTATTACCCAAATGGTTAGTTGGATTGAGCTAATGCTACTTTTGGACAGAAATGTTGAATGTATCAATCCTATAGAATGATTAAAAAACAGATTTATTATATTTTTTCTTAAAGGCATCACAGATCATTTTTTAATGATTTTTTAAAAAGAAAGTGCATGGAATTTGACAACTTCACTACCTTTTAATGAACTAACCAGCATGAAGTTTATTAATTCAGAGAAAAAAAGTCAAATCAATTATCAGTTGCTTTATATACAAGACATATTTATGTCTGCCATATAGATTGATAAATAATAGACCATATTTATATATGGGGACAGAGAAAAAGACAGGGAAGGAGGAAAAGAGAATCTTGCTCTCTCTGCCTATATATATATAGGATATATGGATATATCCATGGATATATATATATATCCTTGGATAGAGAGTGATGTCTTATTTATCTTTGTAGCCTAGGTATAATATATGACATATTTGATTACTTGAATTAAATTGAATTTCTTTGACCATCCTTATTTTTCACCCATTCCATTGAGTTTTGCTTCAGTCCCATAGGTGCCTAGCAAGGAACCCTTTGTGTTTCCTACCCTATGCAGGAAAATAGAGGTTAGGAGAGGACAAAGGATCTGTCCCCAAAAAGTACATGGTCTCATTGATGCAACTTTGGCAAATAGGGACCAGTCAGAGAAACTTGGAAAATGGTAAAGAGGAAAACTGTAAAGAGGAGAATATCTGCCATTAAGAGACAAGGGCTCTAGTCCTGACTTGGCCACCAAGTAGCTAGTATTTACCAGCTAGTATTCTCTAGACCTCACTTGCCATCTCTGGAGAACAGGTCTGAGCAATTCATTGAGCCTCTAAATTGGGCAAGTCTTTTTGAGTCTTATGTGGTTCACATCTATATTAAGCTAGCAGTAACAGCTATGCTGGGCAAGATGCTTAACTGCAAGCAACAAAAATCAATACATGATGATTCACGCTAAAAAAAAAAAGAAAACGAAATTTAGGTAGACTATTGGGCACTTTATAGACTTATCAAAAGGACCTCGATGAGAAAAAAGGTAAAGAAAGAAAACGCCATGACACATGAACTATAGCTCAAATGATGCCACAGAGTCTGCTGTTACCACTGGTCTCAGGATTCTACCACATAGCTTTCAATGAATGTGGACAGTGCTGCCTATTCTGACGGTGCTGTGAGTCCACTGCTGTCTTATTGCCCAAAGAACTTTTCCCCTAGCCCAGATTCCTGGGAGAAGGAGCCAGAGAGGTCAGCCTTGGGCCACAAGCCACAACTCAGGTGTAAATTAAGATAGAGAAGTTATTGAAAGGGAAGTATACACTTCCTTCCCCAGCTAACCCCAAACTTAAAAACAGGGGGATCCTCAAGGCACCTGGGTCGCTCAGGCAGTTGCATGTCCAACTCTTGGTTTCAGCTCAGGTCACAATTTTGTATGTTTGAACCCAGAGGCTCTTTGCTGGCAGTGTGGAGGCTCCTTGGGATTTTCTCTTTGTCTCTCTCTCTCTGCTCCTTCCCTACTTGCGCTATCTCTGTCTCTCTCTCAAAATCAATAAACTAAAAAAAAAAAAAAAAAGAGGGGATTCTCCAAACACAAAAGAGAATTCATATGTTGAATAAACAAAAATTGAGCTTTATTCAAACATGAGGAACCCTTTTTAGAATTTCATATTTATGGGGGCTGCTGGGTGACTCAGTCTGTTAAGTGCCAACTTTGATTCAGATCATAATCTTGCAGTTCATGAGTTTAAGCCCAGCATCAGGCTCTGTGCTGGCCTTGTGGAGCCTGCTTGGGATTCTTTCTCTCTCTCACCTCTCTCTCCTTCTGCTCCTCTCCTACTTGAGTGCTCTCTCTCTCTCTCTCTCAAAATGAATAAATAAACTTAAAAAATTTTAAAGAATTTCACACTTAGAAACAGAAGGGATGTCATCCAGATATGGTGAAGTATTTGAGCCAAACTTAAGTGAATATTGAGTACAAAAAGCATATTTTCAACACACTCCAGTGTGATCCTTCCTTTGCTCCTTCAGAACACTGTGTTCATAATTTTCTCATGAATACATAATACATTTCAATGTGGTTAATCATGAGGTTGCCCTCCCCTAACTGGACTATGCTTTGATATGTGCCTTAGTTTTTCTTTGTATTCTTGGCACAGTTTATGGAGGAAATGAATATTTTGTTTTGTGTGGTTTTGTTTGTGGGGGTTCATAGAAAATAAAAACACATTTAAAGAACATATGATGGTCAAAATTTAATATTGCTAATCTGTAAAGAATTCAAGAAATCAATAAGAATATTACTAGTGCTTTAATAGATACTATAGTAAAGAACTCACAGACAATTCAACAAAAAGAAAATGTAGCTAGATAACAAAAAATGTGAAAATGCCAATAATCCCAGATATAGAAATCTACATGAAATACTATTTTTATTTATCTAATTTGCAAGGATTTTTCCAAATCATACTATAATATGTAGCATATATAAACCTGAGTTGGTATTGTGTTGCCAAGGATTCAGCAAAATGGGCAGGTTCACATATTCATAGAGGGGTATAAATTTATAACATTTAAAACAATTTAAGATATGAGTCATGAGTCTTAAAATGTTGATACCCACAGACTCAGCAGTAACTTTACCAATTATCTACCCAAAAGAAACTGTAGGGAAGAAAAGAAACATAAAAATGTTCACTGGAGCACCATTTGTCAGAGTAAAACATTAGGGTATAAACATAAATTCCTAAAAGTTTAAAAAATGGTCAGGTATATGAGGAAATATTTATTTAAAAGTGTATTATGCCACCATTGGAAATGATATTTATGAAATATTCATACTGACAGGGGAAAACGTTGCCGTATGTATCTTGTGCAGACAGGCATTGTAACTGATCACACTCCCTTGTAATTGTTTCCTTACATGTCTGGTCTCCTATGAAATCATAATCTCTTCAAAGTCTAGTATCTTGTCTTATTTATCTTTTTATCACTGGTAACTAGCACCCTGTTATCTAATTTCATCTCGATGTATACTTGAAGGATGAAATGACTGATTGAATAAGTTGGCAAATAAATATGTGTTTGTCTTTAGAAAGTCATGTCCCTGAATGGTATCTATGTCTCTTATTTTATGTATTTTGTGACAAGAACGGCACAACAGAAAATCATTAATCAATATCATGCAAAACCCTTGCTCTAAAATCCCTTTTGAAATTCAACACTTCATCTGGGCAAAAAGCGTTTTACTTTGCCTTTTATTTTGTTTAGCAGGTATAAAGCTAAATACAATGGGTTCCTGATAAAACACAACACTGACTAGATTTTCTTTTCTTTAAATTTTTAATGTTTTATTTATTTCTGAGAGAGAGAGAGAGAGGGAGAGAGAGAGAGAGAGAGAGAGCGTGAGCAGGGGAGGGTCAGAGAGAGAGGGAGACACAGAATCTGAAACAGGCTCCAGGCTCCGAGCTAGCAGTCAGCACAGAGCACGATACGGGGCTCGAACCCACAACCTGTGAGATCATGACCTGCGCCGAAGTCGGAAGTTTAACCGACTGAGCCACCCAGAAGCCCCAACTGACTGCATTTTCAAGGCCGCTATAATATACACTAACAGATAATTTCCAAAGTCCTTGAATAAAACGATTAAAGGTACAAGCGCACGCACTCCACGAATGCGCGCACTCACAGGTCCTGTCAGGCTATCAGCCCCTGGCTCAGTCCTACCGGGCCCAAAATCATTGCCCGCAGAGGACACCAGACAGTGAAGAATCCGCCATGCTAATAACTGGGCATTGACCATCTCATGACTTGCAAATTTAAAGGCATGATGATGGCACCTGCCAGAATTACATTTAGGTGTGTTGTCCTCGCTGTGCAATCTTCAGAGCAGGCAGAGTATAATAGTCCCACCAACTAGGTCAATTGTCAGACATTAGCATGTGCCTCTAAGACTGCCTAGTGATTGGGCCACATGTGCCTGGATCAGGGAATTTTCATTAGAAAAATTAATTTTCCTCAGACTCTCAAAAATAACTAAAATACTCTGACCCCCTAGGTAGCACTGGGATTTACCCGCATAGCATATCAATTATTCATTAAATGTTTTATGCAGAAAGAGTGTGTTCCAAGGTTATTTATAGACATAAGAAAATTTCATAGAGGGAAAAACATAAAGCAATGTCACATTCTATCGCAGGGTTCTTATGTCGGATACATGGGCCCTGAAAGGTGGCTCATAATGTATATTTTTCACCTGAGTTAACAAACTAACTGGAAGCAGGGGTGGGGGCGAGTTAGGGCTGAAAAACTGAGCCCTGCACATTAAAGCACAGGCTTCACAGTGAGACAGACATCAAAGTTCAGCTGGTTGCATTGTGCTTACTTAGGCTGGGTGTCCTATGTTACTTAGCCATTCTTGCTGTGGTTTCCTCACCTCTAGATGGGAATAATAATAACACCTCATAGGTATATTTTGGGAAAAAATGAGCCCACAGAGCACTTGATAGAGTTCATGGCTCACAGCAAACACGAACTAATACTATGCAGTTGGCTAAAATTTCAAGAGTTCATGGGACTCGGTTGATTAAATCAATAGCACCTGACAGTAATGAAAGCCTTCCCAGTCTGAAAAGTGACATCTCAGTAAGAGATCAGGCACTTTTGCTCATTGCAAATAAACAACAGGTTAAAGAATAGTAAAGTCTAAGAATCTCAGGACTATTCATGAAATGTTACCTAGCCTAGAAACATCTTGATATAAGTGAGCAATTTCCTCCCAGTAGCCTCACCCAGGTCTGCTTACATGCTTGGGATGGGAGGAAGGGAAGGGCAGTGGTTCAGTACAGAAGTTCAAGTGATCCTGCTGCTTTGTATGGTTTGTATGGTTTGTAGCCACTTGGCCATGTTTCCAGCAAAGGCTATGCTCAAGAAGAAAGAAGAAAAGTAATTATCTATAGGATGCCTTTAAGAGATGAAAATATGATTCTGGGGTGCCTGGGTGGCTCAGTTGGTTAAACTTCCAACTTTGGCTCAGGTTACGATCTCATGGTTGGTGGGTTTGAGCCTGGCGTCAGGCTCTGTGCTAACAGCTCAGAGTCTGGAGCCTGCTTTAGATTCTGTCTCCTTCTCCCTCTGCCCCTGCCCTGCTTGCTCTTGATCTCTCTCTCTCTCTCTCTCAAAAATAAATAAACATTAAAAATTTTTTTTAAAAAGACAGAAATGAGAATAAGATCCCAAATAGCATGATCCATCAGGGAAATGGCAAATGCTTTCTGTACAGTACTTATTTTACCTAGAATCCTCTGGCTAACTAAATATTCTAACTAGAATTGCAAATATCACAGTAATGAATCTCAGGAAACAATTTTTGTAAAAAACATCACTTACATGTTTTGCCAGTGAAAGACATCACAAAAGTTTTTAGTGACTTTACAAGTGACTAAACAAGCCTTCCTGACGTGCAGATCCAGTTTCTTTCCACATAACATTTTAGGGGATCCTAAGAGGCTGAGTTGCTTAAGCATCCGATTCTTGATTTTGGCTCAGGTCATGATCTCATGGTTCATGAGTTCAAGCCCCATGTCAGGCTCTGCACTGACAGCATGGAACCTGCTTGGGATTTTGTCTCCCTCTCTCTGACCTCCCTTGCTTGCTCTCAATCTCTCCTTCAAAATAAATAAAAATATACTTTAAAAACATCATAGCATTTTAAAAGGTATTGTAGCTGCAAATATTGCTTTCTTTTTTTCTAAATGTTTATTTTTAAGAGAGAGCACAAGCAGCAGAGGGGCAGAGACAGAGGGGGACAGAGGATCCAAGGCACACTCTCTGTGCTGAGAGCCAAGAATCCAGTGTAGAGCTCAAACTCACAAACATGAGATGAGCCAAAGTTGGACGCTTAAGCGACTGAGCCACCGAGGTGCCCCTGCATACAGTACTTTCTTCAAAAACTTTGGTACTTGCTTTTTTTCTTTATCCAATAGGGGTTTTTTTTGTCTTTGTTTTTTTAAGACACATGTAAGGGAGAGATTGAGTACATTAATATTTAATATGACTGCACTTTATCGTCTGCCTTGCTAAAAATTACTAGGATCTATGCCACAAGAAAGTGAAAATTTTATTAACATTTATTTGAAACCTATACATAAGTGGATGGAAGAGACCCTATAGAATAGGGATTAACAATTTCTTCACCCTGTACTTTAGTTTCCTCATCTGTAAAATAAAAGTAAAGTTATATATATTTTTACTCCAGAGGCTATTCTGGGCCCTATAAATAAATTATGTTATTAACATAACTAACTTATCAGGAAAGTAATGTATCATCCCATTTTACAGATGAGTCAACTGGGATGCAAAAAGGTTAAGTTATGCCTAGTAATTGGCAGCATAAGAATTCAAATCCAGGATTCTTAAACTTGCATTCATAGTCATAATACTATTTTAGAGGATTCAAGGAAGAAATCATTAAGAGACAATGGGGTATGTATAGGTACCCAAACATTTCCTGAAGATCAAAAAATTTTAAAACATCTTTCAAATTAGACATTTAAAATTCCTACCTTCTCTAATCTAAGAAAAACTCCCAGTAGAAATCAACATTGTATTTTATAACTCTGTGATATTCTCTTGGGTTTTCAAAGAATCTGAGATGGAAATGAGTACTGACATAAGGATTTGTGACCAGATCAATGTGTAATTATGTTTTGGGTATAAAATTCTCCTGGGGAAAACTGCATTTAAATCCTCCTAAGAGACTCAGCTCAAGCGTATGGAAGATTGGTGATAAGTCATATTAAGAAGAGAAAAGAATCAACAATGAGATGCAGCATGCTATAGAAGCATCTTTCTGAAGACTGCCCTGAGCCTCAGCAATAGGACAGGAAGCTTCTGATCCGGAAGAAAACCAGATCATCTTTCTCCTTTGCTGGTTATTGAACCAGTTGAACATTAAGTAGCATTAATGTCTCTGAAGAATGTTTATGTATTTTTTTGTTAAAGATAAGAGTAGATGGTACATTGAAAATTATCTTTTCAACTACATCTCTTCAGTCTCTATCTTCCACTTGAGAGGACAGATGTTTAAAACTATAAATAAGGATAGGTTTCATTTTCAATTAGAAGTGTAAAACAACATGAGAATTGAAAGAAGATGGATGGTAGTGGTGGTGGTGGTGGTGGTGGTGGTGATGATGATGATGATGATGATGATGATGATGAAGAAAAAGAAGAGATGACAGCTGACTCAGGAGCCCCCACTACACAGCACTCCTTCCAGCTCACCATTCGCTGTAATCGTCTACACTGTAAATGGTGCCCTTTAGAATTCAGCTTGCGATATCATGGCCCTAGTAGCAGTTACTGTTCTAATCACTTTTCATATGTTACCTTATTTAATCCTCAAATAACTATAAACAAGTGATTACTGTGCAGAAAGTTTATAAAGTCTTAGTCCTACAGTAACCAGCGGCACCATAAGTCAAAGCAAGGTTTTCTGGTTCTAGGACCTATTTACATCTTCCCCAATCTCCTACCTTTCTAAGAAGAAAATGAGGAAAGCATGATCAAAATATTAATGACCAGATATAATGGAGTGCAAGATAGACTAAGTGTCCTCAGTCTATCTTCCAACTGATTACAAGTAAAACCTCCAGACAAAATTTAAAAATTAACTATCTGATGCATGGAATTGTTGAATCACTATGTTGTATACCTGAAACAAATACAACACTGTATGTTATGGAATTAAAATAAAAACTGTGAGCTGAAGATTGTGCAGAGAAGCCTCATTTGTTTCTCTCCGCCCCCCCCGCCCCCGTCTCCAAGTGCCCTGACCATGGGAGGTCTCAGCCATCAAGCATCAGTCTTGCAGCACCAGTAGGGACATCTCAAACACCAAAGGAGAGAAAAAAAATGTCTGTCCAGAGGAAGTCGGAAAATAGGTCCCGTGTTCTAAAGAGTATGAATGAGGGGCCCCTGGGTTGCTCAGTCAGTGAAGTGGCTGAATTCAGCTCAGATCATTATTTCACAGTTCGTGGGTTCAAGCTCCACACTGGGCTCTGTGCTGACAGATCAGAACCTGGAGCCTGCTTGCGATTCTGTGTCTCCCTCTCTGTGCCCCTCCCCCTCCCTCTCTCAAATAAAAAATTTTTAAAAATAAAGAATGTGAATGAAATCTGTTATTTTATCCCTTTCTTCTCTTGCCACTTCTTCCTCAGGACTACCACAGTCACGACAATCTGTATGACAGAGCAGGAGGCTAACACTAGAGGAAAACCGTACTTTTCTGACCAGCAAAACTGGGAAAAGAGATGCCATGCATGCTGGTAGGTGGGAGATAGATTCTGGAAAGGAGAAAGTTGGAAAGCAGATCGCTTTATTCTGTGGATAAACTAACACAAGTCTCAGGCTCTCATCCTAGAATGGGGTGTGCATGGAATTAACACAAAGAAACACAGCAAAGACTGTGACAATTAGAAATCTATATAAACCAACACCCAATTTCCAAACTTAGACCTGAGGAGCACACAGTGAGGCTGCACACCTGAAACTTCGCAAAAAAGGATTTGCGGGTGCCTGGGTAGCTCAGTTGGTTGAGAAGCTGACTTTGACTCAGGTCATGATCTCATGACTCCTGAGTTCAATCCCTGCATCGGGCTCTGTGCTGATAGCATGGAGCCTGGAGCCTGCCTCGGATTCTGCATCTCCCTCTCTCTCTGTATCCCCCCTCTAAAATATAAATAGACATTTAAAAAAAAGGATTTGAAAACTAAACTAATGTTGAATTAGATAGAATTTGCTCTTTGAATCTAACTTTAATGACTGAAAAACAGAAGACATTTTTTCAGAGGATTTTAATAGGGCTCAGAACTTAACAGGCAATATTCACAATGTCTACAATACAATCCAGAATCAGACAGTCTGATTTAAAAATTAATAAGAAAAAATATTTATATATAATGAAAACACAGCCTCAGGAACCTGTGAGAAATATCAAAAGGCCTAATAGTCATATCACTGCATCTCCCCCAAAAAGAAGAGATTGATACAAATGAAATATATGTGTATTTCCATTAATAATGGCTGAAAAATTTCCAAATTTGGGGAGAGATATAAATGCATAGGTTTATAAAGGCCAGTAAATGCCAAACAAGACAGACTCAAAGAAAACATGATAAAATACATCATAATTAAGCCATTGAAAATTAAGGATTTTTTCCTATATACATATGCACATATAGAAATAATACATTACATTATAGGAGCAATGATTTAAATGTCTGTGGGTGTCTCATCAGAAACCAAGGAGGCCAGACGATAGTGGAACAATACCTTTACAGTGCAAAAATGAAAAGATCTGTCAATCTAAAACTCTAAATATTGTAAAAAATATTTTTTATGGAATAAAGACACAAAATCCAAATGAAGGAAAATTAAGAGAATGTGTTGCTGTAAAACTTATTCCAAATGAGGGGCACCTGGGTTCCTCAGTCGGTTAAGCATCCAACTTCGGCTCAGGTCATGATCACATGGTTTGTGGGTTCGAGCCTCACATCGGGCTCTGTGCTGACTGCCAGCTCAGAGCCTGAAGCCTGTTTCTGAGCCTGTGACTCCCTCTCTCTCTGACCCTCCCCTGCTCACACTGTTTCTGTCTCTGTCTCTGTCTCTCTCTCTCTCTCTCTCTCTCAGAAATAGATAAAATATTTAAAAAATTAAAAAACAAAAACAACTTATTCCAAATGAAATCCTAAAAGAAGTTCTTAGGCAAAAAGGAAATGATACCAAAGGGAAACTTCAAATTTCAAGAATAAAGAACAAAAGGAAATGGTAAAGATGTGGCCAGTGTGGTGATTTGATTCTTTTCTGATTCCTTTAAAATATGAACGACTATTGAAAGTATTATGTTGCTATATTTTATCTGGTAGTAGTTCAAATAACACAGATGTATTACTTATGACAATTACAACATGAAACAAGGAAATTAAAGGAATATATTATGAGGCTTCTATGTTTTTTTGAGGTGATAAAATATTAAATCTAAGTAGACAGTGTAAAGTAAGTTATGCATATTTTAGATCTTAGGATAACTTAAACAAAATAATACCAGGAGATAGAGTCAAAAATTCAATCAAGAAGTTGGAAAAAATATTAAAATATTAAAATAACCCCAAAGGAAAATAAATAAATAAATAAATAAAATAACCCCAAAGAAGGTAGGAAAAGGGGAGACAGAGAAATAAAACCATAGGAACAAAAAGAAAGAAATGAAATAATTGACAAAAATCCAGTCATATTGGGTCATTTATTGCTTTAAATATGCTGATACAAATAGCAAAGCAATGGAATAAGATGCCATGCAAATACTAATCCAAATTAACCTGCAGTAGCTAGATTAATATCAGATAAACTAGATTCTTAACAGGGAAAATTGCCAGAGACATTGCCTAATGATTTTTAAAAGGTCTGTTTCTTTAGGAAGAAATAAAATTCAAAACACATATGCAATGGATAAACAAGATATGGAATGGACTATTACACAGCCATGAAAAAGAATGAAATTTTACCATTTGCAACAACATGGGTGAAGCTAGAGAGAATAAAGCTAAGTGAAGTAAGTCTGTCAGCAAAATACAAATACTATATGATTTCACTCGTATGTGGAATTTTAAGAAAGAAAACAAAGAGACAAACCAAAAATCAGACTATTAACTACAGAGAACAAACTGACAGTTACAGAGGGGAGGTGAGTGGGGCTGGGTGAAATAGGTGATGGGGATTACAAGTACATGAGCATTGAGTATAGAATTGTTGAGTCACTATATTGCACACCTGAAACTAATATAACACTGTATGTTAACTGTATTGGAATTTAAAAAACAAAAACAAACAAAAGCTGAACTTCTAAATATATGGAACAGAATTTTCAATAGCAGTGAAAGGAGAAATAGACTAAGTTGTTTGTTGTGTGGAAGACACCATTAAGAATAGAAAGACAAGGCATAGACTAGGTGAAAATATTTGCAAATAACATATCTGACAAAGTATTAGCATCCAAAATATATAAAGAATTCTGTAAACTTAACAGTAAAAAACAAACAACTCAAGGTAAAAAAGCAGTTAAAGATCTGAACAGAAATCTCACCAAAGAGGCTATCTACATGGTCTGGGAAGCTGTATAGCATTTCCTCCAAAGATGTCTATATCCTCATTCCTGGAATCTGTTAATATATTAGCTTATCTGTGGTAAAAGGGGCAAGGAAAATGTGATTACATGAAAGATCTTGAAATGAGGAGATTATTTTGGGTCACTCTGGTCTGATAAGAGGAAAGATTAGTGAGAGATCGAAGATATAAGTCTAAAAGATCATCAAGGAGAGATTTAAATTGCTGGCTTTGAAGGTAGAGGAAGAGGTCACAAGCCAAGGAATGCAAGCAAGCTACAGAAACTGGAAAAGGCAAGGACATGGATCATCCTATAAATTTCCAGAAGGAACACAGATCTGGCAACACCTAGATTTTCATCCAGTGAAACTGATTTCAAACTTCTAACCGCCAATACTCTGAGATAATAAATTTGTGTTGTTTTATAAGCCACTTCAACTATGGTAGTTTGTTATAACAACAATATACAGCATATATATTATATAATACAAATGGCATGTACTTATATGAAAAAATCATCTGTATCATTTTCATCTGGGGTATGTAAATTAAAATCACAATGAAATACCATTACATAGGTACCAGAATGTAAAAAATAAAGCAACAACTAACAATACTAAGTGCTGATGAAGAAATTGAGCAACTAGAAGAATCATATATTGCTGATAGGACAGCAATATGGTACAGCCACTCTGGAAAACAGTTTTGCAGTTTCTCCTAAAATAAAACTTATACCCACCATATGACCCAGCATTTCCATGCTGAGGTATTTACCCAAGAGAATTGACAACTTATGTTCACACAAAAACTGAAAGCAAATGTTTATGGTATTTTTATTCATCATCTGTAGAGCATCTTATAATTGCCAGAAACTGGAAACAACCAAAATGTTTCTCAACTGGTAACTAGATGAGAAAAAGAAAAGTCATAATATATCCAGAAGTAGAACACTTCTCAGCAATAAAAAGACTGGATTAATTATTGGTACGTGCAATGGTATGGATGAATCTCACTTGCATTATGCTACAAGGAAAGAAGCCAGACTCAAAAGGTGATTCCATATAAGTACAACATTCTGGGAAAAGCAAAACTAAAAGGTCAGAGACCAGATCAGTGGTTTCCAGGGTGTTGAGGCTGGGGGATGTTCTGATTACAAAGGAACAGCAAGAGGGAAGGTTGGAGAGTGAAGACACTGGTCTTCATCTTGATCCTGGTGATAGTTACAGGACTGTTTTCACTTTTCAATATTCATATTATTGTACACTAAAAAGTGAATTTTAGGGGCGCCTGGGTGGCTTAGTCGGTTAAGCGTCTGACTTTCACTTAGGTCATGATCTCGCGGTTCGTGGGTTCGAGCCTCGCGTCAGGCTCTGTGCTGACTGCCAGCTCAGAGCCTGGAGCCTGTTTCAGTCTGTGACTCCCTCTCTCTCTGATCCTCCCCTGCTCACGCTGTCTCTCTCTCTCTCTCTCCTAGAAATAAATAAAACATTAAAAAAAAATAGTGAATTTTACTGTACATAAATTCATAAACTTTTTTTAATAGTAGGAACCAGCTTGCTATTTTCTTTTTGTTTTGTGGTTGTTGTTTTCTATTTTGAGAGCAAGAGGGTGCAAATGAGCGAAGAACAAAGAGAGAAAGGAAGAAAGAGAGAATCTCACAAGGGACAGAGAGAGAAAGAGAGAGAGGGAGAGAGAGAAGTTAGGCTCACCCAATGTGGGGCCCAAGCTCCCCAGAAGTGGGGCTTGAACTCATGAGCCATGAAATCATGACCTGAGCAGATGTCAGATGCTTAGCCACCTGAGCCACCCAGGTGCCCCAACTTTATATTTTCAACCCAAGTGTGCTCTGATTGACTCACTGCTCTTCACCATGATTTTAACAAGTCTCTTTATTTCTCTGGTCAAAAATATTTTCTCTAGACTGTGGGTTTGTAATTTACCTCATCATCTCAGAAGTATCATTTAAAAATGTATCATCAGGTAAGCATTGTTTTTTGATATTAGGGTTTAAGGTATATTCACTTTATTGTGTAACCCTGTTTGTTTGTCTAACTCAGATCTAAGCAGTACCAGCTTATGTCCCATCTTTCCCTCTTTGCTTTATTTTTTTTAAATTATGTTTAATGTTTTTTAACTTTTGAGAGACAGAGCATAAGCAGGGATGGAGCAGAGAGACAGGGAGACACAGGTTCCGAAGCAGGCTCCAGGCTCTGAGCTGTCACAGAGCTTGACGTGGGACTCAAACTCAA
Source organism: Proteles cristata cristata (assembly GCA_017311185.1). Classification (NCBI taxonomy): domain Eukaryota; kingdom Metazoa; phylum Chordata; class Mammalia; order Carnivora; family Hyaenidae; genus Proteles; species Proteles cristata. Next base: position 1,217,560 of record JAESUZ010001600.1, read on the forward strand.
ACTGTGAGATCAAGACTGGAGCAGAAGTTGCTTAAACAACTGAGCCACCCAAGTGCCCCATTCCCTCTTTGCTTTAACTCACTCTTGTAGCAAATCTCATTATAGCTCCCACTGTACTAAGAGTCCATATCCCTAAAAGCAAAGAGCTACTTGAATTTTACTGAAAAGAGCTCATAAGGGAAAGATGGAGACATTTGGCTTAAAATGTCTTACATATTCATAATATTTGTGCCCTCTCCCAAATTTCCTTGAACTCAAACTTCAATCATTTCTTCTTTATCTATTCCTATTATCACTCCCCCTTCCACACACCAAACAGGTGTAAACCAGCCTTTTGAACTGTAGAACTTTTCCCCCAGAGTTTCTTTTTTTTTTTTTTTTAATATTTTTTATTTCTAGGAGAGAGAGAGAGACAGCGTGAGCAGGGAAGGGTCAGAGAGAGAGGGAGTCACAGACTGAAACCGGCTCCAGGCTCTGAGCTGGCAGTCAGCACAGAGCCCGACGCGGGGCTCGAACCCACGAACCGCGAGATCATGACCTAAGCGAAAGTCGGACGTTTAACCGACTAAGCCACCCAGGCGCCCCTCCCCCAGAGTTTCTTAATCACTCACATGTTCTCAGCCAAGGAAGTTTGAGACTTCCCTATTACAGCACTTGTGTGTAGATGTGTGTGAGAAATTCCAAGAGAAATTCCAAGAAATTGCTAGGAAAACCCAGCAATCAGACTGGAGTATTTAAGTCACGGGAACAGGAACGATTAAAAGCAGCAACTAATAATTATTTTAGGAACAGTATTGAATCAACAAAATTTCACACACAAAACCAATATAGAATTTAATCCAGAGAGCCTACAAAAGTGTTAAATTGTACAGTACAAGTTAAGTGATGAGAGATTCCAAAGAATTAGGGCATTTTTTCTTTCTTTCTTTCTTTCTTTCTTTCTTTCTTTCTTTCTTTTCTTTTCTCTTTTCTTTTCCATTTTTTTTTTTTTTTACCACTACGTTAATCAATCTATTGACTGATTAAATGTCTACTGGGTGTCCAGCATGGTCCTGAATTATGAATAATCACTACCACTCCCCAACTCCAACCCCTTCCCACACACACATCAGTATATAAGTGCATGAATCAGACACATAATAATACAAAAGAAATGATCAAATCACTACTAGTTTGTGACAGAACAATAGAATTTTCCATCACTAGTTGGCCAAGAACCAATTTTCCTTTGGAAAAAAATGAAATCATTTGCTTCCAGATGGAACAGAGATGTGCTCCCAAAAGTTGGCTCTCTCCCTTTATATTGCCACTGTCTTGAAAATAACAACATATATAACTCATACTACAGATTAGAAGGTACAACAATTTCCATTCACTCCAAATAACAAATATCAGAGTATGATGCTTTCAGACTGAGATTGAGGAAATATTTGTTATAATGAAAAGAGTGGAGAAAAACCTTGAAACCCAATAGTCAGCAAATTAGCCCAAAATAATATCCATCTCCAGTTTGCATTGAAATTAATGTGATATAATAGTTTAAGCCATTTATTCAGAATTTTTAATTGAGCATCAATGTATAATGTATCATGTAGCAGGTAAGTTAATGGAGGATATAATTTGGCACCAACCATTATTAGAATAAGATAGGGATAAACTACTGCCTGTTTTTATAAAGTATATTGGAATACAGCCACACTCATTTGTTTATGTATTGTCTATAACTGCTTTTGTTTCCCAATGGCAGAACTGAGTCATTCTAACAGAGACCATATGCTCACAAAGCCAAAAATATATTCCATCTAGCTCTTCAAAGAAAATGTTGCTGAGTTCTGAAACTTAAAAATTCCAGTGTATGTTTTCTAGGTGCTTGTTTAGAATACATCTTAGAAGTCAAGCAGAAAGGACTCAGTGAAGGATGGGATGAAGAAACTGAAGGGAAAAGTAAAATTGAGGATGATTTCTTTTTTTTTTTAACCTAGCCCATTGGATGAAGCATGGTTCCATTTACTTAGAGAAAGGTTTCAAGAAAGATAAAACTGGGGGGAAGGGCCAGAGTGGGACTATCATCTGTTCAACAGCAGTACTCCATTTATGGGCCCCTGAAGTGTTTCTTTGTATATTTTACTTTTTTTTTTTTTTTTGTGAGAGAGGGATAGACAGAGACAGAGTGTGAGCAGGCAAAGGGTAGAGAGAGAGGGAGACACAGAATCTGAAGCAGGCTCCTGTCTCTGAGCTGTCAGCACAGAGCCTGACGTGGGGATCAAACTCACAAACCGTGAGATCATGACATGAGCCAAAGTCAGACACTTAACCAACTGAGCCACCCAGGCATCCCTATGTATTTTACCTTTGATGTGTCTCCAACCAAATAGTTGCATACACTATGGCCACGTAAACAATGTAGTCCCCAAGAGTCCTCTGGGGGAGCTAGACTACCTTGGTTTGAAACCTACCTTTAGCAGTAGGAGCTACCAGATATAGGGCAAGTCTCTCAAATTCCTTTTGCCTCAGTTTCCTCATCAATAAACAGTAAAATAGCAATCATACCTGACTCAAAGTGTTGCTGTGAGCTTACAATAAATTAATATTTGTAAAACAGTAAGAGGAGAAAAGCATTTAATGTAAGTGTTTCATAGGAAAGTAAAATGGAGCATGACAACCTTAAAAATAAACCAGCCGGCTATTTTACAAGCAACATGACCTTATTCGGAAATAACTGAGGAATTGCAGTTCCAGACAAGCAAACTTTGGCAAAACGCAGGCAAGTCCAAAGATATAAAGGCAATGTCAGCTTTCCTTGGGTGTTAGGAGGAAATTGGGAGTTGTTTAGAACGAAAGGTCAGAGGAGAGAAACAGGACTTGGAGATTGTAACAGCTTCTCATTGGCTGCAGGTGGTGGTGACTGTCCTGTTGCCGGGGCAGGGAGTAATCTTCCTTCTTTGTCTTAAAAGCAGGAGATGAAGTTCCTATGTGGAAAGTGTCCTCCCTTAACAAGAGAAGTCATCTTCCTGCTGGTTTTGCAGACACTAATGCCTGGCTCCTGTGTGAGAGCTCCCCCAACAGGGCTTCCCGACACCATTTAATTTATTATTTTTTTTAAACTTTGTATTTAAATTTCAGTTAGTTAGCATACAGTGTAATATTAGTTCCTGGTGTACAATTTACTGATTTAACATTTCCATACAACACTTATTTCACCCATCGCCCCACTCACTTCCCAATGGTAACCATCAATTTGTTCTCTATAGTTAAAAGTCTGTTTCTTGGTTTCTCTCTTTTTCCCCCTCCTATTTTATGAAGATTCCTTTACTCATTTTCGCAGGCAATTTGCAGGTTATTCCTTTCATGCCAAAGAAATGTTTTCATCCATAAAAGTAAAACATACTCTGCACGGAGGAGCAGGGTGGAAAAACGGGGTTAGTTTTAAATGTCCTGGCTAAGCATAGGTTGGAGATCAGTCCCTAGTATTCTGAAAAGGTATCCAGGCTGCTGCCACCAGAGCGGCCACTAACAGGCACAGCCATGAACCTGTGGTCTGCCACTGATAGTTAAGATGAGCAAGATTCCTGTTTATCATGAAATTGTTATTTATTAACAAATTATTTTTATAGCTGCCATTTAATTTGTTTCTGCTAAGAACTAGCCCCCAGTGTCCATTCCTGGTGATTTTCTCAACTACCTACCAAAGGTAACCACTGTTCTGATTTTTATGAAATCAACCCATTGTTCTTCACTGTAGTTTCATCTCCAAATCATGCATACCTAAAGAGAATAGTTTAGTTTGTTTTCCAAACTATATAAATGGAATTATGTCCCACGTATTCTTTTGAGTCTTGCTTTCTTGATCCCCTTTATATTTGTTAGAATCACTCAGGTTGTAAGAGTAATTCTGTTCATTCATTTTCTTCACTCCATGATACTCCATTATATACATATGTAGCGATGTGTTTATTCTAAAATAGTACTTTTAATTTTTTTCCACTAAATAGTCCTTCTGCAACAGCATTGTTCATGTTTTTCCATGAAAATATATACACATGTCTGTGCATATAGTCATTCAGAAATGAGATTACCTTGTCATAGATTGTACATATCTTTAATGTATTAGATAACACTACATTGCTTTCCAGAGTGAATGTTCGACCAGCAGTATCTGATGGTTCATTTTGCCCCATATACTAATCAATACGAATCAGTATCCTTCACCTTTATAATTATAGACATTTTGATGGTTGCACAGTAGTATTTACTTGTGGTATAATCTGAATGTCCCCAGGCTTTCTAGAAATCATGGCAGATACAGAAAGGAATTGAATAAGGGAGAGATGTATTTTTTTGGAGTTAAATTCATGAAGCAACACATATGGCAGAAAGCTAACAGACAGAGACCGGCTGAGACTAGGAGAGTGAATATTTGATGGGGCAAGGACTTGAGAAGTGAGTAGTGTGAATGAGAGAGAGCAAAAGTGTTAGCCTGGAGCAAGAACATATCTTGCACCAACGTAGGAGTGATGGAGAGTAGAGACAGGTGCAAAGGCAGGGGTGGAAGTCAGGACATGGTGAGACAGTGTGCAATTGTGAGACTTTCTGCCTTGAGTTTCCCATTCAACCTCTAAGAAAGAGGAAGCTGTCTGCTGTGAGTCAGTGTGAAGGTGGATGATAGAGATGGTGAGAAACATCACTGTGGGGAAGGCACCTGGGTGACTCAGTCAGTTAAGCATCTGACTCTTGATTTTGGCACAGTTCATAATCTCTCGATTCCTGAGATCAAGCCCCACCTTGGGCTCTGTACTGACAGCAAGGAGCGTGTTTGGGATTCACTCTCTCTCTCTCTCTCTCTCTCTATCCCTCCTTTTGCTTGCACGCACACTCTGTCTCTCAAATAAATGAATTAAAAAGGAAAAAAGAAACACTACTGTGGGGAAATGGGGAGAAGGAGCGAAGTACCTTTTTATACGCAGCACATAATACTTTAAATACATCTAGAAAAAGCCTCATCAAATAGATCTTAAGTTGCTAAGTTGTCTGTGTCTCTCACTGTTCTGTGAACTCCCTTAAGGTGGGGACCAAAATATGGTTCCTTTTGTAGCCCCAGGGTCTATTATAATTTCTGCTGTCTAGTAGTTACCTAATACATTTTTGTTACAAAGATCTGATGAAAAAGAGAAAATTCTATATTAAGCTGCTCTGTAATTACCCTTTAGAAATGTCAGGGCATTTCTCAAAACAGGATAGGGAAATACCAACAAGAATTTATTTGCTTAAGGTATAAAAGAACTTCCTGGGGTTGCAGAATCATCTAGGCACTCAGAAGTGGGAGCTGAACTAAGATAAAAAAAAAAAAAAAGAATATGGTTCTGCAAGTTGCCATCAGAGGTTGAGCAAAGGACAGCTCTACAGTTCAATGAGGGAAGAGGACATGATAGACAATTGAGAGTATGTGTCCATGGGCATTTAGAAATGTTGCCCGCCAGCTCAACTTGGAGGGGTCACAGCGGCCACACCTTTGTGCTTCTGGCTCAGCTGGATCCCCAGGGGGGAGGTAAGAGGCTTGAAATTGCTCTGAGGGACTCACCTGCAAGTTTATATTTCAGGCGACGGGACACAGAGGGACCCAGTTTCCTTCTGTCCAGCTGACCCTAGGCGAGACGCACTCGTCCCAGGTGACCCTGGGTGCTCCTCGCTTGCCAGCCCGACCTGTAGGGGGTTCGAGCCCCGCATCAGGCTCTGTGCTGGCTGCCAGCTCGGAGTCTGGAGCCTGTTTCAGTCTGTGACTCCCTCTCTCTCTGACCCTCCCCTGATCACGCTGTCTCTCTCTCTCTCCTGGAAATAAATAAAACATTAAAAATTTTTTAAAAAAATAAATAAATTTCCTTATAACCTGTAGCCCATTGACAAATACTTGAGGCAGGCAGAGGAAAACATTTCCCCAGGAACTCCCTACTGTCTTGATGTTAATGCTTTGCTAGAGGGAAAAACAATCATAGCTTGACAATAGCTAGGCCTCCAGGATCCTGTGAGTCTTCTTTAGCATATGAAAATCTCTTTGGAAACTTCCTCTGGAATTTGCCTCCCCCAACTCATAAGTATATAGTCAGTCTCTCCTCAAGGTCCTAGGGCAGCTCTTCCTGCCTCTGGGTCCTGTCCATCAAAGAAGTCTTCAAGTCTCTCTCTGACCCTCCCCTGCTCACGCTGTCTCTCTCTCTCTCTCTCTCTCTCTCTCCTAGAAATAAATAAAAAACATTAAAAAATTTTAAAAAAAAGAAAAGAAGTCTTCAAGAATTCTTTCTTGGCTATCTGCTCCAAGGAACCCCACCACCACTCGAAAGCCTCATCAATTGGAATTAATTTTCCGTATATAAAAAATCAACCTTATGGTATTTTGATCATTATAACATGTTGAATATGAAAATATTCCCTCTTTTTATTTACTACTAATAGCAAGAAAGATTTTATTTGAAAAGTAGCTGTAACCTCACTATAATAATATCACAGAGTCTAGTTTCCAGCTGTGTTTTAAAGATGATATGGACATGTTAATGATGTTCTTTACAATTCCATTTATATATTCATACATTCCAAATCAACTCAATGCAAGGCACTGTGCAAATGGAAGATATAGAAATGAAGCTGAATCAGTTTTCCTTCAAAAATACTAATAAGAAGAAGCACCTGAGTGGCTCAGTAGGTAAAGCAACAGACTCTTGATTTCAGCTCAGGTCATGATCTCACGGTTAATGAGTTTGAGCCCTCAAGTGGCCTCTGCAATGACAATGCATATATCCTGCTTAGGATTTTCTCTTTCTCCTTCTCGCTCTGCCCCTCCCCTGCTAGCTCTCTCTGTCTCTCAAAATAAATAAATAAACTTAATACTTAATAAGAAAGAAAGGGCAGGCAAGTAAATATCTGAAACACAAGCTAGAATGTGCTGGGACATTTTTGTCCTGAGAGCCCCTAGTATAGGAGCCAACTTATTCTAACGTATTTCTATGCCCCCCTCATCTATACTTTACTTATCAAAGTATACCAGAAACCATTTTATTTTACCTGATTGCAAGATTTTCTGCATTAAGAATCAGAACTTGTACCATGTGCTGTAAATATGTATCTTCTAAAACACAGGTTTTCATGATAGGGGCTCCTTGGGTGGCTCAGTTAGCTGAGCCAACTTTGGTTCAGGTCATGATCTCATGGTTTATAGTTTAAAACCCATGTCAGGCTCTGTTCAGACATCTCAGAGGCTGGAGCCTGCTTTGGGTTCTATGTCTACCTCTTTCTCTGTTCCTCCCCTGCTCACGTTCTGTCTCTGTCTCTCTCAAAAATAATAAACATTAAAAAAAATTAAAAATAGGTTTTCATCGGTATGGTATGGAGGTTCCTCAAAAAATTAACAATAGAACTCCCCTAGGACCCAGCAGTAGCACTGCTGGGAATTTACCCAAGGGATACAGGAGTGCTGATGCATAGGGGCACATGTACCCCAATGTTCATTGTAACACTCTCAACAATAGTCAAAACATGGAAAGAATCTAAGTGTCCATCAACTGATGAATGGATCAAGAAGATGTGGTATATTGATACTACAAAGCAATGAGAAAGAATGAAATCTGGCTATTTGTACAACATGGATGGAACTAGAGGGTGTTATGCTGAGCGAAATAAGTCAGGCAGAGAAGGACAGATACCATATGTTTGCACATATAGGTGGATTAGGAGGAAGCTAATGGAGGACCATGGGGGAGAAGAAGGGAAAAAAATAGTGGGGGAGAGGGAGGGAGGCAAACCATGAGAGACTCTTGAATGCTGAGAACAAACTGAGGGCTGATGGAGGTGGAGGAGAGGGGAAGGGGGGTGAAGGGCATGGGGGAGGGCACTTATTGGGATGAGCACTGGGTGTTATATGGAAACCAACTTGACAATAAACTATTTAAAATAAAATAATAAAATAAAATAAAAATAGGTTTTCATGATGGACTAAATGTATTTCCTTTTCATGCCTCTTTGTCCACCTTGTTTCAAGACCTCATAGCATTAATTTCTAGATATTTATGCACTGGCCCCAAATATTTTATTTATATGTAAGCATGGATGAATATACTTTCCCAAGTGTGTCTTCCAGTTACTTTTTTGAAACTTATAGAGAGATCTCTTACAAAAAATAATAAATATTATTTTTCAGGAAATCTGAATACACTCTAATGACTTAACGACTCTGTTCTGCCTGCCCATGAGATATTGGAATTGCAGTTAACTGCAAAGCATCAATGCATAAACAGTAAGTAAGATATACAAGTGATTCTAGTGGAAGTGCTGTGTTACTCTGTTTTACAAATGTCACAAACAAATTTAACAGCAGGTATTCAAACAGTATCAGCCCAATTTATTTTAAATATATCATTCCTCTTAATTTGAAATACAGAGTCATGAAAAGTAGGTCTCTATCACACAGATTCTTCAGAAATATAAATTCTGGCATGAAAATAAAATTATCCAAAGTAAAAAATGACTAAAGAGTTTAAAAAGTATTTTTTAATGCTTATATTTATTTTTGAGACAAAGAGAGACAGAGCATAAGTGAGGAAGGGTCAGAGAGAGAGACACAATCCAAAGCAGGCTCCAGGCTCTGAGCTCTAAGCACAGAGCCCGACACAGGGCTCAAACTCGTCAACCGTGAGATCATGACCTGAGCTGAAGTTGAACACTAAGCCAAATGAGCCACCCAGTCACCCCAAAAATGTGTAAAGAGTTTAAAACTAAGAATGGGACTCTAAGCCCCTGAGTCCCCTGATTTCTATTTCAAAAGAATATTAGGGCAGAGTGGAAACAAGAGTCTACATTGTGTGGCAGGAATTCCTGATCCTGAGTCACATGCTGGCAACTCCAACAGCTTGCAGGAGCACAGCAAAAAGGCTGGCTTGAGAGGGTGCTGAGAGCACAGTCCTCTCTTCTGTGAGGCGTTCCTGCTTATGTTCAAAATCTAAACACCCTGTGTGGTAAAGATGTTCCTAGTATGGACTTGCGGAAAACCACACTGAACTCATTCAGTACTGGTCCATGACTCTAAAACATTACAAGAGCTTCATTAGGCAGCAGCATATTTCTCAAGGTTTCATCTGTAAATGTCAGAAAATGGGTATTCAAAGACTGCTGTGGTTCAGGAAATCTCTTTTGAGCAAATACAGCATACAACCCTGCATATATAATATTTCTAATACAAACAGGTAGAGGTTCATAGGAATGGCCAGTCAAGACAAAACAAAGAAATTTAGCTGGGGAGCTCAGTTTTACTGACTACCAAGATACCAAAAGCAAGGGTGATAATAAATAAATCATGACCCACGTCCGCCCTCACCCTCTGGATAGAAACCAGATTTATTCAGCATATTAAGAATGGAGTCATCGTTCAGGAAGTGACTCGCATTAGCCAGATCTGTATGGACTGATGTATAAAATCATAATCAGGATAGAAGAGAATTATAATATCCAAAGAGAACAGACATCCAAAGAGAACAGAACAAACAGATTATGGTCAGCACAACCTCTCAGGGTAGGCAAGTTATATAACAAGCCAAATTACTATCAGAATGCCAGGTGGCCAAACAGAAAACTTCTTTAGCAATATATTTTTTTCATATAAGCAAGCTACATTGAAAATTAATTGATAATCAGATGTTTGCTTATGTCTTGTAGTCTTGAAACAAAGGGCACAGTTTGCAGTTTTAATGCTTATTGATTCAGCACTGGAACCAGGCAGATGGTATACTGGGCAGTGTGTCCTGTCCTTGAACTATGCTGGGAAAACAAGAACCCCAGCTGCTGGTTATACTCTCCTGAAAGCCCACTCTCTGATATCTGTGGATGATTTTTAGTTCATCCCCTTGGCTTTCAAATTAAATGTTTTTGCCAGTTTTCTCGACATTAGAGTTCAAAAACTGAAATTTCTTCTCAATGTAATATTTCAAGATCCTGGGGTTATCAATGAGCCAGGTCTTATTTAATTTAGGCTTTGCCTCTCAATTCCTTTCGCAAAACTATACCATTTAAAGTTGCATGGTATATCAGACAATTTTCCCCTAACCCTATGCTTTTTTCCTTAGGTTTACTCTTATTCTTTAAAAATTGTGTACTTCTCTCATGACGACTTTTAGGAAACCTCACGCTTTTGTCCAGAATCCATTCACAACTCTCTGCCTGGCAGTGTAATTCTTCAGGTCTGTAATTCTACATGGAACACACTAAGCAAGCTATTCTAATGATGATATGACACTTTAAGACATACAAACAGTAAAATTGATGTTTACTTTAAAGATCACCACGCTAAGTACAGTCCCCAAAATGCCTTGTGATTCTTGCAAAGTTCACTGTTGGATCAGGCATCTGTGACTCCTCCCAAAGAGAAGTGTTCATTCATTCCAGGAAGATAAACATTTTGCCAACTCTTCTGTTATTTGCAAAACCACCTGTCCACACTAGAGTTAGCTCTTAGGATTAACATGCAGAGCAGTCTTAAGAGCTTTTCTTCCACCTCTCCATCCAATCTGGCTCCCACCCCTTTCACATTATGGTTGCTGAAACTTAATATATAACAAACAATTAAAAGAATTAGGATATGGCTGGGACATATACATCATAATGGCTATTCATTATCTACACAAACTCTCAGCTGAGACTTTAAAAATGAATACTCAAAAATTGTTAAAATACTGATTTGATGTTATGTATAATTCATCACAGGAAAGAAAGGAAGGATGAAAGGAAGTAAGGAAGGGAGGGAATGAGGAAGAGGAAGGAAAGGAAAGGGAAGGGAAGGGAAGGAAAAGGAAAAGGAAAAAGGAAAAGGAAAAGGAAAGGAAAGGAAAGGAAAGGAAAGGAAAGGGAAAGGAAAGGAAAGGAAAGGAAAGGAAAGGAAAGGAAAGGAAAAGGAAGGAAAGGAAAGACAAGACAAGACAAGAACACCTTAAGTTGTCTGTCAATTTACCATCTTTCTTCCCAGACTGAGGAGGTTGGGGGGAGGGAGGAGGAAGGTTTCTTAGTGGAATATCATCTTTAATTCTTTTTGGGTTTTTTAATCTCCATTGCAGAACAATTTCCATTATGATTGACACATTCTTTCTTTGGATATGTTAATACCTTAACAAATACCTTACCACTTACAACTATACAGTTTAGCTAGCCTGAAAACCATACTCTTTTCAAGGATGCTCAAGACAACATTATTGCCAGTGTGTCAAAGTTATTTGGGAACATTTCATCATTACTCCAGTGCATTGCCTATTTTTGCATTACAAAACTTTATTATGTAACTTCTTATATATAACTTTGAGACTATATTCATTACAAGCATGGATTCCAGAGATGACTTACTGGATTGGAATTCCAACCAATCCACATGCTAGCTGTGACACTGGAGAAGTTATATGATCTTTCTGCATCTCTATTTCCTCAGGTCTAACATAAAGATAATAATATCCCCCGGTGGGGTTGCTGTAAGTGAATTATTAGTATTTGGAACGTTGCATGGCGTATTATTATTTATTGAGTTAACTTATCAGACAGGCACTAGGAATACAGTGGAGAGAAAGAGAGAGATAGATCCTGTATCCTTTGATGGAGTTTTGGGGTGATGGCGGTTCATGGGGTCTTGAGAAGATGGCCAAGAAAGAATTCTTGAAGACATCTTTGGTGCGAAAAGGTGATTTTATTAAAGCACTGGGATAGGACTCAAGCAGGAAGAGCTGCACTGTAAGTGTGGGGAGTGACTGTTTTATGGAGTCAAAGGAGATGAAGTACTGAGAGAGGGAGTTTCCAAAGATACTTTCTTTTACATGCTGAAGACTTATAGGAGGCCTAGCTCACTCAAGCTAAAGTTGTTTTTCCTTCTAGCAAAGTATTAAGACATTTAGGCTATGGTGGTGTTGCCTTTTTCTCATAAACTGGTGGAGACTGTCATCAGTTTAACCATTTGTTTTTGTCCTTTCCAATTTTGGGTAGCTGGGAGTGTCCAAGGAATATCATACACGTGGGGGTGGAGGGTGCGGGTTAGGGGGCGTAGGGGAGGTGTGCTAGCTTGTGCTTTACTCCTCGGCCTGCTCCATGCTGGTTCATCACCCTTCACACTACTAACACGTTCACAGTCCCTTCTGGCCACCAAATGTAAAGGGTATATTCCCATACAGACCAGGTGGGTGTCCTACAATTCAATTCAGCTGTGACACTATGTACCTGAAATTAGCATCAGATCCCTCAAGTTAAGGGCTCAAACTCCTATAAAACTGCCCCCCACTGCAGATGCCAGTAGCAAGTCCCAGGCTGTCCCCGTACTTCTGACTGACAGCTATAAGTCAGGGTTCCAGCAAACTGCTTCATGGGTTTCTAATTTGTTAGAACAGCTCATGGAAATTAGTTTAACACTTACTTACACTTAGCAGTTTATTATATAATAAAGGATATGATAAAGGACACCGATGACCAGACAGATGACAGATACCTTCGAAGAATGAAGAGGTAGTCACAAAAGGAGCAGCAGCCAAAAGCTTATTAGAGGACTAGATAAGAAAGTAAGAATAGTAGGAAACCTCTCTACAGAGAGGAGACATTAGAAAGTGAATGCCCCTCGCCTGGGTGGCTTGGTCGGTTGAGCGTCCGACTTTTGCTTAGGTCATGATCTTGCGGTTCGTGGGTTCGAGCCCCATGTCGGGCTCTGGGCTGACTGCCAGCTCAAAGCCTAGAGCCTATTTCAGAGTCTGTGTCTCCCTCTCTCTCTGACCCTCCCCTGCTCACGCTGTCTCTCTCTCTCTCTCCTAGAAATAAATAAAAAAGTATTAAAAAAAAAAATAAAGAAAAAAGAAAGTGAATGCCCCTGACAATAGACAAGGGTCCTTGTTTCATAAGGTTCTGGTCAGCCCTCCCCATCCCTTCCCCCTAGTTCCTCCTCAGGTTCCACCCTTATGGGGCTTGATAGCTCTAGATGCTGGGTTTTCCATTCCTGATTGGCTCATTTCCATTATATGAGGGGTGGTCTGTGGCCATACTTAGGTCTTTTGTCAAATTTCTGAGGGGAAACTTGAGGGGGATTGCTGTGGTCAGATACTCCCTGCATTCTTCCAAAATAGATGTTTTTTCCCACCCAAGGACCTCTGGACCTAATCTTTCCCTCTCTACCTACTGAGTCCTAACTTCTCCTATTGTAGTACGATCTACTATTTACTAAATTTGCAATCCTGATCTCTTCTCTGGAGAATGAAGGGTAGGGATGAAAATTCCAAACTTCTAATCATGGCTTAAACTTTCTGATGACCAGCCCTCTCCAGAAAGCATGCCAAGAGTTGCCTCATTTAGAACAAATGATGCTTCTAGCACCCAGGAAATTCCACGGGGGAAATTCCAAAGAGGGAGCTCTTTTTCAGGAAGCAGGTTCAAAGACCAAAGGTTAGCTAGAACTAACACAGAGATAAATATATTGTTCCTATTATTCCACAGTTCCTCTCTCCATAGAATATACAAAGCTTATATTCTATTGAAAGAGACAGACAATTTCAAATACACAGGCAAATAAACAAAATAACGGCCTGTTACAATTGAGCTTTTGAAGGAAAAAGGAAAAGAGTTGTGATAATAATGATAAAGGGAAATTGGTTTAAGATAGAGTAGTCAGGCACATCTTCTCTGCGGTGATAACAGTCATGAAAGTGAATGATTACTAATGCAGAGAATGGCTGAGAGAACATTCCTAGGCAGGGGGAATAGCATACATACAAAGGATTTGAGGTAGTGAAGAGCTGGGTGTTTGAGTAGCTGAAAGAAGACCTTGCATTAGGAAAGATGGAATGTGTCACTTGGTGTTATTTCATACAGTCAATCATCTGCAACTATTAATGCAAACCTTCTTGTTACATTCATGAGCTGGGTGGCTCAGTGCCTAATACCCAGTAGTTTTTTTTGTTTTGTTTTTTAATAATTCAAGGCTGAACTTAGCAAGTTCTCATATGGAGGTAAAAGAGAGAGAGAGAGAGAGAGAGAGATGCTATAGAAATACAGCTCCAAAGTAATTTTGCAAATTTACTGTTTTAACATGGATTTTAAGCTATTCTGACTTCCCAGGTGTCCAGTGACTATACAATTTTAGTCCCAATTCCTGTCATTGCACTGATACAAAAAAAAAACCAAAATTTGGATGCAGGCTGCAAGACTTCACCTGTGACACCATAAAATGTACTGACAGTGATGCCCTGTGAGAAGCAGAGGGAAAAAGACAGTCTCAAATGGAGCCAAAAAAGGGAAAATAAGAGAAAAAAGAAGAACAACACAAATGGTTGGGGGATGGGGAGGAAATGGACTGCACAAATCAGGCAAATGTAAAGACATGTAATGATTTGGGATGAGAGGGAAACTGCTATAGAGAAGGTGGTCCACCCTGGATCGTTGTCATGACAATGCCACACGGCAGCACCAAAGTATACTTTGATATTGAACATCTCAATTGTAACTCTAGCATATTTTCATGTAAGTAATCTGATCTGCAGATTTTCAGAGAAGACATTCCGGCTGATGGAGCAAATTCCTATGCACAGTGTAACACCAGAAGCAACATCTGGCTGAGCCTCGGGAGCAGTTCAGTGAACCCTAATCTATCTGTAGAAGTGAAATGATGACTTAATGAGGTTGCAATGAAAGCACAGAAGTATAGGAGGAAACACAACAGCAGTGATAGGAGGGACCTTTCTGTAAGAGGGAGTGTCTAATGGGCACATCCAAAGTTTCCTGACTCACCCATCCTCACCTTTATCAGACACAGGTTACTGCCTTAAAGTCATAGACAGAAGAGTCAGTTACCTCCTAAAATAAGAATAACCAAAGATCCCAGATACCTTTTGTACAAGAAACTTGTCACGAAGGGTCAGAGATTGAGTGCAGAGTGTGGTTTTTTTTTTTTTTTTTTGAGATGTCATATGACAGCCTTAAGAACACACTGCCCCCAAAATATGGCATTTGGTAGAAAGAATATTTTAAGCTAAAGGAATCTGACCCCTTGCAGGTGCAGGAAGGACTCTCTAACCTCTCCTTTTTCCACTGAGGCAGGTTTTAAGACCATCATGTGAGAGATGCCCTCTCTTTACTCAGAGGAAAACAGCATCTTTATCTCCAAGGATGGAGGTGAACCAACAGGTCTGGCTGAGCTTCTCCCTCACCCCTTCACTACTCTCACTTGGCTCATACCCTCTTGTTCTTGTCTTGTTTTTCTACAACTGTCCACTCTTCATCAAACCTAGTTTAAAAATGTGTAAGCTTAACAGCACTTTGGAGTCTTCATTTCCTTATGAAGGCTCTCATGGCACGTAAAATTTATATTAAGCAAATGTACATGGTTTTTCCCCTGTTATTCTGCCTTTGTCAGTTTAATTTTCAGGCTCAAGCAGAGACCAGAGGAAGGTCAAGGAAAAGTTTTCCCCCACTTACACACGGAGGAAGAAAACTGGCAAAGGGAGTATTCATCTTTTTTAATCCATCCATCCATTCATCCATTCATCCATCCATCCATCCATCCATCCATCCATCCATCCATCCATCCATTCAATGATGTATAGTTGACATATAGTGCTGTAGTAGTTTCCAATGTATAACATATTGCTTCAAGAATTCAATGCTTCTAAGGGCTCACCCCGATAAATGTAGTCACCATCTGTCACCATACGATGTAATTACAATATTGATTATATCCTCCATGGTATACTCTTCTTCTCCATGACTTATTTTATAGCTTAAAGTTTGTAACTATTTCACCCTTTGTCTATTTCACCTTTCTACCCATCCAGCTCCCCTCTGGCATCCATCTGTTTGTTCTCAGTACATAACAGTTTAATTTTTTGTTCACTTGTTTGTTCATTTTGTTTTCTAAATCCACATATAAGTGAAATATATATTTTCCTTTCTCTGACTTATTTTACTTACCATAATATGTTCTAGGTCCATCCATGTTCTCCCAAATGGGAAGATCTTATTCTTTTATAAGGTTGACTAATATTTCATTATATAAATATAACACATCTAGTCCTTATGATTCTTGTTTTTAATTATTGAAGTATAATTAACATACAGTATTATAGTATTTTCAGGAGTATTCATCTTTAATTAACTAATTAACTAATTCTTCCATTCAACAGATCTTTATCAACTTGCCTACTATATACAAGTCAGGGGCTGTAGATATAGTAGTGATATCCTGCCCTCATGGTCTTTAGATCACGTCACTAAATATTTATCAAATGATTCTTCTTTCTCTGACACCATGCTAGACTCTGAGGACACAGTTAAAAGTCACCGCTGCTCTCAAGGAACTCAGACAAATATATAAGTCAGTAAGTATAGCATGAAAAATGCTATGATAAAGATGTGCACAGATGCTAGAGAACCCTGCCTGGGAAAGGTGTGTTAAGGAATTTTTCAAGTTGAGTAAAGACTGAACTGAGTCTTAAATGAAGAAGAATGTCTGAAATTAAGACATAAAGGACTTATATTCCTAGAAAATAACTCTACTTGAATAAAGGCATAGAAGCATGAAATATAATAATACCTAATATGTATTATGTGCTAAAAATGCACATCAGGTACATAATCAATACTTTACACAGGTTATCTCCTTTATTCTTTACAACAATGAAGTGGAATAGGAACTAACATTAGTCTTGTTTTGAAAATGAGGAAACTGAGGCTTAGGGAAACTAAGTCACTTAAAATAAACTAAGACATTTAGTAAAGGAGGAACAGGAACTGTTCTATCTGTGATACTCTAGAGCAGAGCTCCTAATCACTGAACATCTGACATAACTATGAAGTATGGGTTGCACTGGGAAAAAGTGTAGAGTTAGGCAGAAGCCAGATTTTGCAAGAACTTGTGGGTCATATTGAGGAACGGTATTAAAATATGAAGATAAAGAACCAGTAAAAGATTTTAAAGGGAAAAGAATCAAGATCAGATTCTTATTTATAGTTTTTTTTATTCCACAATTTATAGAATAGATTTCAGTGGACAAGACCCAGAAGAAGAGGGACCTTGTATGAGACACCATGATATTTTAAGAGGGAGATGACAATGGCCTAAAACCACGCCATGGTGTGTGGGATAGGAGAAAGATGTTAGAAATGAGTAGGTTTTGTGAAATTAGCAGGACTCAGCAGGTACTATGATATGGGGAGAGAGGAAGAGAAATCAAGAATGATTCTCAGGTGTCTGCACCAGACTGGCTGAAAATAAAAAAGGGTTTTTCCATTAGACCAAATGGGAAGCCAAGAGGCAGAGTAACTTGAATGAGCCATTATAAACTCTGTTTTGCAAAATTTCAGGTGAATGCCCCAGTGAGACCCTCAAGAGAAGAGTTCTAGCAACTTGGACACATGTATTGGAAGTTCAAATGAGTCTTGAAGCAAGAGATTAGCTGAATTTAACTATCATACCAACCATATAAAGGAAATGGTGGTAGTATAATGCAAAGTGTCAGAATGCCTTGTACAAAGTTGGCATCTGCCATTTCCTAGTCATATAAACTTGAAGAAATCATTTAATCTCTTGGGCCCTTGGTTTACTTTTCTTTAAGATGAAGAAGATAAGAGTAATCTCTTAAAATACTTCCAACTCTAAATGTTCAATACATTGTCATGATAAGGTTTTTAAATGTGTTTTTATTTGGTCTTAGTTCTTAATGAGTTTACCATTTGTGAGAGATAGTAAAGTACTAGAGAAATGAAGGAGATGGACCAATGTTATAAAGGGAAGGGGAAAATATTTAAATAAGAGTAAGTTAAACGTAAATATAAGTTAATTCTTCCACTCATTTTAATAAAATGAATTAAGTTCCTTCTATATGCCAAACACTGTACTATGCTCTTTAAATAATATAAACATGGCTCCAGTCCTTGTGAATCTATGTCCTTGGGCAAGTCACTTATGTGTGTATTTTTTATCAGGTATAAATTTAGGCTAATAATAGCTCCACTGCCATCATGTTAATCAGTGTATGTGGGAACTCTTTATAAACATGATCCAAATGATACATTAACATTATTCTAATTCTCCTCTTAGAACCTCACCATCCCCAGGAACAAAACATTGTACTCTACATACTGGGGGCATTAAAATACTGCATTTCATCAAATCTTCATTAAATCTTACTCATCATTATTATATGCGTCACTAAAAAAGAAAAACCTCTGCCAAATAAACTATGACCCAATGCTAGGATGCCATCATTTGTAAGATTCATCCTGACTTCAGAAATGTTAAAATATAAATAAATAAATAAATTTTGGAAAACTGCGAGCTAGCAGCCATCGAGCCAAGTACACAGTTAACAGAGAGATAACATGGCCTTGGGAAATGGAAGTATGTGACAGACTAATTTCATATGTTCAAAGGAAAACATACTCTGTACATAAGGAAGAAACAAAAGATACAGTTTGATCTCATATGGCATTTGTTATTTCCCAAATTGCTCTGAAGATATGGTCTCGATCATACTATTCTAATATGGTTTGTAGATATTCTCCTTACATAGCCAGGCACAGAAAACAAACCATATGCAGACAGTGCATGGGTCTAAGATATAAAGAGGGGTGATACTCACAACTTGCGCTCAAAAACTTCAATACTTGGGCGAGCTCTAAAGATTGGTTAGTGAGTGTACGGGGCTACCTTAAAGAAATTTGTAGAGGCATGAGTGGAGGTGGAGAGAGGAATCTGGTATCTTTGTTGCTTGAAAATTTTATCAGTGTCTTAAATGAAGGATGCCTTCATTAAGTTCACAGAAAGTGACAGGTTGTTTTTTTTTTTTAAAGTAATTAAACCAGAAAAGAAAGAAACTAAATGCAAAGCGGACTTGATAAAGTAATTATGTATTCAAACATGTTAATAGTCAATGGCTGATAGAGTAAGATGATATAGTCTGGAAATTAAAAACAACCATCTAAATATAGAATTGGAAACAATATGCAAAATAGATGGGCTTTGATGTTGAAAAAATAGAAAACATTTGTTCTGTACTTCAGCATCTGCTTTAAAAGGATATGGAGAAAGTCACGGAGGGGAAAAAGACTAAAGGGAAATCTTAAGGGGATGGAATCCTTTTGGACAATTTCCTGTAGGCAACCTAAAAGGAGAAGGCATCCGATCTTCATGTGTAAGAATGGTTATTATTAGCACAAGCTAATCCCTTTCTGTAGGGTCACCAATAGAAAATGCAGCCCTCATCACAGAGAGAAGGACTACACTGACACAGAAAGTAGATATAAAATTATCATCAATTAAGGGTGCCACCCCATTCTATGTGGTAAGATAATTAGGAAAATATCCATTCTCCTCTTTGTGCAATTATTTGTAAGTGATGGGTATATTATTGTTTCCCAAAATACATTCCACAGAACAATAGTTACACAGGGTGACAATATATTGTAGCTCGGGGGAAAAGGTATGTTCTCTAAATACATTTGGAAAAATTGAGGTTAACATTGAGTTAAAGAATGGTTTAAGCATAAGCAAACAAGTTTCTTTATCATGAAGCTTCTCATAATTTTACTGAGATTATACAGAATCTATCATAATCTTTAAATTAAATGTGATGATGCTACCTTCTTTCTTATTGAGCATATTAAGGAGCAACTTGAGTTTTATAGAGGTTGATTTAAAAAAATCCTGGAATAGGTCAATCTCTGCCATAAGAGAGATTGAGGTTCACCAGGCTGCCTCAGTCAGTAGAGCAAGCAACCCTTGATCTTGAGGTTGTGAGTTCGAGCCCACATTGGCTGTGGAGATTACTAAAAGATAAAATCTTACAAAAAGAAAAAGAGAGAGAGAGAGAGAGAGAGAGAGAGAGAGAGAGAGAGAGAGCCAGGGAAGATATCTTTGTCAAATCCCAGTCCTAATATTCCTCTTCTTATTTAAACAATTATATGAAATCATTGTTTCACCAAACCAAGAAAGTTTGGAGAAGATTCTTCAAAAGAACAAAAGGAAGGCAGAATAATTATAAAGCTCTAAAAGAATAAGGCAAACAAAGGACTGTTGAAGTAAAAGTTGTTTTTTTACTTGATACACATATTACAATTTTCTCTAGAAAACACTTTGACATTCAGGCACTGTTCTAATCCCCTTGAAACCCCGTGGCTAAATTTGACTGTAAAATCTTTTGCCTTGCTTTGTTTTCTTCTAAGGAGCTACTTCACAGACCTCACACTTGAGAGACTGAGTCACAACTTTCCAGCTAAACTTTAATCCACAGATTTTGTTTTCTAAAATGGAACGGTCCTAAAATTTATTTATTAGTGCATCAGGTAGTACTAATCTGAGTTGTGATGAACACTGGCTTTAAGACTCACTTGAGCAAAACACTGTGTCTGATGTTGTTGTCTAGCTCTATTTGAAAAGAGAAAAGAGACTTAAGAATTCTATATAAATCTGTACGTTGTAGAGCCATACTTTGGGTCCTCACTCAGATTTAAAAACCATATCTAGTGAAATGGTATGGCATTAAAGCAATGACTCTCTGCTGAAGCCATGAGAACATCAAAATTAATATTAGAATCCAAAAAATAAGTTTTTGTTCAACTCTGTTTTCAAACAGCAACTTGGAAGAATCTGGCTCTTCTGGTCTTCTTGCCTATCCTCTATTATTGCCTTATAGAATATGGAAAGTTTGACTTTTATTACAGCCCATGATCAATTTGAGAAACAAAACAGATAAAGACAGAGAGGGAAGCAAACCATAAGGGACTCTTAAATACAAAGAGCAAACTGAGGGTTGCTGGAGGGGATGTTGGGAGGGGGGACAGACTAAATAGATGATGGGCATAATGGAGGCCACTTGTTGGAATGAGCACTGGGTGTTAAATGCAAGTGATGAATCAATCAGTTCTACACCTGAAACCATTATTACACCAGATGTTAACTAACTTGGATTTAAATGAATAAAAAATAAAGTCCATGGTCATATTCAAAGGGTGAAACTATTTATTTATATAAAACCTATTTATTGATGCTTACTATATGCTAGGTACTTTCCTTTTTTTTCTATTTAATCACAAAAAAAGCCTGTGATTTATTATTTTTATCTTAACATAATTAAAGTGCTGTAGTTTGGAAGGGGTTAAGTCAAGCACTCAAAGTCACACACCTACTAAATGACAAAGCTGGATATAAAATTTATATCTTCCTGACTCTGAAGTCCATGTTGTTATGAACTGAGCATGGATCTTCAGATGATTAGCATTCTGTTGCCTTTATATTTGAGGCTAGTTGGTTAAAATGATAAAATTCATGATACTAACGAGCCCCAGGTCATAGATCACTGTCAGGATGGTTGCTGCTTCACAATCGCCAATGAACATGTTAAAAAAAAAAAAAAAAGAATTTAGGTGCTGCTAAGGTCAGCTGAGATTGCACCAAAGAACAGCTTTGAAATGGATAGTCCTTTCTGTTCACAACTACACATGCCCCTAGGCATTTTATAGTGATTTTTGCTGTTGACGATTTACATCTAGAACCATAGGTCAACTGATGCAATATAAAATTGTGGAAGCTAGATGTATAGTTTCATATCCTAAATACTCCTATCTTTGTATTTTGTGCTTCTTCTCAAAAAGCTCACTTTTCCCAATGCCAAGGCAGCCTCAGTATCCTTACTTAATCTCTCTTACATTTCTTAAATGTATGTCATATTTAACAGCAATTATTTGTGCACATATATATATATATATATATATATATATATATATATATCCTAGCCCAACCTATATCTTCTCTGACATTCTTTTTTTCCCTAACTTTATTGAAGTATAATTGACCAAGAAATTGTAAGATATTTAAAGTGTACACGGTGATGATTTGATATTGTAAAAGGATTCTCTCCATCAAGATAATTAACACATCCATCACCTTACATACTTATTTTTTTAATTTTGATGAGAATATTTAAGCTCTATTTTCTTACCAAATTTCAATTATACAATACAGTGTTATCAACTATAGTAACCACATTGTACATTAGATCCTGAGACCTTATACATCTTATAATTAAAAATTTGTACACTTTTACCAACTTCTACCTATTTTCCCCACCCCCAGGCCCTGGAAAACACTTTTATACTTTTGACTTTTTTGTGGGGCTTCCACATATAAATGATACCGCGTGGTATTTGTCTGTCCCTGTCTGGCTTTTTTCACCTAGTCACATATCTTCTGGGTTCATCCATGTTGTCATAAATGACAGGATTAACTTCCTTTTTATGATTAAATAATATTCTATCATGTGTATATCTATCTATCTATCTATCCATCACATTTTATCCATCCATCCATTAATGGACACTTAGGTTGTTCCCATATATTGACTATCACGAATAACTCTGCAATGAACTTGAACAATGAACAACTATCTCTTCAAGATAATGATGTTGTTTCCTTTTGATATACACCAGGAATGTTATTGCTGGATCATATGGCAATTCTATTTTTAATTTCTTGAGGAAACTCCATTATGTTTTTCACAGTGGCGGCACCAGTTTGCATTCCACCAAAAGTGCACAAGTGTTCCCTTTCCTCCACATCCTCACCAGTATTGTTATCTCTTGTCTTTTGATAACATCCAAAGGTATGAGGTGACATCTCATTGTGGCTTGATTTGCATTTCTCTGATGATTACTGATGTTGAACACCTCTTTATGTACCTCTTAGACATTTGTATGTCTTCTTTGGGAAAATGTCTATTCAGGTTCATGCTCATTTTTAATGAGTTATTTGATTTTTTATTACTTGGTTATATGATTTGCTTATATATTTGGATATTAATGCCTTATCGCATAAGTGGTTTGCAAATATATTGTTTCATTCCCTAGGTTACCTTTTCATTTTGTTGATTGTTTCCTTTGGTGTGAAAACTTTTTCAGTTTGACATGGTCCTGCTTGTTCATTTTTCCTCTTGTTTTCTTTACCAAGACCATAGCCAAGACTGATATCGAGGAGCTTACCCACTAGATTATCTTCTAGATTTTACAATTTAAGGTCTTCATTTGAGTCTTTAACTTATATTGAGTTAATTTTCATGCATGTTTACCCTCATTCTTAGCCCATACCACTGTCATTCTTTCCCCAATCTGGTGTTTAAACCTAAGACATCTTATCTTTCTATATTCTTCACCCATGGTTATGATTTTCCTTTCATTCCTACTCTGCTATTCCTATAATCCCTAAAAAGAGTCTATGAAAAATATATCCTTTGGTCTTTCTTGTGATGAGAATCACAATTATTCATATTTTGTCTGATTATCCCAAGCCCTACTACCCCACCTTTCTCCACCCCATACCTAACAGATTCTAAGACAAAGACTCTAAAAAATTCTTAATTCTTATAAAATGCTCATTTGGAGCACTAAAACTTCTTTACTGAAGATATATCGATTAAGACTAACAAGAAACTGAAATAATGTGTTAATTCAGCCACAATATGCAAATTAAGAAATTTTTAAAAATTCAGAAATCTTCCATTCAGATAATGCTCATTTCAATAAGAATCAGAATATAGACGCTCTGCTAAAATGTTTACCACAGTATTCTTTTCATTGAAGTGTCAGCTTACAAAATTAAAACACTCTTTCCTAAGTAATTCCATTAAGCAAAAGTCACTGTGTGTGGTTTTGAGACTATTATATAATTATCTCTATGCATTTAACATTTATTATCATGGGAAGATGAATCTGTGCAATCAACATTTGTTTAGACATGATGTTTTGTCAGTACTTGGGTAGCAAATGTCACTAAGCTAAATAAAAGCATTTCTTACATATGCTTGTGCAACAGGAAAGACACTTGGGAAGTTAATTCTGTCCTCTTGCTGATTTCGAATGTCAGCTCTGACAGCCACAATAACAATTGGTTCAGGTAGTGTTGACAGCTGGTAAGGATAGACTACAGCAAGCAATGCATTGTAGATTTAGAATCTTAACACTGTAGCCCTTGGGTTGAGGAAGTCAGGTGACTGACATGTAATTCAGTAAGTGCTAAAATGAGTTATGGATCACTTTTGTTGAATTGATTCAGATTTTTGGATGACACCAAATAGCAAATGATAATCCTCTTATGTCACTTAGACACTTTGATAAGGATCCTCAATGTAATATCCTAAACTACAAGTTAAGAGCAAGAACAACTGATGAAATGTTTTCAAAAACTGTCATCGCAAATCATTTATGAGGAAAACTGGCACCAAAGTTTATGCTCTATGCTAGACCAGGGGTCAGCAAACATTTTCTGTTAAATGGCAAAACAGTAAATACAAAGGGTCATACAATCTCTGTTACAACTACTCAGTTATAGGATTATAGCATGAAAACAGCTATATATGATATATAAACAAATAATGGGTGAGTTCCAATAAAACTTTATTTATAAAAACATGTAGTGGGACAGATGTGACCTGTAGGTTATAGTTTGTTGACTCCTATACTAGATTACAATCTCCCAAACAGCTGTTTGGTTATCAGAAGTGTAATAATGGGGTGCCTGCGTGGCTCAGTTGGTTGGCAACTTCAGCTCAGGTCATTATCTAGTGGTCTGTCAGTTTGAGCTCCGTGTCAGGCTCTGTGCTGACAGCTTGGAGCACGGAGCCTGCTTCAGATTCTGTGTCTCCCTCTCTGCTCTCCTCCACCTCTCAAAAATAAATAAACATTAAAAAATTAAAAAAAAAAAAGAAGTGTGGAAAAAAAATTTTAAATAAAATAAAATTAAAAAAAGAAGTGTGATATTTCCACTAGCACAGGTATATGTGCATGAGATGTCCTTCCAATCATCTTTGCAAGGCTCTTAGGTTCTGAGTCTATCTAAGTTTGGACTGAAATCACAAGTTTACT
Source organism: Proteles cristata cristata (assembly GCA_017311185.1). Classification (NCBI taxonomy): domain Eukaryota; kingdom Metazoa; phylum Chordata; class Mammalia; order Carnivora; family Hyaenidae; genus Proteles; species Proteles cristata. The sequence continues at coordinate 1,242,451 of JAESUZ010001600.1, forward strand.
ATCAGTCTTGATGAAGGCAGAGAGGCAGAGTGAAACTATGTGTGCCACATCATGTATGATTCATTATGTATGCCTATCATAGACCTCCTTCCAATTAATAAGAGGAAATCTAATAAGCTAATACTTTGACTTAAATATTATATCCATGGCAGTACTCTGTTTAACAGTTGTTTTAAAGGTATTTTTGTGAAGTGGAGAAACCACTGAAGAAAACCTTAAGAGTCCTAATGCTGATACAGTCTCAGTGATAAATAAGTATACAGACTTGGGTACTTCATTTTATACCTTTAGACTTCAGATTCTTCTGTGCACTAGTGACAGTGAATTTGAATTATTTCAAATATTTCTTCCAGGTCAAACATTCTATGATATATACAATCAATTTTCATTATTCTCAGTAGTTATGTTCTATAAAAGTGCTGAGAACAATGAATTAGCAAATGCGGAATCATTGCTCCAAGGGGAAAATCAGGGTTAGGTTCCTGAAAGCCTCTGGTCACATTATCGTCAACCTATCAATATGTAACCCCATTTTATGTGGTTTCTGTTTAAAGACACCATGTTTAATAGATAGTAGTGATTCATTAGCATTGAGTTCATGGATCAAAGCAGTAAAATTCATGTTTGAATAAAGAATATCTAATACACATTTTTCCCCTGAAGCACTCCATAGCCTTCTTCAACTTAGGAACAATAGGCAAACAAACAGTAGGCTTGGGAGCCATTTAAACAGTGAGATCAACAACAAAAAGCACAAAATGTGAGAAAGATGGCACTATAAATAGACATGAAAAGAATATGTGTTTATAGTGTGAAAGCTAAAACTGCTGGGAGCCGCACTGGCCTCGCTGGATGACAGTCACAGCGAGGAAATGGTAGCGTTTGCACAGCTCCTGCCATGAGAAACGAAAACTGGTATCTCCTTCTGTTACTACTGGCTCAAGTTAGAAATGAGGCTCCTGGTATTGACCAGGCCTCACAATATTCCAGATCACACCAATATTCCCCACACAGGTTGCTCTTAAGGAAAGGCATGTCCCTGCCTTTTCCAAAGAGATTTCAGATGAAAACATTGTGGATGATTGTCAAAAGGCTCTTCCTATGGGCCTTGTAGATCCAAGACTTACATAATAAAGGGGACTTGAGTCTAGCCCTGAGACAAAGAGCCTAATTTAGAGTTAAGGGCAGATATCCACCCCAGCCAATTGTTTCTGCTTGGAGCACCGGCCGCCTTGCACCCCAAGGCATTTGTTATCAAGTAGTTGGAGTGACTTATTCTGGCCTTGAATATGCTGATTGCTCCCTGAGGAGGAACCTATTGAGGAACTTCTTCTTTTGTAATTATGGGAGCAGAGGTGTCTCCTGAAAGACCTGTTTGGCCCCTGCTCACAGAGAAGTAACCTCACCCTTTTATGCTAAAAACATTGTCTGATATGCTAAAGATACCTTCTTCCCCATAGGATAAGCATCTAAATCACCTATCTCACTATTGATAAAGGTTATGCATGAGTCTTTTGCAAATCTATGTTCTGGGAAATTCTTACATATCAAAGAAGTTTGTCATCAGAAATCATTGTCTAAGGCAAATGCCATTTCTGTGCCATCCCCCAAACACTTAATGATAAAATAAAGTTGAGCTCCAGCCAGAGCAGAGATGCCTGCCTGGTGACCAGAAAGACTCTTGTGCCTCTCTCATCCCTCCCTCACCGACACCGTCCATCCTTCAAGAACCCCTGGACCCCAGCCGGAGCCGGTCTCCGACATGAAACATCACCTTATTCCACGTTGGCTGGTACCATGCATGTCGGGCAACTCAAAAATTTTTGCCATTCAGTGTGTATCTGTGAATGACCCGAAAGTGCTACAAGTTTTAATATGAGGTTACAGTAAAGCAAGCAGGCGAGGGAGGGAGGTTTGTAATTATAATGATGAAGGTTATTACAAATCTCTGTCCAATAACTCTATTTTATTTTTCTTATGCTTTTGATAAAATATCACAAACTGTCCTTCTGAGGACTCCTCCATATCTAGCCACTCTGAGTCTCAAGCCCAATGCCCCCAGCATTTCTGTGTAGACAACTATAGCAATCTTCTGTTGTCTGTCTCTTCTGTAGGTAGTCCTTCTTCCATACTGATTCCAGAATTATCTTTCTAAAAACACATTCGTGCTTTCACTTCAGTGTGTAGCTATCCACATTAATTCATTACCTGTAGAATAAAATCCTAAAATCCCAACTTCTTAGCTCACTATATAATACCCTTCACAATTTAATCTAAATTTAACTCATCTCTTGCTACCACCTTCCTATATTTTACATAATAACCACTCTCACATTCTTATTTATCTATCCTTCCTTTTGTATGTGTCTGTGCTTTGCAGTTGCTACTATGTTTCTGACGCTCATAATTTGAAGTCCACCAACTCCTTGAATTTGTTCTTGATTATCCTAATCAAAAACAAAAACAGAAGCAAAACAAAAACAGGTGTTGCTTGTGGCCTTCAGATTAGCTGTTCACGTGAAATTTGATGGGCTGTCCTGTTATTTCCTTAAGTACAAGGAAGATCTCTTATGGATATTTTACGTTCTTACACCAGAGAATGAGGTCACAGATAACAGTTGCTCAATAAAGCTGTATAGTATTTACAGAAGCAGTGTGCACTTACTATTGATTGAAAATAGTTATTTACTACTTCTTATTTACCAATTCTTGGTGCTGAGGAGACAACATGAATAAGACACAACAGGCAGTATTTGGGGGTCAGGGACAAGTTATCTAATCTCTTTAAGTCTCAGTTTCCTTGTCTATTAAATGAGATTAGAACTATTCTTTCATTACTGCAGGGCTGTTCTAAGGGGTAGATGAGATAACAGAGAGGTAGATGAAATACTCAGCACCGTGCTTAAGAGTAGAAAGTGTTCAAAAATGTTAATTTTATAGGACTTAATATTGAATGAAGTATCAGTTATTTCTAGCAGTGTATCCCAGGAACTCTCACAGTGGTTCTTAGATTTTCTTGAAACTCTGAACTCTTTGAAATCTGGCAAAAGCTATAAAACCTCTCCTGGGGAAGGTAGAGGGGTCACATGCTCACATGCTTAACATGATTTGCACGTCTTTGTCTTTCAGAGTCTGTCTACTACTTTCTGACCTGGAGTTATTTCAGATGTTTCTTCCTATTCATAATTACATTCTTGAGCTTCCCTTGTGAAAGTTTTTCCTGATTCTTACTGAGCTTACTGAGAAGTCCTTCTTTCTTTTAGAACAGAGCATAATCTCCTGTGAACATTTGTAATAAACAAAGTCTATTATCTGACCGCAAACTACAAAACAAAAAACCTGACTACATTGACTTAAAAACATGGGTTTGTTTTTCTCATAAAATGAAAGTCTGGAGCAAGTGGTTGCTGGCATTGGCTCAATACTTCAGTGTTAGGGCAAATGTGTCTGTGATCCCCTTGGCCTTTCCATCATGATTTGTAAGTGGCTTCTGCAGATGATACTGCCGTGACTGCATTTGAGGCAAGAAGAAGGAAAGGAAGAGGGAACAGTATCTGAGTCAGGAAGATCAACCTTTCTCAGACCATCTCCATATGATCCCACTCACATCCCAGTGGAGGAGACTGCATCTCTTACCTATCCTGCAAGCTGCATGCCACAAAGACTGGAATAGCAAGGATTTTTAGTTTGACTCACTCATTACCACCTCAAACAGATTTTGTTTCTGTGGGTAAGGGAGAGGAGGTAGGGATAGGTATTGCAGCCCAGAGCACTGTTGGCCACACGAAGGAAACAGCCTAGAGCAGGTTTCATAAACCCAAAAGTAGTTAGAAAATAATCAAAATATAGGGGGTCTCTCTCAACACATTTTTAATAAATGAACAAGTTTATTTATCTGACTCTAAGGTCCCCATTAAAAACATGAAATATGAGGTACCTTTTTTGCATTTGTATACCTAAAAATAACCATTTACCTCATTCTAATTCACCTAAGGATTGTTTTAACTTCTCTGCCTCTGGGACATGGGTTCTCAAGCCTTGTGTTTTAAAATTTAGAAGTTTCCCTGAAAAATATAACTTATCTCACAAACACCACGATTTCAACTGAGAATATGTATGAAAGATGGACAAAGAGAGTGTGGGGCACAGCATGTAGCCTGGAGCTGCTAGAGGAAACTCGGTGAACCACCTGTGTGGCCTGCTCCCCGACATGGGCGCTAAAAGCAACAACTGTTTTAGGTTGATACATAGCGGAGTTCTGACCAACGGGCTGATGGTTTTTGTCAGTGTGAAAAAGCTGGCAAGAGCTGCCTGAAGCGTTGTCCTAAGAGTGAGGCTGCATCTGGACTCTGAGGGAAGGGCCCTGATCACTGTTCAAGCACTAGCATCACGGCCTAAGGCAAGTGGCTGGGGCCAGAGTTTGTTCTGCACTGTTTGGCTGCTGATAGAAGCTGATGTTTAAAAGTTTTCTGGGGGCGCCTGGGTGGCTCAGTGGATTAAGCTTCTAACTCCGGCTCAGGTCCTGATCTCACGGTTTGGGAGCTCAGGCCCCACATCAGGATCTGTGCCGACAGCTCAGAGACTGAGGCCTGCTTCTGATTCTGTGCCTCCCTCTCTCTATCTTTCTGCCCCTCCCCTGCTTGTGCTGTTTCTCTGTCTCTCTCTCTCTCAAAAATAAATAAACACTAAAAATTTTTAAAAATTAAAAGTTATCTGTCTTGCTAGGAGGCCCCTTTGGCTAGAAGAGCAGGCTTTTGTTGGGGCTGTTTGTGTCTGTACTCCCTAGGTGTTCCTGGGGGGTGCTGAATTCTTCAGCTTTAAACCTAAGATAAAGGAGATTAAAAGGGAGAGGGAGAGAGAGAGGGAGAAAACTCATCCACATGCTATTTCTTGGGTCCCCATATTCCTAGGCAGTCTTCTTTCACTACTTTTTAGAGTTTTCTCATATTTGTTTTATACATAATATCCAGGGATTTTAGTCCTACTCAGTGAGAGCAATAGAGACAAGGGAATCTACTTCATCTTCCTAGAAGGTGAAGTTTCCTGTGTTGAATTACCAAAAGCAAAGCAAAGCAAACCAAAGCAAACCAAACCAAACCAAACCAAGACAGCTTCCATAGACAAAGTGGCAGATCTGGAGATGCCCCGTATACCTCTCCTAGGCTTCATTCACACTGGACATCTGTTCATTATGAAAGCACCTTCTACCCCATGACACGGGTAACAGATTGGAGTTATGAAGGACTTACCTTCCACCAATTTCATGAGTTGTAAAAATTAATTCAATTGTTTATTTATGTATGTGTTTATTATGGAAATCTAAATGTCTATATGCCATAGTGAAATTCTTACTTATGGTAGGTATTCAATAAGTCTTTAGGAAATATTTACATGAATTGAAACATTAATGAACAAGAACTATATATATATATATATATAGAGAGATATATATATATATATATATATATATATACACAAATAGATCACAACACATTATTTGAAAAATATTTAAGCCACTAATTTTCCCCAAGCCCTGAAAGAGAGTATGTTCCTGACAGAATTCTCTCTCCCCAGTACCGAAAAGTAGTATCAAGAATTAAGGACATGGGAACTTTTTTCCCACAAACCATGCTTAAGACTTCATGCCTTAATAGAATGACAATAGAAAAATTAGTGAGAAATCCCAGGGAGAGATCACAAATTGGAAAAACTTGGATGACAGCAGGAAAGACAACATGCATTAATGATAAATTCAGGTAGAGGTGGTCAATAGGGCAAAGCAGAACTAATCATTCTAGAACCTTCACTATGTTTCTTCAGTACTGTGCTTTTTAAATGTCAAATACAAGGTTACAATGACAGTTGTCAGCAGAGAGGAATTACAGAGCTGCAAAACCACTCACTCAATCTCCATGATTTAGCCCTCATCCCTCAGGGAAAAGTCTAAGTCAACAACACACAGATAACATTTACCTGACATTTTCTCTTTCTTCACCTTGCTTGGTAATTCACCAGTAATTCACATTCCCTCGGGCACACCTCTTGGGATCAACTTAATTCTCCCGAAATCTTGAGACAAAGAGAGAAAACGGACAACTTCCCTTCTGCCTCTAGTCTTCATTCAGACTCTGTTCACTGAATGACCTCACTCTTACCTTGGAATAAAAAGACTAAACATGTCAGGAAAGCAAAGGCAACCACAAGCAGACGGTGGATAAAGATGTAGTGTTCACACACACACACACACACACACACACTACTTGGCAATCAAAAATAATGAAATCTTGCCATTTGCAACTATGTAGATGGAACTAGAGGGTATTTATTATGCTAAGCAAAATTAGTCAGAGAAAGACAAATATATCACTTCACTCATATGAGGACTTTAAGATGCAAAAGAGAAGAACATAGGGAAGGGAAGCAAAAATAATATAAAAACAGGGAGTGGGACAAAACATAAAAGACTCTAAAATATGGAGAACAAACTGAGGGTTTCTGGAGGAGCTGTGGGAGGGGGATGGGCTAAATGGGTAAGGGGTATTAAGGAATCTACTCCTGAAATCATTGTTGCACTGTATGCTAACTAACTTGGATATAAATTAAAAAAATAAATTATATAAAAAATCATGTAGCGTGAAGGCAGGAGCTAACAATCTTTGGTGAACTATACTACGTCTCTGTGTTTATGTCTACTTTGTCTGATGCAACATGGATTTTTTCTTATTATTTTTTACTGTGTGTTGTGATTTCAAGAAAAAATTCAAAAAAAGAAATAGGCCTGAAGTGTATTTTCAGAATGAGATTACTAGGTCATAGAGCAGGTACATTTTCAACTTTCCTAGGTTTTCATAAAGTGCTTCCCAAAGTGGTTGTACCAATTCATATTCCCAAGTTTTGCAAATCAGTCATATCCAATAGTGCTCTCTGAGAATTCTCATTCCCTCATGTTCATACCAAAATTTAGTGTTGCAAATCTAGTAACTTAGTTAAATTTTTAATTCAGATAATTTGATTGCTTTAAAATATTCTGTTTTTCTTTTAATTTCTATATCCTTAATTATTAGTGAGTCCTTAATTAATAATTGGTGAGGTTGTGTTTCCTTTTCTATATTTTTGGCTATACTGGTTCATTTTCTGTGATTTGTCTGTTTATATCCTCTTCTTATTTTATGTTGGATTATTTGTCTTTTTATTATTGGAATTTCTTATATATTCTGGATACTATCCTTTTGTCTGTAACATCGTTTCCCCCTCTTTTCTCAGCAGATTTGACTGTGTCAGTTTTTTTCTTTATGTATTATGTTTTTGTCTCATCTAAAAAATAACTTCTGACTGAATTTATAAAGACATTTTCTAGATCTTAATTCAATTTTTTTCTGCATGAAAATATTGTCATAGTCTAATCCATTCTTTTTCCACCAATACACAATGCATTCTATGACTTTATACCAGCTTCCATACATAGGCATGCTATGCCTGGAGCACCACGAATACAGCCTTGCACTAGAGAAGGCAGAAGAGAAAATTTTTAAAACAATAATGAAACTGGCTCTTATTCTTCTTTTATTTTTATCATGTGTAAGCAATTCTAAATAAGGTCAGTCTCAAAATACTCCTAACTGCTAGCTGGGCAGTTCTCTTGCTCTCCTCCCCTATCTTGCTATATATGCACTTTTTTATCCTGTCCTATTGATAAATTTGTGTGTCAAATATAAAATTTGAAATTTGTGCATCAAGTTTGTGCATATGAACAAATATGTCACATTGCTCAAATTCTAAGATGTATCTATCATAAGCATTGATATCTGATAGGACGAATTTCCCTTCCTTTTTTCTTTTTTTAAAGTAAGTCTTGTTCTTGACCTTTTCCTCATCCATATTGATCTGTCTAATTCCACAAGAACAAAACCTGTTTATGTTTTAATTGCATTGCGTTGAACTTATAAATCAATTTTAAGAGAACTGTCATCTTCTGACATATTTGATATTCTTATCCATGTATTTTATTAAACTTTTCATTTTGTTCTGTCTTCATTAATACTCTCAGTACTATTTTGCAACTTTCTCTCAAATAAGTCCATGTGTCATTCTTAGATGAAGTCCTTCACACCATGGATGTTTGGTGGTTATTTTAAATGGATTTTTCCTGCTATAATTTGGTTATTTCTGGCATATAGGATTGTCATTGATTTTTGTATAATGAGCTTATATCAGGAACAAGTCTGAGCTACTTCTAAAGTTTGTCTCTGGATTCCACTACATCTCTTCCTTTGGCTCTATATTTTTATTTCTCTTGTCTAAGTGTAACATCTAATAGTGGTAGTAATAACAGGCCACATTCTGATTTTAAAGAGAATTCTTCTTAAATTTCATCATTGAATAAGATCCTTGCTATAAGCTATAGTAAATATCCATTATGAAGGTAAGGATTTTTCCTTCTTATCCTGCTGGATTAAGAGGTTTTAATCACTAATAGATGTTGGGTTGATATTTTTATATGTAGTAAGACGATAAGATGTTAAAGTAAAAATTAAAATAATAGATTTTCTAATATTAAATAATTCTTGCATTCCTTGTGTAAACCCAATCTATTAATGGTGTATTTTGGTATATTTTTACTGACTTTTTTAGGACTTTCCATCTATGTTTATTAAGTGAGATTAATCTGTATTTTTCCTACTTCACTCTAATTGTTTAGTTTTCCTCTGAAGCTTTTATGAGCTTGATAAAATATGAGTAATGCTCTCACTCTTCCTAGTGTCTAGAATTATTTGTCTTATACTGAGATTAACTGAAGTTTAAAAATTTAGTAAAAACTCTCTTTATCCATGTGTAACTTTGAAGTATGTTTTCAAAATCTTCCAATGTACACTTTTATGTTATCTTTTTTTATTACTGATTTATAACTTAATTGCTTTAAGATCAGAAAATGAAGGTGTTAAGTAGCAAATTTTTAATACTTATTGACCCGTGCTAGGGGCGCCTGGGTGGCTTAGTCGGTTAAGCGTCCGACTTTCACTCGGGTCATGATCTCGTGGTTCGTGGGTTCGAGCCCCGCGTCGGGCTCTGTGCTGACTGCCAGCTCAGAGCCTGGAGCCTGTTTCAGTCTGTGACTCCTCTCTCTCTGACCCTCCCCTGCTCACGCTGTCTCTCTCTCTCTCCTAAAAATAAATAAAACATTAAAAAAAAAATACTTATTGACCCGTGCTTTATGCAATTAGAACAGGGATGGCATGATTACATAATTTTTTATTATACTTGAGAAAGATATATAAAATATCCTTGGGTGAACTGTTCTATGTATATCTTTTTGATTAAGTTATTTTTGTTTGCATTTTCCTTACTCCTATTAATAATTTGATCTATCAATTATTGAAGAGGTTTACTAAAATCTCCCATTATGGTGGTAGATTTGTCATTTCTCTGTATATCTGTCAAATTTTTGCTTTATGTATTTTTAAATTATGTTATTTCATGTGTATACTTTTGAAATGGTAGAGCTTCATAATTATAAATATTTAGGAATTAATTCTGCCTTAAAGGCTACTGTCTGGATATTAATTAAGCTATACTATCTTTCTTTGGGTTAGTATTACTTAAATTTATGGTTCTACTCCTGTATAGACTCATTGGTAAGGCAAGTTAACCCAATAAAACATAAAAATATGATTCTAGAAAGACAATAAAATTTTATTAACCTCAGTTGCTTCACTTCTATAATAGGTATTTTGATTATTATGATCTCTGATATCTTTTAAAACTCTTAACATTCTATGATCTTCCACCTTTTCTACCTAGACTTGTACTGTGCCAAAGTCCTCCATTTACTCTAACCTGTATTTGTCTAGCTTAAAATAATATGAATGTTCAGATATTCCAGGTAATTCCATCTCACCAAGTGGAAAGAGAGATCAAAAGTCCAGGATATTCTTTTGAAATCATCAAAAAAATATATTATTTTTACAACAATGGCTTTCATCATAGTCACACAAATCAAATATCCAAGTGGAAACCTGTCTTGGATTTTGGTCTGTTCTACAAAATCTTTGTATCATTAATGGCTAAGTAGAAGCAGAGAGAAGAAAGTTCAATGTGAGGGAAACAAGGGCAGAGATGATACCTTTATCTCAGCAGGAGAAGGCAATTTACAATAATTTGTACACCATTACCTGTATTCTTGCCAAATACATTTCATTCAAAGGCTGCTGGCCAGCAGGCTTATCATCAAATATGACATAATTTAATAAATAAATATTAATGTTGTATGTCTATCATAAAGAGTAGTAAAAATTTAAAGCCAGAAAAGATATTCGGAATCATCAATTCCAGACTTTTCATTTTAGAAACAGAAAATTAGAACCCAAAGAAAGAGTGATTACCATATTATTTGTTTTTATTATAGTGTACTTCTGATTTCGTGTATTGATCATGAATTTCTTTTATCTAGAACCTGCGAGAGAAGTCCTACCTTAGGCCTATGTAGATGTATAACTCCCTTTTCACTATGTTAGCCAAATTGAATATTTTGGATTATAAAAACTTATTTTTGTTCACTCTTCATAATTTTTAGTATTATATCCTTATATGCATTTTAAGAAAGATTCAGAAACTATATTGAGATACTATAAATACTCTGACTCAAAGATTTTGAAAATTATTCTCTATATCAACTTGAAAATGTTTCTTTCTTTTTTTTTTTTTTAAGAGAGAGAGACAGAGTGAATAGGGGAGGGGCAGAGAGAGAATCTTAAGCAGTCTCCATGCCTAGCATGGAGCCAAATGTGGGGTTTGATCTCACAACCGTTAGATCATGATCTGAGCTGAAATTAAGAGTTGGAGGCTTAATCGACTGAGCCATTCAGGTATCTCAGAAATGTTTCTTCTTAATTCAACTGTTTTCCTTTCCCTGGGGCTGACAGATGTTGGGTTTTTGTTCTTTATCATTGTCATAAACGATTATGGATTAAGACTTTTCATATTATAAATTTATGCTGACCCTATTTCAGTTTGATTGCCTTCAAAATACCCCTTCAAGGATTTGAGGGGTAAATATTATTGGTATTGAGTTATATGACTTCCTGTACTCATTCCTAATAGTTTAAAATATGAATGGAATTATAAAACAACTAGATTTTTAAAAATTCACAATAAGCTCACCCCATCAGAGAAAAGAGTTACCAAGAATTCTAGCTTTTGGAAGCTTCTGCATAGCCCTATTTCTTGCAATGGATACTACTCCAGAAATAAAAAATATCCTTAAAGATTGTCTGGGTCAATGGTTCACAAATTGTGGTCCCAAGATCGGATTCTCAATCAGAATCTCTGTGGGGAAGGTAAGGCGATCCATCAAAGTATATTCTAACATTCTCCCAAGTGATTCTGACACACATTTAAGTCTGAGAACCATTAATCCAGGCCATCTTCCACCATCTCTGTCTGCTTTTTTGTAGACAGGGGCAAGTGAAGTACCGAGAGTTACTACAATCCCTTGTGCCTTGAATATTCTGATTCCCTGACTTTCCTCAGATTACATAAATACCACTAACAGACACAGATGAGAACATGCATCTCCTTACTCATGTATAACTTATGTGTAGAAAGATAGAATGTTAGAGGTAAAAAATACTTAAGATCAATGTATTCAATGTGTTTTATGTTCCTCTGCACTTATGCTTACTAGTTATTACACTCATAATTGTTTATTTAATGTCTATTTTTCCTATTAAATTTTAACTATTTTAATCAAAATGGATCATCATGGATTCTCAGTGTCTGCACAGTAATCTGTAATATGGTAGTGCTTAGTAAACTTCTATTGAGCAAATAATGATTGACTATATAAATGTAATTCCAGAGAATAATTCCAGGGACTCTTAATTATACTGGGCTTCAATCATATACTTTTTCTAAACTGGTGAACATTAATAAAAACATTTATGTTCTGCTAATCATTACACATAGATAAACTGAGAGATTTGGAAGAAGTCACTGGCAGGTAAGGAAGAATAATTTATATTATTTAGAAGTATGTTCTAAAGTGTCCTGAAATAGGAAATCCATGGCATATTTGGCTTACTTGTGACTCACAGAGACCCTGGAACACTGGAAGAATGTTTCTACAATAAAAGAACAATTCAGAAGAAAGAATAAACAATTTTTATATGTGTGAACCTCTATTATTTAACCTTGGCATTTATAAAAATGCATCTCCACTTTAATAGGTAAATCAGCTATAATTCATCTTGACGTTAATATGAATGTACATATACATATACCATCATATGTCAATTTCTCCTCCTTTGGGTTAATGAAAGCTATATTCTAAAAGAAAATCTGAAACTTTACAAGCATACCTAGAGTAATCTTCTGTTTTTATGAAGACATAAAGATCAGGCTTCTAAAAAAATCAAGACATCAGAGTTTTGACCAGACCAGAAACCAGAAACATCACATTATAGTTCACTGGGAGGGCTCTGCAGCCAGACATCCGTATTTACATCCTCTGATATGTACTGGTTGTGTGACCTTGGGCACATGCCTCCTTTTTCTTTTTTTAAAAGGTTGGATAACAATAGTATCTTACCATAAGGATAAGAGGATTCAATGCATTATTACATACTTAAAGTATTTAGACATAAATGTTAGCTGTTATTGTAGAAAATAGAGTGCTAATTTAGGACCTAAGCCAGGTTTTCACTATTAAAAGTAAGCTGGCAACAAAGAAGTTCTTACAAGTAACCAGATTTATGTTCTAAGTATGGATCACCCCCTGGTCTTTCCTCTGATCAGCCCACCTGAATTCACAAGATCCAAGTCAACCAAGTGGCATTCTATGTGAAAGTACATTGAAAATGGCAAAACACTACAGGAACAAAAGATAATGACAAAATAACAAATATTCAAATTCTGTGACAAGCCTTCAGTACTTCTCTGGCCTCTTCCTTTGCCACTCTCTGCATCCTTCACTGGGCTCTAGGCCTCTGAACTTGTTATTCTTCCCTGTGCTTAGAAAGCTGCTTCCCAGCAAATGTCCTAATCACCAATGGCTTATCTTTCAGGCTCTGCTTAAACATCATTTCCTCAGGAAGCTTTATTTCAATTAGAGAGAAGGTAGGAAAATAAGTCCCCTGTTATATCCCTTCATACTTACTGTGTTTAGGCTATATTTATAATAAATTATAATGTGTAATGTCTACCTACTGTGACAGACTTCAAGTACCCCAAAAGTGAGATCTGTGTCCATCCTGTTTTACACATAGTAGGAACTCAAAAATTGTTGACTGAGTGGCTGAAGAAGACATCTAAATATCTGGTAATGAATAATGTAAAAGAAAATAGTAAGGAGAAAAACCAGAACCCCCATGTTTTCCAACACAATTCTTTTACTTGATGGACCTCAACAAAAAAATCTCCACTGGCATTTGTGGGAAAAGAAAATGTTTTTGAAGTCTGTCCACAGTAAATAGATGAAAAGGAAGACTGGTGCTGGATTTTTCCATAAACATACTGAAAAATTAAGCTGCTTCAGTATACATATTTCTAATTGTATGTAAACATACAATGAGGACATGTTTTCCTTTCTTGTGTCTTAGTATGACTATAAATATTGTTTTTGAAATCAGTAATTATTTGGTTACTAATTAATTTTAGATTCTAAAAATAACTCACTGGTCTCCATACTCACCAAAACTCTAGTGGAAGTCTTTGCAACCATGCCAGACCCACCACGCTTAGCAGATGCAGCAGCAACTGCCAAAGGATAAAGCAAAGATCCAGGTACCTTCTCTTGGTTTCTTTACAGTTCAGTGACAAAACTGTAAATTTGGACATTGCCCAAATTTAGAAGAAATAGCAAGATTGTTTATTTGAAATACTTTTTTGGGCCCAAATAATGTCTTGTAAGAGAAACAAAACCATTTATCTAAGAAAGGACAGAAAGTACATTTTATCCTCAGCAAACATTATAGTAACTAGATTCAACTTGGAGAATAATGAGAGTTGATGTACCTGAGGGGAAGTAATATAAAACAGAGCTAGTCAATTGCTGTAAAGGTACTTGAAAACAATATTAGTGAATAAAACCAGGGGTTAGTAATGGGAAACAAATTGATGAGAATTAGCAGACAGACAGTATGGAGTCTGCAGAAAGTCAGTTAGGAGTAACTGCAGAACTTCAGGGAAGTGAGGGACCCCAGAGTCGGGCTCGTCAGCCACCCCTCTTCTCCAAAATGGCCCTGGATCAATTGGCATGTCTTTTTCTTGCTCTCCCCATCCGTATCTCCATTTCAGAAAGCATCCTGCACGTTTTTGGTACCTACACCTCCTCATCACCCCAGCAACAGACCAAGACAGTGTAGAACACGAAAGAGGTACAAGATAGATGCCAGAGTACATGGGCATTCAGCAAAGTTAAATGATGGGCCCGGGGTCTCCCGGGTAGTAAATTCAACACCATGATCCCAGACTGAAGTCCATATATCTTCCACCATCTCCTCTAGTTTCTTGCTGTCCTCTCTTGATGGGGCCTTTCTTTCAGTTATAAGATAAATTTCTGGGGATCCAATGTATGGCATGGTGACTATAGATAAAAATATTATGTCTATTTGAGAGTTACTAAAAAAAGTACGTCTTAAATCTCACCATACATACACTCACAAAAATGGTAATTGTTTGATAGGATGAATGCATAACTAACTGTATTATAGTAATCAATTTTGCAATATATGAGTTTAATTTATAAAATGTTATATGCCAACTATATATGAATAAAACTGGAAAAAATTTAATAAATTCAATAAAAGAAGTACTTATTTAATGTTTGGGAATATTAGCCATCTTTTTCTCTCAGATTGGCTATTCCCTAAGTCACCACCCCTTGCCAGCCAGCCACTGTTCTCACCTAAATAGACCATTAGATTCCATGGGAGTTTCTAACCTAATTGAGAATTTTGAGAATATTTACAAAATGTAACCATAAATATGGACATTGGGTTTTTCCCTATAGCATTTTTAACAAGTGTTCATCCAAATTCTATTTAAACAACTTCCAAGGCAAATATATAAATACATTAGCAGGCAGCCACTACTATGTTGAATATTACTCATTCATTCATTCATAAATTCATTCATTTAATCAACTTTTTAAACACCTATATGTGCTGAATAAAAATGAGTAAGACATGTTTCCCTCTTCAAAATATTCAGTCAAGCTGAGAGAGGCTTATGCATATTAAATTTTGCAACAAAGCCACTACAAAATTTTATTTTTAGTGTCTGTTATAGATGTACATGATATCAAGGATTCTCCCTTTTAATTAAAAAGGGAAGAAATAGGGGCGCCTGGGTGGCTTAGTCGGTTAAGCGTCCGACTTTCGCTTAGGTCATGATCTCGCGGTTCGTGGGTTCGAGCCCCGCGTCGGGCTCTGTGCTGACTGCCAGCTCAGAGCCTGGAGCCTGTTTCAGTCTGTGACTCCCTCTCTCTCTGACCCTCCCCTGCTCACGCTGTCTCTCTCTCTCTAGAAATAAATAAAAATGTAAAAAAAAAAAAAAAAAAGGAACAAATAAGGATGAAGTAAAATAATTGTCCCAAATATATTTTTATCAGTTTTCTTGATATCAACCTTACTCAGAGGATTAACATTAAAAAAAAAAAAAAAAAGAATGTGTCAATCAGAAGGAGGCTTGATGAAACTTTTAAGCAGTCTCTTGAGACCCAATGTCAGCAGGGCCTTTTATAGGTGACATTCAAGGGAACCAGTTTGATTTTTGGATTTTTCTGAAAGTTACATATCTGTATCTTTACTGTAATAATATATACATCAGGATATCTCAGCCTCCTACCACTAAATAGTCAAATTCCTATAATTAATTCTTCTTCTTGATATCATGTTTGACTAGCAACCTTCTGATAATTCAGCTTCCAGAGTGGCTCACTCATGGGGACTGAAGATAAAACTCAGTCTAGTGCTATTATCTATTCTCTCGAGCATTGATAGCTTACACTGCAATTTAAGAGTCTGGCATTCATCTCCTGAAACTTTGTCATCACAAGTCACTGTCCCACTGGGGGACTATCTGTGGAACACTGACATGAACGGATTTGGAATATGAAAGTTCAAAGCCTTGTACAATAGGGTATTCCCTGAAGATATACACGGACCACTGTGGCAGTAATGGTTCCACCGTTGGGAGTTACCTGAAAGGTGCCTGGCAACACAAGCTCTTGCTCCTCTGACAACAACAGCAGATTTGTACGTGTCACAAGATCTAGAGGTGCGGTTTTGCCAGTGCTTCTGGACACCCTTTTGTGTATTTTCCTCTTCAATCTTATAGGCTTTTTCAATATTGTAAATTTCAATACAAAGCTCAATATTGTAACTCGCCCTTTTCCTTCATAGGCCTCCCAACAACTTTTAATAGCTAATTTTTTTTAAATGTCTACAATGAATTCTTTTCCTGATTAAAGTTAAGTTGATACAAGGATATTCTTGTATTGGAAATCTTTAGAAAAAAACTTAAATCTTGGTCAGCTGAGCTCCCTGAAAGAAGTTTAATATTGCAATGCTGAGCAAATAAGATACTTTAATAAAGCTAAGTTCATGGTTGCTTCCAATAATCTTATACTAAATGAAAAGTATGTGAATGAACAATCTTTCTAATTATACTACACATGTATATAAATAAAATATCACATCTTAACAAGTAGCACATATGACAGCATACAGGATACATAGTTTTATGATAAAAATATGCTACTTTCTTTAACAGGAATAATTGACATACAATATTGTATTGGTTTCAGATGTAAAACACAGTGATTTGATATTCACATACATTACAAAACGGTCACCACAATAAGTCTAGTTACCATCTATCACCATACAAAGTTGTTCCAATAGTATTGACCATATTCCCTATGCTGTACATTATATCCTGTATCTTATTTATAACTGGAATATTGTAGCTCTTAATTCCCTTCACCTATATAGTCCATTCTCCCACCACTCTCCCCTATGCTACTTTATTGAACACAGCAATGATTTAGTGATACATGAATATTCTTATGACACAGTGTCATGGAAAATTGACTTCCCATGTTGACCCAATACTCATTAGCCTCCTGTAATCCTACATTAGTGGACTTTGCACCAGCATAGAGACTCTATTTCAATGAAAGGGCAGTGACAGAATTATACAAAGTAAGCAGGGATCTGAGCTAAGGATAAGAAAGGTTGTAATAGGGAGAGCCTATGTAGGCAGCAATAATTGAGGGTTAGCAATAATAGAGAGTTAGGAGAGGCACAGATGGAGAGTGGACCTGCTCAGAAACTCCAGGATAAATAATTGTTCTGGAGAAACAAATACAGGGCACAGTTCAATCAATGAATGAGTAGAGAAGGAGGGTCCAGTCATGATGGAGACCATAATTGGCCATTACAGAAGCGATATGCAGAGATTATGTCTTTATTTACGGTTTCACAGACATTGTGGAGTGGTAGTAGGTGTTATAAGAAGTAAAACAGGATTATATTTCTTTATATTTATTATCATCTTGATTACCAAAGTAAAGTAAAACATGACCCTTGAAAAAAACATAAACACTTATAAAGAACTTCAAGATAAATGCAGTAAACTAAACACAAGATCTTATCTACTTTTTCCTTCTAAACCCCACTAAAATTACATTAAAGAAACTTTGATGATATACCCCCCACAATGGTAAAGAGAGCAGACAAAGATGGAATAGCAGAGCAGAATTTTCAACAAAATTTTCAAAGAAAGAAGTTGGAACTAGTGCACAGTTAGCTTGTAACTTTCTTGGATTTGCTGTGTGCAAGTCGATGAGGAAGACAGGAAGAAATGATTTGTTTTTTCCTCAATACTAAAATAAACCTCAGGAACAAGAGGACCCAGTTATTTCTCAATGCAAGGAAGTATGATGAGATCATAAATAGGAGAACAGGCTAAAATTTTGGAGAAGGAGTGATTAGAAACCAGATCCCCTCTGCCACCTGAACAAAGGAAAAAGTTTATTTCCTCCAAGATCTCTGGCTACTCCTTACACCTAGAAAAGAAAATGGAAGATTCTTGTTGGAAAAAAATACCCACTTTAACACTTTAAGTGGTTCAACAAAAAGTCAGTTCTCCACCCACTTATTCACTTATGAATCAAGAAGCTCTGTCAAAGCATAGAGATCTTACAAAAACCTTTTCTTCACTAGTAATTCCATGTTAATTATAAAGACATATTCCCTAACTATCTTGGGAAAGCCTCTAATCTAAAAGACAGACTGAAGTAATAGGGAAAAGAAATAAGAAAGAAACAGAAAATATCCAAAGCAGGAGATAGTTTCAAAAATTAATCTCTATATTTTCAGAATGATCCATATGAAGATAAAAGAATATGCTATTTTTAAAGTTTATTTATTTATTTTGAGAAAGAGAGCAAGCAGGGTAGGGGCAGAGAGAGAAAGAGAGAGAGAGAGAGAGAGAGAGAAAGAGAGAGAGAGAATCCCAAGCAGGTGCCACTCTCTCAGCACTGAGCCCGATGTGGGACTGAAACTCACGAAAAATAAGATCATGACCTCAGAGTCAGACGTTAAGCCGACTGAGCCAACCAGGTACCTCCAAAATATATGTCATTTTTAAAAAAGTAACAAAGCATAAACAGAAATTTCTTGCATTAAGAGCCATGAGAACAATCTAAAATAGAAGAACAATCTAAAATAGTCAATAGAAGATCAGAAGATAAACTTGGAGAAATCTACCAGAAATCAGAAAAAATAAAGAGATGGAAGATAGATGAGAAAATTAAAGGCTCAATTCAAGAAGTCCACCATCCAACTCAAATAGGAATTCTAGAAAGAGAGAAAGTAGGAATAAGAACATTTCCCATAACTGGGACATAATCTTTTTGAGAATGAAAAGACCACTAAATATCCACTTAGTAAGTGAAAAAAAAAATTCTCAGAAAGGTAGAAGGTACACCATTGTGAAATTTCAGAATACAAAGGGAAAAAATATTCTAAAGATCCCTAGACCAATAATAAATAAATAAAAAATAAAATATTTGTACAACAAATCACTAATTACAATGCCACTGGATTTTTAACCCCAAAAGTGGAAGTTGAACAACATTTAAGTATTATCTTAAAACTTCTGAGGGAAAATTATTTCAGCACTCTGAAATTCAATAACCAGCTAAACTATAAATCTAGTTAGTATATGAGCAGAATGACTGTATTTTTCAGCTATGAGTAGTTTCAACAAATTTATCTCCTATATGTCCTTTGACATTGAGCCACTAAGGATAACACAAAGCAACAAATTAAAAAATGGAGAAGAAACAAACAAACAAAACCATTTTCAGCTATGAGTAGTTTCAACAAATTTATCTCCTATATGTCCTTTGACATTGAGCCACTAAGGATAACACAAAGCAATAAATTAAAAAATGGAGAAGAAACAAACAAACAAAACCATTTTCAGCTATGAGTAGTTTCAACAAATTTATCTCCTATATGTCCTTTGACATTGAGCCACTAAGGATAACACAAAGCAATAAATTAAAAAATGGAGAAGAAACAAACAAACAAAACCATTTAAAGTAGGAGGGAATAAAGAAAATTTCCAGGATCACAATAAAGAGAAGTTCCAAAATAACAGCCATGAATAATCCCTACCAGTTAAAGACTTCCTATAAATTATATAGAAGATGGAAGACTCCAGAAGTGGTGTCTCTAAGACAAAACAAAACAACAACACAACTGGCATGTTACTACATCTGTGCATATGAAGAGGAGTTCTATATTTCTATCAGAGAATTTACAAAGATTAGGCTCATGAAAAGTTAACAAGAAAACATGAACTTCAAGACAAATGTATGAATAAGGAAGAAAATGCAATCATAGTAAGCTATGCAGTTTAACAATGAGCACTCTTTTTTTTAACTATAATAAATGCAACACAGAATACTGAGCCTTCAAAATTTATGACAGGTATTGGATGGTTGAAGGAAGGGGAAAGGTTTGCGATTGTTGAGGAAAACATAAGGAAGAGAAATCCTAATACAATATTGTAAGAAGTCAATAGAAGTCACCTAGAATCAACAAGTAAAGAAATAGCAAGTTAAGTAAGTTACATGGAGATAACCACAGGAAAAACAGATTTAAAAAGTTGAAAGTTGTTGCTTTAGGGAAGTTGAATAAGGTGGGGAAAAGCAAAGCTTTACTTACTTTTAATTCATTTAGTATAATTTGAAATTTCAAGCAATGCATGGGTATTGAATTGATAGAAATAAATATTTAATTAAGAGAAAAGAAAAAACTGTTAAGAAAAGAGAAGGCAAAATTATTTGCCATTTCCCATTCACTGATAATCACTATAAAATATTTTTATATGAATCCTTTTGGTCAGTTTTGTTCTATGTATAAATGTCAGGATACATTTTGATAAAGTGAAAACAGAATGCATTTTTTTAAATTCTAGAATTCCGAACATATTCCATACCATACATATTTCTTTCACATACAGTAAGTACATGTCATTTGATTTTAGGAACACATCACAATTTATTTACTCATCCTCTATTTACAGAAATTTAGGAATCTTCTACAAACTCATAATTATAAATAGCATTACTATGAATATTAGCCCGACATTTGCACATCTTCTAAACATTGTTCTTAGGATTAAATTTTTATAATTTTCTAAGAGTTTCTATAGTTTTCAGCTATTGATTCAAAGATGTAAGCCAGTGTTTCTGAACATATTTTTCATTAATATTTACCAAAGAATTTTTTAGTTTTCCTAATCACCCTCTCATGTAATATATATATATTTATATATGTTTATAAATTTATATATATTTATATATAAAGTTTATTTATTTATCTTAAGAGAAACAGACACTGTGAGAGGGGGAGGGGAGAGAGAGAGGAGGACAGAATCCCAAGCAGGCTCTGCACTCAGTGAAGAGCCCAATGCAGGGCTTGACCCCATGAAACAACAAGATCATGACTGGAGCTGAAATCAAGAGTCAGATGCTCACCTGACTGAGCCACCCAGGCACCACTATTATATATTTTTATGTATACATTTACATAATTTAAATATATTATTTACATAAATTAAAGAATAAGATTCCCTCACCACCAGTTCATCCCCCACTTAGAGGTAATGTCACTCCTCTTGAAAATGTATTACATTCATTGGCTTTCAGTACACATTACCAAATTGTCCTCCTCAAAGATCTTATCAGTGTCATCAGCAACATGTAGAGGTACATTTCTCCACTTCCCCGGAAAATAGTGTTTATAAAACAAATATATAATTTTTTTAAGTGACAGTTTTTCAATGCAAATTTCAAAATTACATAATCTGTTTATACATACGCTTTAGCACCAAACTCTAAGAATTAAAATATTTACTTGCTACAGGCTTTGTCCTGCTCTTATGGGAAAATAGCTCATTTCAAACTTTCAAGCAATTTACATTTAGAAAGTGTCATCATGGTTATCCCTATAATTTAGACTGTTTTTAAGTCAATTTGTTATTGATTCAACCAGAATGGTCAATTATATCCTGTAGATCTTCTTTAGTTCTCAAATTATTGACCTGGTCAAGTCAATTTGTAATTAGACAACTTTTTAAAAGTGCTTTCTCTCCATAACTATAATGTTAGCTTTCAGACTGTTGTGAGTTCTCTCAGACTTCATGATTATCTGGGTCTAATACTGTTTTTATCTAAAGCAATTATGTTTTAATGAGGTATACCTTATGTTTGTAAAAGAAGTTAAAAGAATTACTTCAAACACTTCAATCTTGGACTGGGTTTCTAAGTTCAGTATTAGGTAAGAATCACATGAAACTGTCATTTCTGAAGTCCAAATGATTAAATACCAGCAATTCTATATGGTTCAATCTAATAGTTTAGTCTCCTTTTACATGCCCTAGAAAGGAAATGAGGGTTTATAAAGTAGTAGAACTGCTTAGGCCCAGACATAAAGATTAAAGATTAAAAAAAAATTTTTATGTTTATGTTTCTCACACACACACACACACACATACAGAGTGTGTATAGGGGAGGGTCCGAGAGAGAGGAAGACAGAATCCGAAGCAGGCTCCAGGCTCTGAGCCGTCAGCACAGAGCCTGATGCAGGGCTCAAACTCACAAACTGTGAGATTATGACTCGAGCCAAAGTTGGCCGCTTAACCTACTGAGCCACCCAGGTGCCCCCTGACACATATATTTTAAATATTATGTTGAGATTCATACTCTTTATAAGGAAGCAATAGCCAAAACAGCCAAACCAACCTAACTACAGAGGATTAGATATGTTATTTACTTTAAGATTGATATCAATACTGCATAGCCTCTGTCCTCTGAGTCAGTAAAGTAGATGCAACCCCATCAACTTGTGTCGTGAGGAGAGCATTAGAGCAAAAGTTTGGGAACTGGAAACTGAAATGCATTCCAGGTTTTTTCATATCTCGCCTGTGTGAGTGTCGGCCAATTCCCACTGCTTAGTCATTCTTCAGGTCTCAGTAACAGGTTAGGTATTAGCTCCTCAGAGAGATCTTCCCTGAGTATTTTTAAGGTTGAGGCCTCCATAGCATCCTTTGCTTTCCCTTTTGTAAAAGCATTTATCATACAAAAAATCATTTATGTCATGTCAGTGTTCCTCACTAAGTAAGAAGTATGAGGGTCAGGAGATGTTTGTCTTGTTTATTCTTTTATCCCTGGTCTCTAACACAATGTCTGACACACAATAAATGACCAGTGTGCATCTGTTCCTTGAGTAAGTGAATGAAATGAATCGAATGGTTCAAAACTTCAGTTTTATAGTCTGTAAAGGACATATAACGGTGCATGCCCTACCACTCACAGAGTTGCTATGGTGTTGAGATCAGATGATTGGGTAGAATGGAGTAAGACAAAGAGTGTATATTTCACCTCTCCCCTATGAGACCTCTCCCCAAATCCAAGAGGGTTAATGACATTGTTCTGTAAACTGAATAGTTCTCTACAGGCAATTTTTACTACTCTATTTCATATAAGTAAATACTATTATATCCATGGTATGAGGATTTCCTTAAGGTGTCATTCCACTGGACAGGGCCTTTTGTGACTACACATAATTTGCTTTCCCCCAATTTGTTAAATGTACCATTTCCCCTAACCTTTACCCATTTTGGTGATTTGTTTTCTCTCCCTGGGAACACGGGGACCCTTTATCAGTTAGAGCTCAGGCAGCAAAACAGAAGTCATTCTAGATAGTCCACGCCGGAAGAGTTTGATACAGAATTAGAGGCTTATTCAACCATTGGAAGGGCTGGGAACAAAGGTCAGAAGAGTGGCTACCAAAGATCCTAGCTACCCACAGCACCAAAGTGGGCTTCCCAGAAGGCATTGCAAATGTCAGGGATCTCCAGGAAGCGACCACTAAGGGTCGCAGTGGTGCACAACAGACCATCAATATATAGGACCTTGTCAATGAAGCTGCTGAAAAACTCATGCAGCTGCCCATAAATTTACTGATACTTTCCTCAGGGAATAATAGCTTCTAAAATATCCTTAACTACCATAAAGACAGAAATAGGGGCACCTGGGTGGCACAGTTGGTTAAGTGTCTGACTTCGGCTCAGGTCATGATCTTATGGTTCATGGGTTTGAGCCCTGCGTAGGGCTCTGTGCTGACAGCCAGCTCAGAGCCTGGAGCCTGCTTTGGATTCTGTGTCTCCCTCCCTCTCTGACCCTCCCCTGCTCACGCTCTCTCTCTCTCTCTCTCTCTCTCTCTCTCCCCTCAGTAATAAATAAAACACTAAAAAAATTTTTTTAAAAAGGAAAAAAAAAGAAATAAAACTTTTGCACATGAATTGATTAGGGGTAAGGGTAAAAATAGCTGCTCTCACTTCTACTTCCTTTCCTAGATCCTCATATTTTGGCGACGGAAGAAATGGGAGTATAAACAGCAATAAAGATAACATAATAGCTTGGCAAAGTGTAATCAGGCCACCTGAGCTATAACTGCATCTTCAAAAGTTGCTTTGGGGTAAGAGGGTCCATATAAGGCCTGTGAATCCTGTAGGCATGAGCCCAATAATTGCCTACATCTGTTATATCAACATTTGTAGAATGCTATAACATAGTGAATAAAATTTGGAGGGTTTCCTATCCTTCCCCAGAAGCATATGGGCTTTGCTTCTATTTCTCCTCCAATGGCCTTGGGGATGAGAGGATGTATCATTCTCTCACACTACCACCTCCACAAGGAGCTTAAGGCTGCTTTTTTAGGAGTAAAGAGTCCAGGAAGCTAATGTTATTTTCTACCTGTCTCCCACCTCGTCACGTCCGTGGTGGGACCCCTTTCTGATATCCAGGGCAGACTTTTTATGTTTTACTCACTGCTATATTTCTAGCACCTAGAATGCTGCCTGGCTGGTACATGGTAATACTTGATTTTGATAATTGGATGAATGCGTAGTAAATAAGGAAGAAGATCATAACTCAAATGATATAATTTCAATTCAGCAAAATACCTTATGTTTGAAAATGTATAGGCAATCTGGAAATTTTCTTTCTCCTTAAAGGTGGCCTCATGACAATATGAATTTCTTTCCTGACAATATGAATGTTCTTACAAACCTATCTAAAGTATATTATTCTTTTAAGAACAAATTTATGTTGAAAACATTCACTGATTGCCCAGACCGTATATTGTCATTGTTATTTTAGTAAGAAACACACAATTTTACACTTATTCACTTGCAGAATTTTCATGGTTGGCCATATGCAGACTGGAATTTAAGTCTCAGGTCTCCCATATTCTAGTTGTGTGAATATGGATCATTCACTTAACCTCTTTTATCCTGTTCTCTCTGCTATATAATTAGGGTAATTGCAAATGTTTTCTAGCATTACTATGACTTCACCTTAAAAATTATATATGAGTATACATATATGTACATGCTTAAAAGCTCAGAGAGTATCAGTAGTGAACAATAAACAAAACTTTATTTGTCTTGGTTTTATTTTTCATGGTTCTATGTGATCATATCTTACCTCTGCAACAAAACCGTAAATACTCTAGGATCAAAGGACTGATTTTGAGATTACAAAAATCCTCTCAGCAGGAAAACAGTATGTTCTAGTCCATAATTTCTTCACAAATGAATTGTATTTAATATGAAATGTTAACATGGAGGGCAAAAGTATTTTCTATCTTTTCCTCAATTTCTATTTCACAGAGTCCCTCTCTTCCACTCACCCCCCCCCCTTCCATTTTTTAGTATATCACCCATATCTGGATTAGAATCCAGCTGAGAAACATTTGTTTCATTTTAGCAGAAATAGAAGTAGCACTAGCCTCCAGGAAGTCAAATTCCTTCCATTCCACACACGTTTACCTGGTCCCTCTATGCACAAGACACAGTACAGGAGAAAGCATGAACCAGACATGCCTCTTGCACTTAAAAACCCTGAGCATTGGAAGTCATCAGTAGCTTGGGCTTGCAATATGCTGACCTTGCGTATATGGACAAGAAATCTATATTTTAACTGTATACCTTCCTGAAACATTTCATTGTGCTTTGCTTTTGCCCTTTCAAAATAATGACAATACCTTATATTGGTGATTCCAGTAACTGAAGGCATATATTCTATCTCAGTTTATCTTCGCTTCATCCATATTGGGTGGAACAAATACTATTTATTTTTAATGGAGAAATGAAGGCTCAGAGGGTTACGTTTCTCTAAATGAATCACATATGCTATTATTGCATGACCTGGAGCCATACTTACAGTCTCCTGGATATTTACCTGATGTTCTTTTTCCCCCAATGTGATAATTAGAAATTATTTCAAACTCTGTATTATGGAAAGAAGGAAAAGGAAGATGCATGTAAGCAGCATAACTAAGTGTTCAGAGGCATCATGGCCTTCCTGGTGGAGGATCTGGTGTAATAAAATGAGTGCAAGAACTAGTGTCAAAAGACCACTTATTAGTGCTGTCATTTCAAAGAAAATAAAATGCCCTGACCACTACACAACTATTAGAACAGCCAAAGCCTAGAACACTAACTATAACATGTGCTGTTGAGAATGTAGAGCAACAGGCCCTCTCATACATTGTTGGAGGAAATGTAAAACAGTACAGTAACTTTGAGAGTTTCTTGAAAGACTAAACATACTCTTACCATATGATACAGCAATCACACTCACTGGTATTTACCCAAAGGAATTAAAAACTCACGTCCACACAAAAACCTTATGAAAAGAAGCCTTATTCATAATTGCCAAATCATGCAAGAAAATGAGGTACCTTTCAGTAGGTGAATAGATAAACAGTAGTACATCCAGAAAATAGGATATTATTCAGCATTAAAAAGAAATTTATCAAGCCACCAAAAATATGGAGGTATCTTAAATGCATATTATTAAGTGAAAGAAGCCCATCTGAGATGATTATATACCATATGATTCCCCTTTTACAACTTTCTAGTAAAGGTAAAACTCTAGAAGTAGTAAAAAGATCAAAGACACAGAGAAAGATTGTTTTTGTTGTCTTCATACCTGTATCCATCTCAGGACTGGCCCTTGGTTGATGAGAGTTACCTAGCCCAGATGTGCCTAAGAGGTTCCATTCTGCTTCTTGCAGGGAATCACTCAATTCTCCAAGTAGCCTTGATTCATTGTAATGGAGAATGGTAGTTAGAAACCAAGGTCTGGGTAATGAGAGTGCCTGGGGAGTGAGTGCTTCTAGGCTTTCTAAGTGGACAGAGCTAGGGACTATATATGGATAGTAACAAACCCATATGTATGTGTGTGTGTGTGTGTGTGTGTGTGTGTGTGTGTGTCTGTATTTGTGTACACACACACACACACACACACATATTCACTTCTGTCTTCTACATAGTTCTTAAAATACTTAGGAGTTTATTGCTAATATCAACTCTGATTCATCATCATGGGGTTCATTTTTACTTTCACTCCTGTCCTTATTAGTAATTTCTTTCTCACAGTGAGAAATATGACTCTGACTATCTATAATATATTTACTTATTCGTTCAGTCTTAGTATACATATACAATAATTTCAGAATTGCTAACCCACAGCACTCTGAGAAATGATTTTACCAATTAGAGTACAAAACTTGTGGACAATTTTTTTGGTTGTTTGTCTTTAGTTCCAGTTAAAATACTGTTTTCCAAAGTTATGTAGGATGGTTTCTTTTTTTCTTATTCCCTTCAGTCTGGTATGAAGTCATTTGTAATAAAGTTAGATTCCATTGTCATAGTCTGCTTTCCATTTTAGGTAGCTGTCATGACCTGGAAAATAGTTTACAGATTTCATATGGTAAAATTCCCTCATTGTGACACACAGTTCTATAGGTTTTAATAAATGCATCGAATTGTATGCCATCACCATGGTTCCATATGGAACAGTTCTGTTAGCCTCAAGATTCCCTCACAATGCTGTTTTATGGTAAACTTCTATTTCCAAGCCCAACTCCAGGCAACCACTGATCGGTGTTCCACCTCTAAAGTGTTTCTTTTTTCTAGAATGCTATATAAAAGAAACCACACAGTGTATAGCTTTTGTGCCCTGCTTCTTTCACTTAGCATAATTTTTGAAATTTATCAACATGGTTTTGTTTAACGGTTGTTATTTTGCTTTTTATTGTGGAGCAGTATTCCATGATATAGATATTATGCAATTTATTTAAATATTTATATGTTGGTAGACATCTGGGCTGTTTCCAATTTTTGCTATTTATGACTAAAGTTGCTATGCACATTCACATACAGTTCTTTATGTGGACATATACTGTCATTGCTCTCGAGTGAATAATTAGGAGTGGGATTGCTGGATCACAAGGAACTTCCATATATTTACTATAGTGGCTACACCAGTTTATACTCCCACCAACAGAGAATAATGGTTCTCTTTCTCCACATCCTGACCAACACTTGTTATTTCTGTCTTTTTGACAATAGCCATTATGACTGGTGTGAGGTAGTATCTCATTGTGGTTTTGATTTGCATTTCTCTGACAATTAATGATATTAGAGCATCTTGCATGTATCTACATGTTTTCTTTGGAAAAATGTTACTCAGAACTTCTGCCCATTTGTTAATTGAAAACTGTTTTTGCTTTTGAGTTGTATGAGTTCATTATATATCTTAGATACTAGCTCTTTGTCTGATGTATGATTTGCAAATCTTTTCTCCCATTCACTAAGTTGCCGTTTCATTTTAGTGGTGGTTTCCTTTGCTATACAAAGGAAAAAAATATATAGATATAGATGTATAGTAGATAAATAGTATCTATCTATCATCTATCTATCTATCTATCTATCCATCCATCCATCCATCCATCCATCCATCCAACCATCCATCCACCCATCTGTTGAAAGGCTCTTAATGATATTCTCTGAATTACATATCACATTCTGCAATCCACAGGGATCAAGTGGAATGCAAAGATGGAAGCCACTTTGCTACCAAGCTTTATTCTATTGTATGATCATATGAGGAGTGAGATCAAAGAGGTCAATAATCTGTGGATGCCATTAGCAAATGTGGCAATGCATAAACAGAAGGTCCGAGTGACTCTGTGTGTGTATATGTGTGTGTGTGTGTGCATGTGCGTGTGCACGAAAGAAAGAGAGGGAGGTCTGGAAAGTAGCTAGCATAGAAAACCTTCTTTCATAGTGAACTCCAAAAGGGCAATTTAACCTCCTGATATAGATTCTACCCCTCTCAATTCTTCTAGACTCTAACTCCACTAACTGACCTAATCTCTTCTGTATATTCAAACTGCTTCCCTCTAGCATATAAACAAATAATCTTTTTTATTTTAAAGAAAAATAAAGGTCTTCCATTGACCTTGTAACTCATAAGTATCTCCCTTCTTTTCAGAGGTACTTTTCTGGAAAGAGTATTCTCTGCTTACATGTGGGCAAAAATCAGAGGTTTTCAGGGGTTGAGGAGGTGAGGGATGAATAGGCAGAACACAAGGATTTTTAGAGCACTTAAAACATTCTGTGTGATATTTTTTATGATGGATACATGTCACTATACGTTTGTTCAAACCTATAGAATGTAGAACACCAAGGGTGAATTCTAATGTAAATTATGGATTTGGGTGAATAAGATTATGATGTGTCAGTTCTGTGGATCTTAGTTTTGGAATCAAAAAAGTCACACCTGACTCCTTACAGGCTTCTTATAATGATCAAATGGCATTATGTATGTTAAAGTATACAAATTTGAGATAATAGATATGATATCTCTAAACATATTAGCCACTGTCACTATGACTTGGCATAGCTTGCACCTGATATCCTAAATACTATGAAAGTACAACTAAGGCTCACATTCTGCCTCTTGATGCCAATTTAGCCATGGTTCCAAAGTCAGAGCATAAAAATACTTGGAAAACAAACAGTCCAGAACAACATGACAGCAGCAAAAACAAAACTGTGTCAGACTGACCTGGAAAAGAATTCTGGTTCAGAGATATATGAGATAGGTAGTCTGGAGAAAGTTCTTAAATTTCTTTTAATGTTATCTATAAAAATGAAGATGAGATATTTTTAGTATTCTTGGGAGGACTTAATAAGAAATGTAAATAAAACTTCTAATATCATGTCACAGATAGATGTCCTAAACATACTAGCTTTATCATTTTTGTTTCTATTTGTTTATATATTTGTTGAGCCTTATTTGAACATCTGCAATATGCCAGATTTCATGATGGGCACTTGCCTTTTCTCTCTTCTGCCTCTCACTTTAGAAATGTACCAAAGGCGAAGTGCCCCATCAATGTCCTGCTTTCATAGATTACAATCAGTCAACAACTCATACCCTCTCCTTCTCAAAAAGAGTAATTGATTAGTGAATCCAATGACAAAATGTATTGTAATTTACCAGAAGAAACACCATGAGTAAAGGAGAATCAGGTATGTTCAGCTTTGGGTCAGAGGTGGAAGGAATGACCAGGTATCAGGCAGAACCTGAATATGCCAACCCAGAAAGAAGTGAGAATCAGAAGAGATCTGAATGTGGGGGAAAGAATATTTTTCTTTGCTCATCCTTTCATTCAATATCCATGTATTGGGTCCTATTATTTTCCAGCCTTTCTCAAGGTGTTAAAACTAAGACACCCTTATTGCAACCAGGTGGTGATGCCTGAGAGGAACTTAAGATTTATTACAAGCCATGGCTTAAAGGTAAAAGATTTCAGATGCCATTACCAATCCCTGAAGTCATTTAGTCACCAGTATGAGCTATAATGGATTATTGATCTCATGGACTATAAAGGCTCTCAAAGATCTATCATAGGCTATTGGGTTAATCTGGTGACTGAACATGCATACTTATTTGTCTATTGTCTGCCTTCATTCTCATGTATAATTCCTACTTTTGGAGTTAATGGGAGTTAGGTGCCTGCTTCTAAGGGGAAAGAAATACTTTTTTAGGTTTCATGCTCCAAATCCCAATGAAATAATAACTCAGAAAATAAAGTCTCTGAATGTTTAAATTTGAATCCTTCAAATGTTGTATTCATTTACGTGTCCATCATCATTAAAACTGTTCAGAAATAGGGACTTGGCAATTTCATTTTAATTTCAGAGATTCTCTGTGAAGCTACAGTATATGCATGTTCTAGTTCTTGTATGCATAGTGGTTTCATGTCTTTGTTTTGCATTTGTTTGAGGTGTGTGTGTGTGTGTGTGTGTGTGTGTGTGTGTGTAAAAAAGACAGAGAGAGTAAGAGTACCATGAGGCTTGCCACCAGCATTCTAAAATTAAATACCCTTAACTGAGAGCCCATCTCATGATTTGCCAAGAGTAGATTTTGACTGAAAAGTTAGCTCTTAAAAAATGAGCCGCATAATGGAAATACCTGTGCAACTGTCACCATAAAGCTGCAAATATGCATCGCCAATGGTCTTGATTTATATGCATGAGAGATTTCAATAAAGAGCAAAACAACATCATGGTGAGCACATCTTTTCTATACAGAAAGTCAATTAAGTGGCAAATTCACCCTAGCCCAGTCACTGACTTAAACAAGAGTGATTTCGCATTGGAATGTATATCTGTTTTTATCTTAGAAATTCCTTGTGCAATATCCCAGAAGCCCAGGAAAGTCATACGAAACCAGGTAGATGAGCTGCTTCTTAGTATCATTCTAGGCAAAGGCAGGATAAAGGAGGCTCATAGATGTTCTAACACAGAACCACTATGAAATCATGGAAACACTGTGGAATCATGTAACCAGATCTAATCTTTCATTTTGTTGAGGAAGAATGTCTGACCCAGAGATGTCACGGGACTTGCCCAAACTCTCCCAGAAATAGGGCAAATCACTGATAAGAATGCATTTCCCTATTTCTTAGGCCATTCTGCTGTCCCCTCTCTTATATCTCCTGTTGTACAGGACGGTCTGAAGAATAAACCTATATATAAGAATTATATATAGGGGCGCCTGGGTGGCTTAGTCGGTTGAGCGTCCGACTTTCGCTTCGGTCATGATCTCGCGGTTCGTGGGTTCGAGCCCCGTCGGGCTCTGTGCTGACTGCCAGCTCGGAGCCTGGAGCCTGTTTCAGTCTGTGACTCCCTCTCTCTCTGACCCTCCCCTGCTCACGCTGTCTCTCTCTCTCTCTCCTAGAAATAAATAAAACATTAAAAAAACTTATATACATATATAATTTTATTATATATATTATATATAATACCAGTAGTTTCAGAGAGTCTAGATGCAAAAAAATGCTCACTGGTTCACCTCATCTATGACCATTTTTCACTTTCAAAACTGTACGTATTATTATCATATGCTATTTGAGACCAAGAACACCACTGTAGATACAAGGTCTATTTAGTTCTTTTTTTTTTTTTTTTATAAATAGTTTATTGTCAAATTAGTTTCCACATAACACCCAGTGCTCATCCCCACAAGTGTCCTCCTCCATGCCCATCCTCCCTTCCCCCCACATATATCAGTCTTCAGTTTTTGTCAGCATTCAAGAGTCTCTCATGGTCTGCCTCTCTCCCTTTCCCCCACCATTTCCGCCCTTCTTCCCCCCTTGGTCCTCCATCAAGTTCCTCCTAATCCTCCTATATGTACAAACATATGATATTTGTCCATCTCTGCCTGACTTATTTCGCTCAGCATAACACCCTCAAGGTCCATCCATGTTGCTACGCATGGCCAGATTTCATTGTTTCTCATTGCCATGTAGTATTCCGTGGTATAGATAAACCACATCTTCTTGATCCATTCATCTGTTGATGGACACTTTTTTAAATATTTTTTAAACTTTATTTCTAGGGGAGAGAGAGAGACAGCGTGAGCAGGGGAGGTCAGAGAGAGAGGGAGATACAGACTCTGAAATAGGCTCCAGGCTCTGAGCTGGCAGTCAGCACAGAGCCCGACACAGGGCTTGAACCCACGAACCGCGAGATCATGACCTAAGCGAAAGTCAGACGCTCAACCGACTAAGCCACCCAGGCACCCCAAGGTCTATTTAGTTCTAAGAATCATACATAAATGCAGCCTTTCACTAACTTATTAAGTTCATATTACAGCATCTAGAGTATTCTGTAGAAATCTGGTACACTTTTCATTTTGGGTACAAATCAGTAAGAATATCCTAAAGACATTCATGAGAGAAGACACAGCACCATTTTACTGACTGTCTTCAAAGCCCTTTTTGCTTCTCAGTACTTCTCTAAATCCTCACTATTCAAGGTCGTGCTTTAGATACATCTTCTATGAAGCTTCACCTGACTTCTCCCCACCTTGATGTGCCATTTCTACCTTACAGTTGTATTTAAAGTTTATGAGTACACTGTGCATTTCATTTTTTTCTGGTGTTTCATGGAGATTCCCTTTGCCTTTCAGACTAGTTTCATTAGAAGGGAGAAAACATTCTCTGTAATGCAGGGCCTGTTAATCTTTGCCAGCTCTGTGGCACCTCAAGAAAAGGCCTAGCATGTAAATTAGGCTGTGAGAACATCACTGGGATGAATATATGAGGTACTCTTACTGACTCTCTTTATGGATCTCTCCACTTGTTTTGACCAAAGCCCATGTTCTGGCTGTAGATTACTGGGTCACGATTTTGTTCACCCAGGCATGAGTTTAGTTACTTGCATATGTAGGCAAGAAGAAGAGAAATTAGCTTAGAAAAGCAAATAATAATAATGATATTAACAATGCCTCACACTTTCACATTTGTATTCATTTTAGAGTTAGGCAATCACATACATTTTCCACATTTACATATCATAATGAATCCTTCCAATAGCTTGTTGGATATATAGTATAAAATAATGGATAAGATTGTGAGTTCTGTAGTCAGACAGACTCTTGTTTTAATTTAACATTCCCCATGACTTTAGTTTCCTCAGTGGGGAATAATAATGCCTTTAAAATAATAAAGGGGGGATAATAATATCCTTAGCTAATGGTAAAGTTTAATAGACATAATGTATATAAAACAACTGCTGGCAGAGAAAAAATAATCAGTAGATCATCATCATCACCATCATCGACGTTGTTGTTATTATTTTTCTTAGAATTATTGGTCTATTATTATTACAGAGGAATTACCTCCATGCCATTCTTCTTATTCATAAAATTCTTGGCACTTGACTTAGAGTCTATACTAACAAATTCCTACAATTATCCTGAATGATTGTAATATCTATCCACACTTAGTTCGTTGACCTTCTCATGCCCGAAACTGTCTCCTCTGCTTACCTGAGCCACCCATGGTCGTAATTGTGCTTCTTCATTATCTAAATCTCTCTGAACCAAAACCACTAATTCAAGCATCCTTTTCTCTGACCATGGTCTTCTGTTCTCCTATAAAGCCATGTGGATCACATCAGTGCCTTAATTTCATTTACACCTCGGCCTAAAATTTTTACTATCTTCCTGTGTTTCATTACTTTTATTCCAAGTTTATAACTCATAGTCTTCATTTTAAAATCCCTCTGTGAACTCTAGATGCTGGCGAGGATGTGGAGAAACCGGCACCCTCCTACACTGTTGGTGGGAATGTAAACTGGTACAGCCCCTCTGGAAAACAGTGTGGAGGTTCCTAAGGAAACTAACAATAGAACTCCCCTATGACCCAGCAATAGCACTGCTAGGAATTTACCCAAGGGATACAGAAATGCTGAGGCATAGGAGCACATGTACCCCAATGTTCATAGCAGCACTCTCCACAATAACTAAAACATGGAAAGAGCCTAAGTGTCCATCAACAGATGAATGGATCAAGAAGATGTGGTTTATCTATACCACGGAATACTACATGGCAATGAGAAACAATGAAATCTGGCCATGTGTAGCAACATGGATGGACCTTGAGGGGGTTATGCTGAGCGAAATAAGTCAGGCAGAGAAGGACAAATATCATATGTGTGCACGTATAGGAGGATTAGGAGGAACTTAACAGAGGACCAAGGGGGAGAAGAAGGGCGGAAATGGTGGGGGAAAGGGAGAGAGGCAAACCATGAGAGACTCTTGAATGCTGACAAAAACTGAGGACTGATGGATGTGGGGGGGAGGAGGGATGGGCATGGAGGAGGACACTTGTGGGGATGAGCACTGGGTGTTATGTGGAAACTAATTTGACAATAAACTATTTGTAAAAAAAAATTAAAAAAAAAAAATAAAATCCCTCTGTGAAACCTAACCTTTCCTTCCTGCTCTCTCTCTTTTTTTTTTTTTTTGAGTCAAACCCATCTAGAAGAATCCAACACTATTTCAAACTTCTTTTCTCCATGCTTATACCTAGAAAGTCAAACATTACTTTGTGAAATTTACTTAACAGATTGAAACTGCTTTACATTTATGATAAATAACCTCAATAGGTCTCAACACCTAAACAATTCTACTGTGTTTCTCCAGGTAACTCTTCATCCACTTTCTGCAAGAACTATTTCAGACCTCCTCAATTTTCCTCAAATCTATGACTATCTCAGTTCATTGTTACTTCAATAGATACCCTTATCACTTAATTTACATTATGATTCTCTCTCTCTCTTTCTCAGACAGACAGACAGACACACACACACCCTGAAATACTGATGATTTTCAGGTTGTAGACCTAGGTTACCTTGCCTACACTCCTTTCCTTCTGAATACTATGCAATGTTTTTTCTCAAGATGTTCTCACCTGTGCCCAAAGCATCAATTACTATCCATATATCATGGGCTCCGAATATATCCAAATATATAGCTCAGATCTTTATTTTGAGTTCCAAATCTAAATTCCAACTTGACTCCTTGGCATCTCCACTTGAATGCCTGAGAACTTAATTTATCTTCCCCTTCAAACCTAATTCTCATTCATGGCTTTCTATCTCAACAAATGACAGAACCATTTATCCATCCCAAAATCCAAGTTGGAAATCTAAAATTTTTCTTAAGTTTCCTTTCCTCTACCCAAGTCTCATTGCTATTACCTCAAATCTTTAAAATATGTCCATTTCTCTTCACCTTTAAAAACACTGCTACTACCTCTGCCAGACTTCAGTCTACATTGTCATCATCTCTCACTGTAACTCTTTTCTGGCCATATGCCTCCTCATTATCTAGCCCAGACTCCACATTTATGTAAAACATATATGATTATATCATTAAAAAATTTTATGATTATTTATTTTTGAAAGACAGAGGGAGAGCAGGAAAGGGGCAGAGATAGAAGGAGACACAGAATTTGAAGCAGGCTCCAAGCTCTGAGCTGTCATCACAGAGCCTTATGCGGGGCTCAAACCCAGCAACTTCAAGATCATGACCTGAGCCAAAGTCGGACACTTACCTGACTGAGTCACCCAGGTGTTCCAGATCATATCATTCTTATGCTTAAAATCCTTCCAAGTTTTCTTAACCTTCTTAGAGTAAAAAACAAAGTTCCTAACATACTTTGAAACAACCATAAGACCAGGCCCCTACCTATCTTTCCAGCACATCTTAGCTAATCTACCCCTCACTCTCTATGCTCTCTAGACTACAATGTCCACAAAGGAAATGCCAGGCTATTTTGTTCCCTATCTTATTCTCGGTATGTACCAAAATGCCTGGAACCTGGGGGGTGCCAAATAAATAATAATTAAATGAATAATTAGTAGCTAAGTGACTTGTTCAAGTCTTTTAGTATAATAAAACAGGAAAAGACCAAATCAGCGACCTCAAAAATTTTTCTAGCAAAGTCCAGACTTAGTCTCATCATTAACATGCTGGAGATGAGTTGAGCTGAATATGGACCAGGAAAAAAGAGCAATGGTATCTTCCCCGCCAGATGCATCCACAATTCCTAATCTTTAACATCACTAACCCAGATTGAATTGGTAGTTCTAAAATACCACCAGAAAAGGAAGAGGTGTAGGAGGAGAAGGAAAAGAAGTGGAAGAGGAAAAAGGAAAGGAGGAGAAAAGATGGGGAGGAACAAGACTGCTAAGGCTTTGTAGAATTCACATCTGATATATCATTATTAACTTTTCATTAGGAAAAAAGTAAGATGACCATACAAAAGAGAGCTATAAGAAACCAAAACCATTTTGTTTTCACCCCTGCCTTAAAGTGCTTCTCTTTCATTTTACCTTCTTTGTAATGGGTCTTGAAAATCATCATTTTTAGCACAGCAAACTAAACAAGCTCTTGGCATTTCTGATACAAAGGAGATGCCATAATTTCATGCCTTTGCAAACACACACTGTGAGCAATCAAGGGAAAAGGAAAATTAAAAACTAATTCTGCTGTTTATTCTACTCATTTATTTTATCAGTCATCTCAGCCTCACACTGAATAACAATCACCAGTGTTTGACAGACACACCTAGGGGAGGCTAGACATCTTCTCTCAAAATCTCCAGAAAGCTGGAAAGGAAAGCCAAAAAACAATGCTTCAGGGGGCCGTCTCTAATTATGCAATCAAAAGCATCAGCACTAACATTTCTACTAAGTGTAAAACTTCTGAAATCAGAAATTGCAAAGCGATATCAATAATTCAAAAACCAGAGTTCCTCTACCATAAACTCAAAATATTTGATGTCCCAAAGGTATGACAAGGAAGACTGCTTTCAGAAAGATAGAGACTTGAAAGAATGGAAACCAATCACTAAAGTGTATCTGTGCCCACATCTAACTGCAATTACGTGACTCTCCCTTCTTGAATTTTGGTAGCTTGGAGTTCATCTTGAGGTCCATGATGACGCCTTTAGTGTAAATTCCATTTATCTTCACCAGCATTATTTATAATGCATAAAACCAAATTATCCATCAGAGAAGAGCCAGTCATTTGCTGCTTCTGAAACCCTTCTCAAGAGTTTGAGGTGGGAGCTGGAAAGGATGGGAGTCATTTACTTTAATTATCCTTAAACATCAACATTATAAGTCAATAGGGCAGACCTAGCTTTACTCAAAACAGTAAGAAAATGTGCAACAGAGCACACTGCACAAAAGAATGCTACTCAGGTATGTGGACCTCAATATCAACAATCTACCTTCAATCTTTGTAGTTGTCAGTAATAATTATGAATGTATTCTTTACCGCTGTCTTTATTTCTAAACAAATCTCAGTCAATTGACCAATCAGTAAGTATTTATCAAGGAGTGTTTGCAGGTTGTTTTCCCTGGAAGGAGACTTTGTGACAGATATTTGTGTGCAGGAGTTTATTTATTGAAGATCAAAACTTGTGAGGGAGTGAGGGAAAGAAGACTGGAGGAGCTGAATTACAGTAAAGTTACACCTAGGGCCTTAGCTGATCATAGATCCCATGCATAGCTCTGAAACTGGCTGAATCTTTACCTATGAAGAGAAACCTTCAAATAGGGGGTCAGGGAAACTCAGCCTTTTGTGCATCCTCCACCCCCAATTAACCGGTATTTAAAACAGACTCTCTTCAGTGAAGGCATCTCCAAAACAGTGACTCATTTGAATGGTATTGATGGTCTGGGGGAGATGGCACAGCATTCACTAAAAACCCTATCATGTGTCTGCTCTGTGAAGTCTCTGGCATTAGCAAATTCTAGAGAACACATAACTGACAACTAGCAAACTCTTGCTTACCCCTTGTGTCCCAGCCCAAATATTTATGAGGTCTATGGAGATTTTCCAGACAAAGATCAGTCGCTCCCCATTCTGTTCTCTCGTCACTGCAACATAGGTTTGTGGTAATTCTTATCAAACAAATCATACATCATTGATTCCTGGTCTGTGTCCCACACCAGCCCATGTGTTTCTTGAGAATAAGTTGCAATTTAAATATCACTTTCCTAACTAAAACCTCCCAAACCACCCTATCTTAGTAACAATATTACATTTGTGATTCTCCAGAACATTAAGCTTAGGTTTCTACCTAGCATTTATCCTCATTCATTATTTTTAGATTTATCTATTTGCCTTTAGTAAGACAATTGTCAGACAATAAATAAACATTAAAAAATAAATAAATAAACTAATCATTTGAATAGCTGTTGGTTTTATATTTGTATTGAACTTAATTATTGACATACAATAAATTAAATTCTGGGTATGTATTTAAGTACTGTTGGAATTTAACAAGCCTTCCATTTTTTTTTTTTTTTTATATCAAGAAGCCAGTTTCTGGACATATATACCTCATTTATTTTCAACTCTCAATTTGAGGTATTTATTTCATGGCAGCTTCTTAAAAAATGTTTTTTAACATTTATTTATTTTTGAGAAAAAGACAGAGGGTGAGAGGGGAGGGGCAGAGAGAAAGGGACACACAGAACTCGAAGCGGGGTCCAGGCTCTGTGTGGTCAGCACAGAGCCCAACACGGGATTCAAACTTGTGAACCATGAGATCATGACCTGGGTCAAAATCAGATGCTTAGCCAATGGAGCCACCCAGGTGCCCATTGTGGCAGCTCTTTTTTAAGACTTAAATTTTTTTAGAAGAGTTTGAGATTCAAAACAAAACTGAAGGGAAGTACAAAAATGTCTCAGTTGCCTTCTCCCACCGCACATGCATGATCTCCCCCATTATCATCATCCCCCACCAGAATGGTCCATTTGTTACAATTGATGAACCTACATTGACACATCAAAATCACCCAACGTCCATAGTTTACACTTGAGTTCATTCTTGGTATTGTACATTCTATGGATTTGGACCAATGTATGATGACATGTATCTACCATAAAATATCATTTAAAGTATTTTTCACTGCCCTAAAAACCCTCCGTGTTCTGCTTATTCATCCCTACTCCTCTGTATACCTCCTGAACCCCTGGGAACCACTGATCTTTTAATTGTCTCCATAGGTTTGCCTTTTCCAGTATGCTATATAGTTGGAATCATACAGGATGAGCCTTACCTTACTGGCATCTTTCATTTAGTAATATGCATTTAAGGTACTTCTATGTCTCTTCATGGCTTGATGGCTTATTTCTTTTTAGTGCTGATAAATATTCCATTTTCTGGTTGTACCACGGTTTGTTTATTCACCTACTGAAGGGTATCTTGATTGCTTCCAAGTTTGGTAATTATTAATAAACCTATTATAAACATCTGTGTAAAGGTATTTGTATGGACATAGTTTTCAATTCCTTTGAGCAAATACCAAGAAGCATGATTGTATGCTAAGATTATGTTTAGCTTTGTAGGAAACTGCCAAACTGCCTTCCAAAGTGGCTGTACCATTTTGCATTCCCACTACCAATGAATGAGAGTTCCTGTTGCTCCTCATCCTGGCTAGCATTTGATGTTGTCAGTGTTCTACAGTTTAACTGTATTAATAGGTATGTCACAGTGTCTCATTGTTATCTTATCTGCATTTCTATGATGACATATGATATGGAGCATCTTCTCATATTTGTCATCTGTAAATCTATATTGGTTAAGGTCTACCAAGGTCTTTGGTCCACTTTTTAATCAAGTTGTTTCTTTCCTAATTATTGGGTTTTAAGAGTTCTTCATAAATTTTGGATAACCGTCACTCATCAGATATGTCTTTTGCAAATATTTTCTTCTAGTATATGGCTTGTCTTATCATTTTCATAATATTACTTTCACAGAATTTTTAAAATTTTAATAAAGTCTAATTTATCAAT
Source organism: Proteles cristata cristata (assembly GCA_017311185.1). Taxonomy (NCBI): domain Eukaryota; kingdom Metazoa; phylum Chordata; class Mammalia; order Carnivora; family Hyaenidae; genus Proteles; species Proteles cristata. Next base: position 1,282,553 of record JAESUZ010001600.1, read on the forward strand.
TATTTCTTTCATGGATCCTGTCTTTTGTGTTATATCTAAATGGTATCACCATACCCAAGGTAATGTAGGTTTATTCTATTGATATTTTAGTCACTGATGCATTTGCTCAATTTTCTGGATCCCTAATTAATACATCATTACTCCATGAACATTAGAAAACATAATTGCCAAAGTGCCTAGATTTCTAGCATTCAATGTTTCTTCTTTATAATCAGGATTCATAAAACTACTAAAAGAGTACTTTTTAAAAAAGAAATCAAGGGAAACTCCTAAATATATAATGGTTTGTATATTAGATTTGGGCTCTCTTGTAGGTGATATTGACTTTGTTCATTCAGAGGGAATTAAAAGTCATTAATTGAATACATTTAAGATGTGTGTGAAATTTAGAAAGGGTCCTCTTTTTTTCTGCAGCAATTTTATTTTGTCTTTCTACTCTGCTACAGTAGTATATTTTGGTTGCAAAAGCCTCTGAATGCAGACGTTAATTATCTTCCAGGTAAACTAGGCTGTTCTATTATTAAACACACCCTCTACTATTGCTATCAAGTCTCTAAGAGTATAAGTAGATTTAATGGCATCCACAACTACTATATCTGAGGTTTAGATTATCCAAACTGAGTCCAAGGTCAAAACAGTCCAGTTCCTGATTTATAAACATTCACTTTGCAGAAAAAGTTTAAAAAGTTATTGGCTACCTGTCTATCACTCAAGCTTTGGAAGAGCAGTTCTTTGAGTTCAGAAGTAGAAAGTATTTAATACAAAAACAGGAACACAGAAAGGGAATTGGTCCTGAAGTCTAGATTTGGGCTGGACCCATCAAATGTTAGTGCACAATCATTTTTAAAAAATCACACCAGGGTGCCTGGGTGGCTCAGTTGGTTAAGTGTCTGACTTCTTGATTTCAGCTCAGATCATCATCTTACTCTTCATGAGATTGAGCCCTGAACTGGGCTCCATGCTGACAGCACTGCGCCTATTTGTGATTTCCTCTCTCCCTCTATCTCTCTGCCCCTAACCCCCTGAAATAAATGAACATTTATTTAAAAAATCACCCCTACTCACTCTAATACAAGATAACCTAATGGTTAAATGTTTTTTAAAAAATTTTAGTGTTTATTTTTGAGAGAGAGCAACAGAGACAGCATGAGCAGGTCAGGGCAGAGAGAGAGGGAAACACAGAATCTGAAGCAGGCTCCAGGCTCTGAGCTGTCAGCACAGAGCCTGACATGGGACTTGTACTCACAAGCTGTGAGATCATGACCTGAGCTGAAGTCAGATGCTTAACCTACTGAGATACCCAGACTCCCCTAAATGTTTCTTATTCTAGATTCCAACAACCTGGTTCTAAATCTCATTTCTACTCCTGCAAGATATGTGTTATAAATACAAACTTTTATATCATTGTGTTCATTTGCTTACCTGTAAAACACGGTAATAATGGGATTTATTCTCATAGGATATCTATGAGACTAAGGGATTCATCTATGGAAACTGCTCAGAACCATAGCTAAGACATATGAAATGGTATTAAAGATAGTAGTATAAATTAGTGTTATTGAACCAACCTCTTCTATCATAACAAATTAGCTGAGGTAATGAAAATTCTAATAGAAAGAAAGAAGAGAAGAAAGGAAGCCTAGAGTGATACAGAATGAAGGGTATTTATTCAGAAGTGAATGAAGGCACAAGGTGCTGGAAAAGTAAAGCACCAGAAGAATAAAAGTACAGAATAGGGTGTGGAATGGTGTCAAGAAACATTTAACCTGATCATTAAAATCTTGGCCATGACTGAAATTATATCAGAAAAGAAGCAACCACTTCCTTACCCTTCTACATCTTCTTTCCTTTTGCACAAAATGACCAGTATTTCTTAAAATGCAGAATTCATTCTAGTGCTAAGGCCTTCAAAGACCTCTATGATAATCTAAGAACCAATTGCTTCTAACATTGTTTCTATTCTAAACCAAGTTCTAAATTCTAACTAGGACTCTACAATTGAAACTTTGGGTACAGACTTTTGCCAAGTCTTTTGCAATTCCAAGCAGAACCCTGGGCGATAACGTACATATGAAGCCCAAGGAATAGAAATACAATGTAAAGGACTAGAGTCCTGATGACAGTGGCTGATACTCAGACCCCAAAATGGAAATATAGGAACCATCTGTTAAAAATGCACACTTTATGAGTTGTAAGCCATTGGGGCCTTTTAAAGGCTTTACTGTGTTAAGCATGTCTGGAATCACACTGGTTACTGGGTGATCAGAAAAGGAAGCAGGGTCCAGCTAACCCTGGGCACTACTAGTTTAACAGAAGCAAGAATAAAGGGAAGAAGGCTATTAAGTGGGCCTCTTCAGGGAGCAACACGGGGGGGGAGGGGGGGGGAGGGGGAGGAGGATGCCATACAGAGCCATTTCCCCAAACACTCTAAACCAATGTAGATTCTGATATATTGGGCCAGTGCTTGGTGTTTCCAGAGGGGGAGCCACTTCAAAAATAGTCATGTTAAGGCAAGAGGAGAGAAATTCTTTTTCCAAAAATTATGTAATCCAAGCTTCTTAAGAATCTCCAGTTTCTTATATGAGCACATATTCTGTACCAAAATGAGGGCAAATCACTTATAGGTAACATCTTACTTAACTTTTATTAAGAAGTTCTATGATTGACTGATATTACTCCATATTATAGATAAGGGAACTGAGAACCACAGTGAATAAGACAGTATGTAGTTTTTACAAGGTCATAAAACTGTTTCGTGGTAAAACTTCAAATTCCTCACCAGAGCCTGCAAAGCAATATAGTTTGCACTAATAAGAGGACATATTCCATAAAATATTTTGCTCTCTGTTTCCCAAGCAAAGAAACAGAAAGTAAGAATAACAATTTGGAATTTCACCAAAAAGCTTAGACTTGTTTTAAATATAATAAACTTCTGCAATTTCGGATACACTGATGATTCTTAGAGACAGATAAGCACCTCTTGCATATATCCTTCCTAACTAGATAGTATTACAAAGCTTTGTAACAGATCATGCAAGTTAAAGGTTCAAAAAAATTTTTTTTGAACCTTTAACTTTTTTTTATTTAAGAAAAAAAAGTTCTTAAAAACAAGTAATATGATTTTGTTTCCTTTCCTAATCCACATGATTTCACAGACACACACACACACACACACACACACACACACACACCCTCTTACTTCTTTCCATGTCTTCAAGCAGACAATAGTCCATTATAAACACATTAGATTAATTTAGTCCTGTCTTTTCTGAATTGTTAACTTGTTTTATTCTGGCTGTCTATATGTCAGTGTACATTAACTCTTAAGAGAAAAATTAGAATATCCATTGCAAAGTTTAGCTAAACTTCACCCTAATTCTTCCTTGACAACTTGATCCTTTGATCTTTTTTTTAATCTATGTCCCAGTTTACAGTCAGAGAAAGAATCGAGAGGGTGAAGTTGATGTTAAGTAGGAAAGCATTTTTGCCCTGAAAAATTTCATTGTATAAAATCACTAACTCCAGGAACCAGAATAAGATATAAAATGCCATCTTTAAATATTACTTTTAAAGATTTTTTCAAGCCAGCATAAAAATGGAAATGGTGCAAGGAGACTGATAGAGACATATCAGACATGTAATTAAAGCTATAGGTGTGCAGAGTACTGTCAGCCCAGACATGTATTGTCACTGGTAAAGAAAAAAAGAAAAGAGCTACAGACTTTTAAAGAATCTTTTACCAGTTAAATATACCAAAAATATTCCCAAGACTTAGGAAATGTTGTACAATATGTGTCAAAGAGAAGTCTCATTCTTTTTGCGGTTCTGCTTAATGTTTTATGTTCCCATCATTTCTGTTCCCTCCTCTTTTGGTGATATACATGTCATGTGTCTGTGGACCTAAAGGGAAAACTCACATAAACACAATGTCTGCATTGACAACTTTACAGTTCGTCCAGAGTAAAGACAGCATCTATTGAGTGTGATACAATTCCATTGCAGTGTATCAGCAAGAGACTCTGTAAAAGGGAAAGGCTAGATGCTAAGTGCCTATTCTGCCTACTAGGTAAATAAGGCATACTGCCCACTTTTTCTGAAATTTGAATGCCCCAATTAGATCAAAGACTGGTAATTAAAATAATTTTATGTCTTTTTTTTTTAATGTCATGATTTCATTTGAAATCATGGGAGAGTCATTCATTGACCTCAGATGAAATTCCCATTTGGAAAATACTGGAAGTTAATTTACACAATATTAAGTCCAGTAGAGGAATATGCCATTAATTAAGATCTTATGAATCTTGCATTTACATGGAAGGCAATGAAGATAGCAAATATTTGACCAAATTAAATGACTAAACAGGACCCTTTGGTCAGAAGTGGCAAAAATTCAGCAGAAGTTAGCTTAAACAATACTGGTAAAAGTGACAGAAAATAACATTTACTGAGAATTTTCTGTATTCCAGACATTTAGCTAAGTATTTCTCATACCTTAGCTCTCAGAGAAATCCCATGAAATAAAGACTATTATCTGTTTCTTGACAGTTGAGGAAATGAGGCTCAGAGAGTTTAAGGCACTTATCCACACCCACAAAGCTAGATAGTGATGGCTTGGGTTCAGAACTGAGGCAGTTTGATGCTGAAGCCCAAGCTTTTAATCACTACGCCACTAGGAAAGAAAGGAAACTTAATAGAAGAAAACTGGGGGTGTTCACAAATCAAAGGGAGGACATAACAATGCCTCACAAAGGTGGGAAAGAGGACAGGAAATAAAAGGAAGAATACTCTTACATCAAAATCATCTTGTGTCCTCTCCTCTGGCACACTAGCAGTCACCATGTGTCAAGGAGGCCCGGCTCCCAATGTCCTACCGTCACTGCTAGAGTGGAAAGGGTACAGCCCCACCAAAACCAAGTCCCAATATTAGAACTTCTAGGGAAGGGTTCCATGAGAACCTGCCCTTGGCCATGAACATTGTACTGGTGAAATGTTACAGATGGTCCATTTGCAAGTTTGAAGGGGCAGGAAGTGTTTAGAGCCATTATGGAACCACATGGAGAGAACTGGGAAGGAGTGGTTCCCCCTAAAAAGAAAAGTGCTGGGGCGCCTGGGTGGCTTAGTCGGTTTAGCGTCCGACTTTCGCTTAGGTCATGATCTCACGGTTCGTGGGTTCAAGCCCCGCGTTGGGCTCTATGCTCACTGCCAGCTCAGAGCCTGGAGCCTGTTTCAGTCTGTGACTCCCTCTCTCTCTGACCCTCCCCTACTTACGCTGTCTCTCTCTCTCTCTCTCTCTCTCTCTCTCCTAGAAATAAATAAAAAACATTAAAAAAAATAAAAAAGAAAAAGAAAAAGAAAAGTGCTGTTAACAGGAAAAATACAGGTGATTGTATTAGGATGGAAATAACAGTAGATAGCCATTATGCTTGGACTCAGAGGTTCTGGATTCCAGCTTTGGCTTAAGTATGATGAATCAGGGGTCTTTGGGAATGTCTTTGCATTCTTCATGTCTTTTAAACTGCCTAAAAAGAATAATCATTCTTGTCCAACCTACTTTACAATCCTTTCTAATAAGGGACTTTTCAAAAAATTAAAAGTCATCCATGTGATTTATGATCATTTCAACAAGGCAATGCTTTGTACTATTTTGGGAAATAAAAACATTTATGAACTGAGTAAATTGTGTACAAGATTTTGGCTTGCTGAAGACACAATTTCTTTCAAGGACTTTAATAGTACTGCATAAAATACCAAATTTCAAGTGTGAAATGTATGCTAAATATATTTTTTAATTTATTTATTAAGGTAGATATAAAAAGCCTTTGGCTGACACTTTTTAACACTTTTCATACTTCTATAATAAAATAATTATACCAAAATCTTCCACATACTTTTCACTAATTAAATTTATATTTTTGTAATTCATTCTTTAACTCATCTATGCATATACTTACTTATTCATCCAAGGTATATTAATCTCCTACCATAATGAATCCAGATTAATAAGTCTGACTCTATTAATAAATAGGCAGCCAATAGGCCCTGTTGACTCCACTCAACAAATCCCACTAGTTAGCAATGGCTTCAAATTTGCCTGCTTTACTGAATCTAACAGTCTTGTTCCACCATAAAATATTATTTTCCCCCAAAGGAATAAGAATTTATAATAAAATTTTAATTTCCTAGAAGAACAGATAGCCTCTTCTGAATTTTGTTTTGCGTCCAAAACTTGGTATGTCATTACTGCTTCTATCAAACTCCATACTACTGGATGGCTCAGCCCGCATGAATCCACTGGAAGGGTTAAAACATTCCTTAACAGATAAGAGAGGAACTCTCCCTATGGACCTGAGAAAGAATTTCAAGAGAGATGTGGACCACAAAAATTCCTCCAGGAATTTGAAAACCCCTTGAACCATCTTATTCTTCTAATCCCTCATCTAATTTACATAATCATAAGAGCAAATGTCTACCCAAAGAATCAAAGTGAGGAAAAAGCATCCCTTGCTTATCCCAATTAGCAATATCCACCTTAGGAATAGAAATAGGAGCAAAACATCCTTCCTATTTGTCTAATGTACTACCATTAAGCACCCAAGATTATGTTTGCTCATTTTCCAGAAGATTAATAAGTCTCTTCTTACACTCCAGTGACTCACAGAAATAGTCTTTCTCTTTCCTCAATGGCTCAAGAGACTTTATATTCACCACCAATTCTTGCATACATGCCACCATATAAACAATTCCTATGGGTCACTTTACATGTCACTAAGCAGACCATGTATATTATGAAAGGACGGATATAAATGTTGAGTTCAACTGAGTCTACATTAGCAGAGAATCAAAATAGGACTAGAAAGAAACTTCTTATAAAACTCAGAAAGTTCAGCATTGGTTTCTCCCATACTGACAGGAATCAGAATGACCAGTGCATCTCCCTGTCTTTTATTCAGTGGCTGCGAAGAAATTACAAAAATACTTTGAAAGCCAAAATAATTCTGAAATAAAAAGGCACTGTCCAAATGGAATTTGATGTGAAAGGTCCTGGCCCCATTTGGCAGCACAGAAACCCTCTGCTCAGATTTGGCTATCTCTAGGGCAAATCCCCTAAAATACTCCAATCCATGTTCCCAGAACATTTAAATTTAGAATGTAATTTACAGACGAGCCCTGCAAATCCAACACATTCAGAAGCACTCACTGAGTGGAGTCATATTTGTGTTCAGTACTGGAAGATGCTAACTGCTGCCTGCTAACAGTGGTACAGTTTGCTGAAATTTCTATTTTAAATCCAACATCCTTTGTTAGAAGAGTTAGTCTGTGCCATTGTGTTTTAAGTTTCCTGCCAAAGGCATCCCCTATCTTCTGGAAGTAGCTGACAGACAGATGCTTCCTTTATGATAGAACCAGACTGCCCATCCATGTGTTTTAAGGAGGTGTCCTGTTGAAAGCTGGGCTTTTCCGTCTGTTTTATGTGCTGCTCCCAACAAAGGAGAAACTGTGATGATAAAAAGAAAGTACCAGAGAAGGGAGAGAGCATACTATCTTCTACTCGAAATTGAAGGCTGCTGTGTTTGTTTCTGCAACCCCCAAAATCAGCTGAAATCTAAAAAGAAAATGGGAATAGATTTGTCTTAGAAGTATCTAAAAAGAGGGGCGCCTGGGTGGCGTAGTCGGTTAAGCGTCCGACTTTCGCTTGGGTCATGATCTCGCGGTTCGTGGGTTCGAGCCCCGCGTCGGGCTCTGTGCTGACTGCCAGCTCGGAGCCTGGAGCCTGTTTCAGTCTGTGACCCCCATCTCTCTCTGACCCTCCGCTGCTCACGCTGTCTCTCTCTCTCTCCTAAAAATAAATAAAACATTAAAAAAAAAAAATTTTTTAAAAAAGAAGTATCTAAAAAGAATGCTAAGCAGCAAGAGAAGCTTTGTCATTCAGAATAGATTTTCCAAATGTCTGAGTATCATGTCCCTTTCTAGAGCATTTCCTGACATGCTATGTCCTTGCCTGCCCACTTAGTATCCACACTGTGTAAACTCCTACTTCTCTTGACTTCCAGACCTGGGGGATACAAGGCTAACCTTGCCTCCAGCGATACTGTCAAGGAGTGGAAGTGTCCCCAGGACTTTAGGTCCACACAAAAGAGACTCCTTTTCAGAGAAGGCCTTCCTTGACATGCAGACTCAATTAGGCTTCTCTGTTATAGATTGGACTACAATCCTGTACTTTTCCTTCATACCACTTATTCTTACTACACAAATGTCATTAAATTATTATTTATGATATTTGCTTACTGCAGGTTGTTTGAAGGAAATGAATAAACAAATATCACTAAAACACAGGGAAATCCTTGGGTTAAAACCACGAGAAATTTAGTTAGGATGCTTTGTTCCAAAATACCTAACGAAACAGAAGAAAAAGAAGGAAGGAAGGAGCAGAGGGAGAAAAAGAAGGAATGAGAGATGGGAAGACTGATTCACCTGAGGGAATAGCCCGTGGTAAAAGCAGTTTAAGATAATGGTGCATCTGGAGTTCAAACAACGTGACCACATCTAGACTCTCTCTGTGTATTCTCAGCTCTGTTTTCTACGAGGTTGGCTCCTTTTAGTGGCCTTGCTTCATGGTTACATGTTTATTGGCTTATGCCTAGTGGACAATAACAGAAAGTCTGCTTCTTTAATAGCTTAACCAAAGACATAGAATTGAGTCCTTCTGGCCATGTCTTGACTTGGCACACATGCCCATCCTTGAGCCAATCAATGTGGCAGGGATTTGTGGACATGCTAATTAGCTTAAGCCAATCAAAACTCATTCTCTGAGCCAAGCACAGGTTGTTACCTTCCAAATCTCATGATTAGAAAATCCAGGGTACTCTTCAAAAGACATAAAGTAAAAATGCAGGCTATGGGGACAAGAAACAAATGTTCACATGAGTGACCTATTAGATTTTTGCATTGGAAGCCACAAAAAGGTTTTCAGTGGAGAAACAGCTAATCCAGGTTTAGATTTTTAACTGGAATCAATGTGGAATAGTTAGGTATCAAGGGAAGAGAATATTAAACAGAACACCGAATTATAATATATTTAAACACAATGCCTCATTTCCCCATATTTTAGAGAAGGCACCAAAACATAGGTTATCACATGCTTTGAACAGCTTTTTACCAATATAAAGTCTGCAACTCAACTAGAGCACCCAAATAATTTGCTATGGATTGAGTGTTCATGTCTTCCTCCAAAAATTCATATGTTGAAACCCAGTCCCGAGTTTAAGGTATTTGGAGGTAGCCTTCTGCAGGTGATTAGGTCATGGGGTGGGGCCACATGAATGGGCTTGGTGCCCTTATAAAAGGAAACAGAAGAGATCAATCTTGCCCTTTCTGACACATGAGGACACAATGAGAAGATAGCTGTCTGTGAAATAGGGTGTGGGCCTTCACCAGACACCAAATCGTGAACTTTCTGGCCCTCAGAGCTGTGAGAAATGTTGCTTAGGTCACCAGTCTATGGTGTTTTTGTTACAGCAGCCCTAACAAACTAAGACATAATTCTAGTACTATTTATGCTAAACACAGGAAGGAAGGGAATCTCTCTTATCTCATCTGAAGTCACATTAGCTAAAACAGTATATCAGTTAGTGTTGCTGCATAAAAATCACACAAAAAGTTAGTGGTTGACAAACCAAACAAATATATAGCACACAATCTTATCGATATGCAATTTGGACTAGTCTCAGCTGATTTGGGCCTAAAGTGTTGACTTCAGCCAGGATTCACTAGAGCCAGCTACCAGTTATATGGGGTCCCTAGTTTTTTCTTAATGGGGTCAATCAATGCCAAGTAGTTTATCCCAAGTTTACAAACAGAGTGGCAGTATGGTTCAAGAACAGGAAGAGAGGAAGACCCAGTGTACAAATGCTTTTCAAGTCTCTGTTTATATCACATTTGTAAATGTCTATTGACTAAATCAAGCCATATGGTCAATGCCAGAGTCAGTGTGAGAAAGCATTACTCAGAGGCATGGAAAGGGGAATATATGAAAATAATAAGGCTATTTTGGTAACCAATATACCATAGAAACCAACAATTTGACCCGAAGTATTAACCACAGGATTATTTCTTACTTTTAAACTTGAAGAAACATTATTTCTAATTAAAGCTTCATAAATTCTCAGTGCTGGCAGGATTGAAGATAGTATTTCTTATTCTTTCCAGCAGGCAATTACCCTAACACTCAAGTTTTGGAAAATTGGGGTGATGAGTTTTTCTTTGCTATCTCACTTAATATCACTGCATTAAGCCTCTCTGGCATAAATATTACAAATACACTGCTAGTAAAATTCATAGGGGTTTTTTTCTTAAGTGAAAAAATAGAAATACAAATTCTAATTAGTACCCATTTAATTGAATTCTGATCTTAATATTATCAGTGCTGCTCTCATTATTAATCTACACTAACCAGTTTCAATCAATTCTCAACAGTGAATCTCAATCAAAAGCTCATGATAACCTGTTCAACTTGCAAATCAGGTTTCTGCAAATTAAGTTTCTGACAACAATGAAGTCAACTAAAAACTCCATAAACTGGATAAATTAATATCTATCTGGGGACACTTGGGTGGCTCAGTTTGTTAAGCATCCAACTCTTGATTTTAGCTCAGGTCATGATCTCAAGTTTCATGAGATTAAGCCCCACATCCACTACACTGATGATGCAGAGCCCAGTTGGGATTCTCTCTCTCTCCCCCCCCCACTTTCTCCATCCCTCCTCTGCTTGTTCATTCTCTCTCTCTCAAAATAAATAAATAAACTTCAAAAAATATCCATCTTAATGAAACTGAGAAAGTACTGAATCAAGAAATCTAAAAACCCAACCTTCCCTTTTATCCAAGAGAGAGTAACAAGGATCAGATTTACCCTCTTACCTGAAATAACTAAAACCATACAAAATATATGAAAAATTAATTTTCAGAAAACAGGTAGTTTGGGACACTGATCCTTTAGAGAAATGAAATATACAACTGCATCTACTTTTCCTACTTACTGACTGGAGAGAGTTTCCAAGTTGCAATGCAAGGAAAGAGAGCCCAAACAGAGCCTAGAGTCTTCCTCATTTAGAGACACAGGTGAGAATTCAGAAAGGCCACAGTGACTAGAATTTACAGGACAGATTATCAGAGAGGACCAATGTATATGGATAGGTAAGAACTAGAAAGAGAGCAGAAGGGGGAGATTCAAATATCTGCAAAGCTGCTGCCATTATCTTCAACTGAGTACCTGAGGCCAGGTAAAGAACTATGAAAAAGGAGCAGATGAAATAATCCCTGGGGGGCGCCTGGGTGGCTTAGTCGGTTAAGCGTCCGACTTTCGCTTAGGTCATGATCTCGCGGTTCGTGGGTTCGAGTCCCGCGTAGGGCTTTGTGCTGAATGCCAGCTCGAGCCTGGAGCCTGTTTCAGTCTGTGACTCCCTCTCTCTGACCCTCCCCTGCTCGCGCTGTCTCTCTCTCTCCTAGAAATAAATAAAACATTAAAAAAATTTTTTAAATAATAAAATAAAGATTGCTCTGGTCCTCCCTAAAAAGGCTTAAGAACAAGCCATAAAATAATCAGACTGTTTCCATGCAATTAAATTGCATCCCAGAATAAGATCAAGAGTATTTATAGAAATGAAAATATCCAAGGGAAAATTCCCATTTTCATTCCAAAAAATTACTAAATTTAAAAAATTATTAGGCATGTAAAGAAGTGGCAAAATACAACCCACAGTTAAGGGGGGAAAAGTAGAACCAGGAACAGAAATGACACAGGATAAAACTGGTAAAGACAGCAAACCAGTTGTTGTAACTCTAATCCATATAACGAGTGTTCATACATTTAAAAAGATAAAGGAAATCATGAGCTCAGCAGGGTTTTTCATAGAAATTGATTTTAAATTTTATAGAGAAAAGTAAAGGACCTACTAGAAAAAAAATGATCTTCAAAAAAATTGTTGGAAAATTATACTATCTGATTTTAAAATGTATTATGAAGCTATATAATAAGACAGTGTGCTAGCAATATAAAAATAGGCAAACATACCAATGAAACAGGACTTACATATACCCACGCATATACTATTATGATCACTGGCAAAGATGCCGTGGAATTAAGTGAGGAAAGGACAATATTTTCAATGAATAGTGATAAACATAGACCTTAACCCTTACCTTACATAATTTATAAAAATTAACTAGAAATAAATCATAGACTTAAACATAAGAGTTAAAATTACATGAGGAAAGGAAAAAGGACATTGGTTTCTTAAATGGGGTACAAAAAGCCTAAATCATAATAGAAGAAAGTCAATAAATTAGACTTCATCAAAATTAAAGATTTTTCTTTTCAAAAGATAGTCATAAAAATGAAAAAGCAACTCAATGTTTATGGGAAATAGTTTTGAAACATATATCAACAAGAGACATAATTAGAATATGTAATAAACTCCTACCCACTTAACAACAAGAAGATTTGAAGAGATCTCTCACCAAAGAAGATATGTGTATGGATGGCAAATAGGCACATATATAGTCATTTTGAGAAATGTAAATTAAGACCACAATAAGAAAACAGGACAGATCCACAACAAAGGCAAAGATTAAAAAGACTGATCATGTCAAGTGTTGGCAAGAATGTGGAGCAACTGAAAATCTCACATATTGATCATGGGAATATAAAATAGTTAAATTATTTTGAAAGACAATCTGTTCTTTTCTTCAATTTCTTTTCTTCCTTTTTTTCCCCCTAATAATCTTGATCCTAACTTTATGTAATTGAGCCAACCTTAACTAGTTAAAAAAAAAAAAATTCAAAACAGAAACATGAGAAGCAGGAAGCAGTAGAGGAGTAGAAGTGCTTTTCTTTATTCCTCCCACTGGGTACAATTGAGTTAGGGATTATATACACAGTAAACATGAGAAGGGATTATATATACAGTAAACACGAGAAGGGATTATGTATACAGCAAACATGAGAAGATTGAAATGTGGAGAGAGAAGAAAGATAAGCTGTAGGCTACAGGACCCAAGCAAGGAATGACACAGTGATAAGTTCCCTGTTTTTTTTTTTTTTTTAATTAATGAGTTAATTATTTTCTTGTCATATAGTTGTGGGGTTTTTTCTTTGGGGGGGGTGTGGTAGCCAACAATAATTTGGCAATTTCTTAAATTCTTTGGCAATTTCTCAAGTGTAAGAATACACTTACCAAATGATTTAGCCATTTCATTTCTACTTGTTTACACCAAATAAATAACATGTCAAAATAAATACTTGTACATGAATTTTGTACTTTTAATAGCCAAAAAGTAGAAACAATCCAAAGTCCCATCAACAAATACATAAACCAACAAGGCATGGTATATCCATTCAATGAAATATTACTCAGCAGTGAATGAGTGGACTATTGATACATACATCAATATGGATGAATCTCAAATAATTATGCTGGGCAAAAGAAACTAGGGCAAAATAATAATACATAAGGTATGATCCTACCTTTCTAAAATTCTATACAATGCAAACTAAACTATGGTAACAGAAGGCAGACAGAGGAAGAAATGAATTTCATTCAAAGAAGAAATTACAAGGGAAAGTTTGGTTAATCTTAGTAATCACTGCTTATAATGTCTGGACTTTTTAATTATTCTTTTATTAAGTTATAATTTATATTAATTAAATTATACTTAAATGTTCTATTCTATAATATTTGACTATTATAAACAACAAAGCAATCCACCATCCAAGTTATGGATGGACTCCCATAATGGAAGGTATGGACTACTCCCATAATGGAAAGTTCACTCATGCCACAGGCCTAACAACTGTCTTCCATCTGCCATAAGAGGCCATTATTATCCTTATTTTTATTCATAGATTTTCTTTGCCTGCTCATGAAGTTCATTTAAATTGAATCATATATACATATAATATATATATATAAATTGAATCATGTATATATATGGTAATTTTTACTCAATATAATGGTTATGAGATTCATCCTTTTTGTTGTATGTATCAGTAGTTTGCTCTATTTATTTGCTGAGTATATTCTATTGTAACAAAATACCACAATTTGTTTATCTACTCACCTTTTGATGAAGGGCTATTTCCAATTTGGGATTACTAAGAATAAGGATGCAACTCAGGAAACAACAGATGTTGGCAAGGAAGTGGAGAAATGGGCACCCTCCTACACTGTTGGTGGAAATGCAAACTGGTGCAGCCACTCTGGAAAATAGTGTGGAGTTTCCTCAAAAAATTAAAAATAGAACTACCCTATGACCCAGGAACAGTACTATTAGGAATTTATCCAAAGGATACAGGAGTGCTGATTCATAGGAGCACATGTAGCCCAATATTTATAGCAGTACTTTCATCAACAGCCAAATCATGGAAAGAATCCAAATTTCCATCAACTGATGAATGGATCAAGAAGATGTGGTTTATATACACAACAGAATACTACTTGGCGATGAGAAAGAATGAAATCCTGCCATTTGCAACAACATGGATGGAACTGGAGGGGATTATGTTAAATGAAATAAGTCAGTCAGAGGAGGACAGATACCATGTATTCATTCATATGTAGAACTTGAGAAACTTAACAGAAGACCATGAGGGAAGGGAAGGGGAAAAATTAGTTACAAACAGAGAGGGAGGGAGGTAAATCATAAGAGACTCTTAAATACATAAAACAATCTGAGAGTTAATGGCAGGGGGAAGAGGGGGAAATGGGTAATGGGTACTAAGGAGGCCACTTGTTGGGATGAGCACTGTGTGTTGTATGTCAGCGATGAACCATGGGAATCTACCCCTGAAACCAAGAGCACACTGTATACAATGTATTTTAGCTAATTTGACAATAAATTCTATTTAAAGAAGAAAAAGAAGGAGGAGGAGGAGGAGAAGGATGTTATGAATTTTCACATAAAAGTGCTTCCGTGGACAAACATTTTCATTTCTCTCAGTAAAAAATGCAAGTGGAATTTCTGAGCTATATAATAAGTGTTTGTTTAATCCTGTAAGGTATCACTAAGCAATTTTCTGAAGTGGTTGTACCATATCCATCCCCTCGAGAAATATATGAGAGTTTCAGTTGTTCCACATATTTATCAACAGTGTTGTCACTCTTTTTTATTTTGGCCATTCGATTGAATGCGAAAGGTTATTCTGTCATAATTTCAATTAACATTCCTCTGATGACTTATAATACTGACAAGTTTTCATACACTTGGAGTACCCAAGTCTTGTCCATCTTGATTGGGTTGCTTATCCTTTGCTATTTGATTTATAGAAGTTGTTTATATATATCCTCAGTGTGAGTCCTTTGTCAGATGTATATGCTGCAAATATTTTTTCCCTACAAGGCTAATTTTCCTATTTATTTCCTTAATGATTTTTTGATAAGTAAATATTTGTAATTTTGGTATTAAAATTATATATATACATTGTATTTTACAGTTAGCACCTTTTTGTGAAAACCTAAAAGCATTGAGAGATATACCATATTCATAAATTAGAAGTTTGAATATTGTTAAGATGTCAGTTGACTATATTGCTCAATAGGTTCACTGTAATCATCGTGCAAACTACGGCAGAGGTTTCTAAAGAAACTGACAAGTTAATTTTAAAGTTTTATAAGAAAATGCCACAACCTCTAAGTGTCAGATAAATATTGAAAAAAAGAGAAGCAGTTAATTATCAATACCACTTTAATACTTGCTATAAAATCATGGTAATCAAGCCAGTGTGATATTTATATGAGGATAGAAAATAGATCATGGGACATCATAAAGAGTCCATATTTAGACCTACATAAATATAGTCAATTGATTTCGTGAGACTCCCAGTCAGTTAAATGGAGAAAGAAAAAAGATTCTGAACGAATAGCATTAGAAAAATTAGACTTAAATAAGGAGAGAGGAAAAAAAAAAAAAACCACAACACTCCATTCCCAAGAAGTGATGTAAGATGGATAACAAAGCTGAACTTAAAACATGGAACAATAAAGTTACCACAAGAAAACATAGGAGAAAATCTTCATGATCTAGAAGTAGACAAAGATTTCTTAGACAGAACCCTTCTTTTTCAAATTCTTCCCAGGTTATGGAATAAGCAGATAAGACTCATTCATTTGAGCTCATCTGTTAATGATGAACAAAAGGTGTAAAACATGACCTCTCAGAAAACACCAGAAGAATACATGGATAAACTAAACTTATGAGAAATTTAGCACTTAAGATTAAGAGGAAATCATGTTTAGAAGCACCTGTGTGGCTCAGTTGGTTAAGTGCCTGACTCTTGCTTTCAGCTCAGGTCATGATCTCACAGTTCATGAGTTTGAGCCCCATGTCAGGCTCTGTGCTGATACCATGGAGCCTGCTTGAGATTCTCTCTTCCTCTCTTTCTGTCCCTTTCCTACTCATGTTTTCTTTCTCTGTGTCAAAAATAAATAAATTTTTAAAAATAAATAAATAGATAAATCCAAAACGGAAAAAAAAAAAGAAGAAATTATGTCTAAGCAGAAGAAGCCATTGTAATAAAAAAGACCATTTTCTTACTTGCAATTTATATTTTGTTTTATGAATAGTTATACTGTGGAGACCAAGGTACTGTGGAGACGTTCAAGGACTGGTCTGCATCCTTATGGTTAAAGAGTGAGATTTCCTGGAAAGAGAGTCATCTCCTGATGTCAATCATCTGGTAAGAGGTGGGTCATCAGGTAGAATATAGGAACTACGAAGAATGGTGAATTTTCCACTTTTCTTGGTCTGGATACAGACCAAGAATTTATCAAGCAATGCCAGTACCTGGCACATGGTACCTCATTTGAATCTTTGCAGCCTCTGGAAGACACAATCTACCACGCACACTTTCCCACTGAGTTCAGAGAATGGATTAAAAAATTTTATTCCATACAATGGCTCAAATAACTACCACATATTTATTAGACTTGGCATATAAGAAAACAATCAGGGACATTCCTGGTCTAAATGAGTACAAGAGGTATCCTAAATGGTATGTTTCAAGATAGTATTTTTTAGGTGATGTCCAGCTGGGAATAGCAAGAGAAAGAAATACAGAATATTTTTCACATGGATGGTGCAGATGCTTCAAGCTCAGAAAAACAAGACATAACATGCCATGTCTATCACATTTTCCAGACTTCTGACACTCTATTTATTGGCTTTGGTTATTCCCTAGATTTTTTTAAGATTTTACATTTTAATTCTGCCTTGCAATATTTATTTCCCACCTTCCTAGCAAAACCCCATTTTGTTCCATAACCTAACCCATTTCACACTGGCTTATGTTTCAGGACAGTCTCAGAGCCTGAGTCCTGACTGGCGCCAAACAATTATGGAGCGTCTCAATTCTGTTACCAGTCACTGATGCTTGGGTAGGCATGTGACACAAAGCTGGCCAATGAGACAAAAGGAAAGACTTGAGGGCTTCTAGGAGACACTTCCTTACTCTTTAAAAGGTAGTCCTCTAATTCCTCTAAATATCCCCATGCCTGGAAGTGACTTCTGAAATTCTTGCAATTATCTTATGACTCTTAGTGACACCAAACTTAAGACGATGGTAGAACAGAGACATTGAAATTTGATCGGCATCACTGAATCTCTGATCATATGTTATAGATCTGCCTTCCTCTGGATTTCCTGATACATTTCCATAAATTAAAGTCACTTCAAGTAAACAGTTTCTATTACTTGCCACTGAAGACATTCTAAATAATATCCTTTAAAAAATTCTCAGCCCTACCCCCACTTTAACAATTAGGCTACAGGGAACATACAAAAAGGGTTTGGTTCATAAGTGACCCGAGTCAAAAGTGGAGTAGAACAGTTCCATTGCCTTGCTGTCCCCATTTCCACTTTGCCCAGGGAGAGCGCCAACTTTGGAGAGTTTCAGTTATATTTTAATTAAAGAAGATGCGATTTCTGCTCAGACCTTCAAGTCACACTAACGAGATCATTCTCTGGCAGTCCAGCCCCTCTGCACGGAGCCACTCTGCTCTGTAGTGATAAGTAGGAGGGAGAAAAGAAGACTACTTAGATGCCTGCTAGCTGAGTAGGTACTTATCCAGGGAAGCAAAGTCAGCTTTGTTGAACAATGATTACCAGATTCCAAGAAAGTCACTTCTGTACTTGCTTTTCTTTCTATTTTAGAAGTTTGAACATGTTTAGGAGCAAGATGGTTTTCATTTTAAACTTTCTTTTTTGATGCTAATCACTTAATGACATTTTTTCCTTCTGGCCTGAGGTTTTCCACATTTGGTCTCTGTCTTCTTTTTGGCTTAATTAATTGGAGTCAGAATACCTTTCCCATCTGCCCTGTGTTACCCACTGATTTTCAGAGCAATCTCATGGAGGTGGAACAAGAACAAAAATGTGGTTCTTGGCGGATGATGATGTAGCAGCCAAGGAACTAGAAACTTGGAGGCAGGACATACCACCGGTCAGAGACCACATTATGAAGGTTCATAACGGGTAAACAGAGTTCCCACACTGCTGTTACCCTGCAAAACTATGATGTGTCACAGCAAATGCAGTGGCCATCTCTGAACGTATTTCCACATCCTAAGGTTAATCCCTTCATGTACTGTAGCTATCATTCATGTTGGCCCAGGAGTACCTTCAGTTTAGCATTTTTAATCGTTCTCATCTTTGATCACTGACTATGTGGCAGGCACTATGCTACCTGATTTGCAGATGATAAATCCTTTTTTTAAGTTTTTTAAAATTTATTTTGAGAGAGGCAGAGACTGCACGAGTCGGGGATGGACAGAGACAGAGGCAGAGAGAGAATCCCAAGCAGGCTTTGCACTGCCAGTGTGGAGCCTGATGTGGGGCTTGTACTCACAAATACTCATGACCATGAGGTCATGACCTGAGCTGAAACCAAGAGTTGGATGCTTAACCACCTGAGCCACCCAGACCCCCCTGCACCTTATTCCATCCTCACAGCTATCTTGTGTAGCAGAGATTATATTTATTTTATACATGAAGAAACTTAAGCAAAGGAAAGAAATCTGTCCAGAGTCCTATACAATATAAATATCACAGCCTATATTTCATTTTAGTCCTATCTGACTCCTAAGCCAATTCTCTCAAGCACTAAACGTTTTTTTTTTCTTCTTGTTTGGCATACCTCTCCCAAATATATGTCCCTGAGGGTATATACTCAACAATTAGTTCAGACCAGGTAGGCATCCAAGTGCTCAATAAATAGCTGCTGTTATTAGTGAGGAATAATGTGAATAAAATAGGAAAAAGCAATTTTATTGATTCAGAAACAAGTCTGGCTGAGTAACTCTTGTCTATGAGGAAATTATCCTAAGTATGGCAGTTAGCTTGGTGATTTAAAATACATTCTTCATCAATCTAGGTCTAAGATTTGGTGGCTATAATAGCTAGTTAGCCAAACTGCTCTTGGTAATACTGAGTCGAACTTATCCCTCTGGCTATAGGAAAGAACATGCTTGGTCAGGAGATCACCCTATTCTAGTGCTGAAAACTAGGGGAACTTTCTGAATGGCAATTCAATTCCACTGTTTTTTTCCTTCATGTATATCAACAACTAGAATATAGTGTTCTTGTCAGACTATGAGATGGTCCTACATGATGAGCTCTTTGGTGGTTAAGAACTGTGATTTATTTCATTTCCCCCAAGAACTGATTGACTGGCACATAGAAAATAGTCAAGAAGTATTTGTTAAACTGAATTAAAATGCTTTACTTAAGTGGAAGGAAAGTACATTTTAGTTCTCTATGAAAATAATTTTTAAGCATAAAAGGAACTTTAACTGAATGTCTATTTTAAATGTATTAAAATAGCCTGATAGTAAAAGAAAATAGAGGTTGGAAAGTCAGAGGGACATGTGCTTAGATCTCACTTCTTTACTAAGAATTGTATTATTCTGAGTAAAATGCCTAACTTCCTAATCTTCAGTTTTCCATGAAAAAGAATATAGTACATCATGGAGTTGTGATTAAGAATATATATATATATACATATATATATATGTAAAATATGAAATATATATTCCTAATATACATACATACATACATATATTCATATATGAACACACATATATATCATATGCATACATATATAAAATATATACATATATACACATATATAAGTGCATACAGATTAATCAACATAATTATAATCATAAATCCATACAGATTAGATATATATGTATATTATACATATATATCATGTTATACATAATATAAAATAGCATAGCACAGTGTGTGTGATCTATGTATTAGTCAGTTTTGACTGCAGTAAAAATTCTAAAATCTTAATGGCGTCTGATAATGAACAGTCACCTCATGCTCACTTTACATGAGGGCTGTGAAATGTAGGCTATAGTCTGCTTTAGACTGTAAGTGGATGTAGGCCTGTTCCATGTGCCTTGTCATCTAGAACCCAGACAGAAGGACATGTAGGCTCAGGAAAGAGAGCAGAAACACAAGAAGACTAGGAAAGAGTTACCATGTCTCTAAACGCTTTTACATTTGGTTGTTCAAAGCTCGTCACATGGGCAAATCAAAATCAGTTGGGCGGAAAACATACACACCTACAGGCAAAGAGGGAATGAATAATTGTGAATAGTCATATTATCTACTACTATAAAGATATATTTTAAAATTCAGTTTCCTTCTCCATTAACAAATAAATAAAAACCAAACCGTTACTGTGTGTTAGCTATGTTCCAGAGATGGTATAAGAGGCTAGGAGTATACATTGAAAGGATTTCTTTATTTATTTTTTATTTTTAAAGTTTATTTATTTATTTTGAGAGGGAGAGAGGGGCAAAGAGAAAGGGAGAGAGAGAAATCCCAAGCAGGCTCCTCTTGGGTGGAATGCCATCAGAACATGGGTTCAAGCCCAATGTTCACCCACGAACCATGAGATCATGACCGGAGCAGAAACCAAGAGTTGGATGCTTAACCAGGTGAGCAGGTGCCCCTAAATTGAAAGGGTTTAGATTTTGCCTTCAAGGACCACAAAAGATCATAAAATGATTACTAATTTTTAGAATCTTAGTCTCGTCCTATTGTGTTCCAAGCTATGTAGGGACTCCTGGGTGGCTCAGTCAGTTAAATGTCCAACTTTAGCCCAGGTCATGATCTCATGGCTCATGAGTTCAAGCCCAGCATCGGGCTCTTTGCTGACAGCTCAAAGCCTGGAGCCTGCTTCAGATTCTGGGTCTCCCTCTCTTTCTCTGCCCCTCTCCCATTCATGCTCGGTCTGTCTCTCTCTTTCTCTCTCTCTCTCTCTCAAAGAGAACATTAGAAAAAAGACATCCAAGCTACGTAAAATGTAGAACAAAAAAGAATTCTCCATAGTTAGTCTATTAAAAAGAATATTTTTGCTAACTTCTCTAAAATTTTTAAGTTACCTGAAGAAAATGATGTTACTGAAAATCTACTTGACATTGAGGGTAAGCAGGCAGTATCCAAGTTAGGAACCAGATAGTCACATTACTCCAATTCTCTCTATTCCATATTTTCAGCTGCTTATTATCTTATTAAAAGCTTTCGGGTACCATCTGTTAAATACAGTTGTGTTCAAATTGACACGAAAGATACTTTACTTCCTTATTTCTGGTTTATAACTTTTCATTTAAATATTGTTCAGAAAATAGGTTTTCCTATTTCATTTCCTAATGAAAATGTGTTGTCGAAAAAAGCCAGAAAGCTGACAGAACTCTGCTATTCATTGGAACTGTGGTCCGGATTTTGTGAAGTTACTCTCTAAAAGCAGTGCTTAGTTTGGAAGTGTACAGATGTATTTATACGCACATGCAAAAACTTTTAGCAAAAAAAAGTTTTAGGCAGGTCTTGCATCAAATTACCCCATTTTATGAGTTGCTGTGGAAACAGATTAGCCCTCTGGAAGTGCAAAACCATGTTTGAGTCCAATGCAAAGAGCAGTCCATAGCATGAAAGAGAAGAACAGCTGGGAACTGAGGTAGTGTAAGCTGACATGTCAGACAGTAGCCAGACAAAGGGAGCCAGGCACTGTCTGGAAAAAAAGAGGAATGGGGGCTGGGAAATGCAACTGAACACTGTCAGCAGAGTCAACCAAATGGACCAGCTGTTCATGCTCATCATAACAAAAAAATAGAGCAAATACCAGGGATGGGGATTAAATCTGCTGAGAGAATAAAATTTTAAAAAATAAAATGAATAAACAGGATTTCCCAAAGCAGTCTCTACTCAAAAGCTTCTGAATGGAAAATGTCATGCAAGATTCTAGGTTCTGGACCCAGTACACTCACTGGTGACTTGTTTGGGATATAAAAACTGATCTTAGTTTTTCACTTTCTTTGAGAGATCACCCTTCTGCTTCGTGGCTCTTTGGGAAATTGCCTACTTCGTGAAAATCATGTCCTGGCACTTCTCTTCCTGCATCACCTCAAAGAGGAGAAGGGATGTCCACACTGAAATGGACTCAAGGAGGCATCTTGTGAGCATAGGATTGATAGCATAACTTGCAGAATGTTCTGGAAGGCAGGATGCCTGGAGTTGTCTAAGTCACCTGCTTTCTCTGAGTTGAGGTTTCCTTGTTGGGCAAAGGTCGAACAGCGTAGGTCAGAGAAAAAGGTTTGGGGATCAAGTGTGTTGAAAGACATTACCTTCCTGAATTCCAAAGATTCACGATACCTGCTGATAGACTAAATGTGCTAAGAAATCTCAAAGAGCAGAAAGGCTGTTCGACTGTGTTGAATTCAATGTTTCTCTCACTGTTTTGGCCAGAGAAGCTTTTTTATCACTTAACACTTATTAAGATCCCTAGGTGATGTTGTGCCTTAGAGTCTGTGCTGGGAAATATTGGAGTAACTGTTCCCAAGGACATTGTCAGCTGCAAAATCTGCATTCTAGTCTATATTTTTCAACATTTCTGTTGACATGGGTCAGTGCTGAGGGCTCAACCTTGGCTAGCACCTGAAAGAAAGATTCGGTGCCTTAGAAACAATCATTAAAACACAGAAGACGGTGTTGGTTTCACGTATAAAGTGTGGTCAGGCAATAACTACGGTTGGATTATTTTAAGGAGGAGGTGCTCTTCCAGCCTTGAGAATGTAACTGAAATGCAAGTCAAGCCCTTATTCACAATAGCATCAGGATAATATAGTTTAAAAATAGCATAAAGAGCCAACACTCTATAATCCCACAGTTTAGGACATAGCTTTATGGCTAATTAACTGTGCAACGATGGGCAAGTTACTTAACCTCTCTGATTCTCAATGTCGTTTTTCTGTAAAATACAAATAACCATAACGTTTCACGAACACAATACCTGACACATAACAAGTGTATGGTAAAGCTTAAAGAAACAATATTCAATTAATAAGAAATTAGGATGAACCTCAAAAAAAGGCAACTGCCCTAAAACAAAATCTTCATATCAGTCCTTTTGAGGACATTCCTTTCAGTTTGAACTAAGGAAGAATCATATCTAAAGTTAAGAACCAACACTGCAACCAGAAAACTGGATTTTCCTTTACTTTTATCTGCCCTCACTCCAAATTTGTCCTCTCAATGATAGTCTTTCTAAAATACAAATAAATATAATCTTGTTGTCTGTCCACTTAAGGTCTTCGATGCCTCCGTATTGTCTAAAAGGTGAAAATTAACATGGGTCTCACAGGATGTGGCTTTCCCAGCCATGGTCTTCCATTCCCCAGCCCTGCCCATCATGCCCCCAGCATGTTGCAGTGCACACCTAACCGCAGTGCAGGCTAAGTGCATGCCCTGCACCCCAGGCTGATGCCCTTCACTCTTGCTCTGCTCCTTTTGCCTGAAACACCCTTGCCCTCACTCAGCCTGCATGTCTCTGCATTCCAGACTCGGCTCCTGTCCCCTCCTCTATCAATAATCCTGAGCTCCCTCCCACCCTATTCCTCCCAGGTTCAAATCTGTCCCCTGGGTGTCCTCACTGAACCCTCATCTCACGTGGCAGCGTCCTTAGGCTGCAACGAGATGATCTCACATGTCAGCTCCCAGCTCCCGCGTTTTCTTCTTCCTAGTGATGCCATTCATCTCTCTATCTCTAGACTGTTGGATAAAAATCTGCTAAATGAAGACAGAAGGAAATCGGGAAATGTTTCTGGAAATTCTTAGACTCACTAAATGCTTTTGTGGCATGTAAAGATGTCTCCCCGAAACAAATGTTTTTATGTAATAAGAGTTCCTAATGGGACTGGAGGCTCTGTGAATGCCTAGGTTTAAACCCAGGTTCTGCTTCTTTCCAGCTCTAAAAACATGAGCACCTTCATTCTACTCTGAGCCTGTTTCCACTTCTGTAACTAACCATACCCACCCCAGTTCTTAGTAAGGGGCCAAGCGTAAAGTAACTGCTTATTACCTGTAAACTATACTGTTTTTACTATGACTTGTGGCATTACAAGTATTTTTACTATAAAATAAAAAAATTAAACATGATAATCTCAATGTGAAAGTGTTGGTAAACTGTAAAGAGCGATTGAACCGTTAGGTGTTAGTATTGCTTATTTTATTGAAACAATAGAAAACTCAGTCAGTCTTGAGCCAGCCTCCAGGTGTGGTAGGTTGGCTTGGGGCTGTACATATCATCGATGGTGTAGGCTACTTAGAAATTGAGATTGTGAAAGACTTTCTGAAATATTTCACGAACCTTAGTATTCAGTGTTGGGAGCCATCACTGGTTCTGCCGCCTCAGAACTCCTTTTTCCCAAGTGGCATCCCAGATTTGCCCAAAGTATTGCAAATCTCATCTTCTCTAAAATGATGAGTAATTGAGTATCGAATGAAACTGGCACCATAAGTGTCTGGCTCATCCATGTTTCCACACTCTCAGTAATTCAGAAATTTAACAGGGAGCAGACACAGGTTGAAGAACCAAATTCTGAAACTTCATTCATTTGGCAAACAGCTGTGACCTTGGGAGAACAGTAAGTGGGAACCCACGTGGAACAAGCCCTTTATTGGTTTGTTTGTTTTTGTTTTCTCCTTTTAGTAATGACATGGCTCTGGAGAAATTTTCTTGGGGGAGAATCTAGCTAAATGGAAAGCAGGGTGATTGATTAACAAAATGTTTTGTTTCCATTGTCTCACAGATGAGCACAACTCTTCTGTGCTCTAATCTGCTAATTCCTACATCAATAGGGTATCTATAAATCATGAATAAACATAAAATACACAGAGAAGGAAACTGAACATTTCGTTTAGAGAGCACAATTAAGGGATTGATTTTATTATTTACACTGAATTATAAGCACAGTTATTTCCTCCCTTCAACTATAACCACGGAGAACACTTTAAATTAGGATGCCTGGGCTCAACTGCCCAGAAGACCAACTAGCAAGAAACAGGGATAAGCCTAAGGCCGGAGGTCAAGGCTGGGCTCCAAGTTCACACTCCCTGCATAGGTCAGCATTTAGATTTTGAGGTTCCTATCATTAGACTTTTCTTCTGACCTTCAGATGTAGCTAGCCAAGGTGGATGGCTACCTGTTACAATTAGGGATGCCAAGTGAAATACAGGCCTTCCGGTCAAATATAAGGTCCACATAAACAACAAATAATCTTTTGGGACATACACTGGAAATTCAGAATATACTAAAAAATAATCATTGTTTTTTTGAAGTTCAAATTTAATTGGGTCCTCTGCATCTTTATTTGCTAAATTGACAATCTTGGTTACAATCAAATTATGAGAAAGCCTTATCCATATCCCTACATAAATTCTTCACTAAAGAAAAAATGAAAAGTGATTCCTCCCAGATCATGGGGTGTAGTCACTGGACTCACAGGCCATCTGTCTACTATGTCCTACTTTCAAGCCCAAAAAGAAGTACCTCCTTTGATGCCAGTAAGGTACCAGATACTTCCTTTGCCTGACTGAGCTCTTCTCCTGTCTTCCCCTTAACTCTTATTTAGGTGGAGGAGAGACTGGGAAAGTAATTGAGTATTGTAGCCACTGCCAAAATGTACAAATTACAAAGCAAACACTTGGAACAGTGGGAAACTGTTCCTAAGTTTCTGTACTTCCCTTATTATTATCTTGGAAAATAAAATAAGAAGATATTCCCCTCTTTTTAAAGATATTTCAGTATGGAAGAAAGAAGATGAGTTTGGGAGTCAGACAAAATTGTTTCAAATCCAGCTTCTATAACTTATAACCTGGATGAGCTCTATTTATCAATATTTTGATCTATAAATTGGAACAATAATACAATATCAGCTTTCCAGGGTTATTGTGAGGGTTACATGGTACAATGTAGGAGAAGACTTAAAATGTTGGTTTTTGGTTCTCCTCCTCCTTCCCTGTGAGATAATAGAAAAAAAAAAATATATATATATATACACACATTGGTTTCTGCCCTGGTTGTTGGCATAGAGCTCCTAAAACTCTTGTAATTTCCTGAGTGATAGGACTGTTTTTTGTAAAAATGAGGTGACTCTGGGTGAGCTCTTAGATGAGCCCTGGATGGGAACTACTTACTGGAAAGACCATGCCATGACTTGAAGCTTGGCATGCTTAGCCCCATCCCCCATTTTTTGAGAAGGGAGACAGTTTGACAATGGAGTTAATGATTGATCATGTCTATATAATGAAGTGTCCATAAAAACCCAAAAATATGGAGTTTGGAGGGCTTCCGAGTAGGTGAACACATTCATATCCTGGGAGAGTGACCTACCCCAACTCCATAAGGACAGAAGCTCCTGTACTGAGCACAGTACTCTCCTAGATCTTTCCCTATGTATCTCTTCATCTGGTTGTCCATATATATCCTTTATCATATCTCTAAATCAACTGGTAATCATTAGTTTTTCCCTGTATTCTGTGAGGTACTCTAGCAAATTAATCAAATCCAGGTAATGATCTGGGCTTTTAATTCCATCTAAAGTGGCGTGGGACAATAGCTAAAACATGGAAAGAGCCTAAGTGTCCATCAACAGATGAATGGATCAAGAAGATGTGGTTTATCTATACCATGGAATACTACATGGCAATGAGAAACAATGAAATCTGGCCATATGTAGCAACATGGATGGACCTTGAGGGTGTTATGCTGAGCGAAATAAGTCAGGCAGAGAAGGACAAATATCATATGTTTGCACGTATAGGAGGATTAGGAGGAACTTGACGGAGGAACAAGGGGGAGAGGCAAACCATGAGAGACTCTTGAATGCTGACAAAAACTGAGGACTGATGGATGGGGGGGGATGGGCATGGAGGAGGACACTTGTAGGGATGAGCACTGAGTGTTATGTGGAAACTAATTTGACAATAAACTATTTGTAAAAAAAAATTAAATATAATAGACATATTTAAAATTAAAAAAATGAATAAACATTTAAAAAAATAAAAAATAAAATAAAGTGGTGTGGGAGTGAGGAGGGTCAGTCTTGCAGGACTGAGCCCTTAACCTGTGGGATCTGACATTATCTCTTGATGGATAGTGTCAGAATTGATTTAAATTGTAGGATACCCACTTGAATTCACAGAGAATTGCTTGGTGGTGGTGGTGGTGAACCATATATTTGGTGACGAGAAGTATCAAAAGTATAGTCTCTGTGTGACAGTGAAAAAAGACACACAGGTTTTAGTCATTCTGACAAGTGTAAGGTATATGTAGCCCTATGTTTATTGCAACATTGTTTACATTAGCCAAGATATGGAAGCAGCCCATGTGTCCATCAACAAATGAATGGGTAAAGAAAATGTGGTGTGTGTACACACACACACACACACACACACACACACACCACACACACACAATTACTCCATTACTCTGCCATGAAAAAGAATAAAATCTTGCCATGTACAACTACAGAGATGGATCTGGAGAGCATAATACTAAGTGAAATAAGTCAGAAAAGGACAAATGCTATATGATTTCACTCATAGGGTGTTTTTGTTATGTTTTCTTTTGTTTTTAGAGGCAGAGAAAATAGGCATGAGTCGGGGAGAGGGGCAGAGAGAGAGAGAGAGAATTGAAAAAAATTCCACAACCCTTGGTTCATGACCTGAGCTGAAATCAAGAGTCAGGCACTTAACCGACTGAGCCACCCAGGTGCCCCTCATATGTGGAATTTAAGAACAAAACAATTGAACAAAGAAAAAAAAGAAACAAACCAAAGAATCAACCTCTTTTTTTTATTTTAGAAGGGAAGGGAGGGAGAGAGAGAGAGAGAGCGAGAGCGAGAGAGCGAGAGCGAGCATGAGCAAAGGAGAGAGGCAGAAGGAGAGAGTGAGAGAATCCCAAGCAGGCTCATTGCTCAGCATGAAGCCTGACATCTTGTTGGCTGTCATGGAGCTCCCACGACCCTGATCAAGACCTGAGCCAAAACCAAGAACTGAATCCTGAACCGGCTGAGCCACCAAGGCACCCCCCAAAAAGCAGACTCTTAAACACAGAGAAAAAAAAAACTGATGGTTGTCACAGGGGACACGAGTAGGGAGATGGGTAAAGGATAAAAGGGGTTAAGAGTACACTTATCATGATGAGCACTAAGTAATATATAGAATTGTTGAATCACTATGTTATACACCTGAAATTAATATAAGACTATGTTAATTATACTTCAATTTAAAAAGTGGGGGGAGGAAATACACAGTGAAGAAAAACATAGTAGTGAAGAAGTGAATTTTTCCTACAAGAAAGGTGGCAAAGAGTTTTTTCTTTACATTCCCCTTCTGAGTTCTTAAGATTCTGCAAGGAGATTATTCATTATTTCATCTTTTCATCTTTTAGATATAAACAGAGTCGCAGGCACTGATTCCCTAGCCCTCTCTCCTCATGAGGCTTCCTTCTCATGGAACTGTTTGTAGCCCAGGATTACCTGCTCAGACCCACTCTGTGCTCTTGAGCTATAATTTCCCTTCTCTTCACATGTGTCTGCCTTATAATCCTTATCTCTGGGGTTGAAATCATTATAATTCCAAATGTGTAGATATTAAAATAGTCTGGTTTACATATGCCTAATATTTTTGGAAGAAAATAACGAAAATTACTAACACTTGTTCTCTGAGTTCAGAAGTAATGGCTAACATTCACTAAATGTTATAATGTTGTCAATTTTCCCAAATTTTAAAATGTATTAGTCGATTATAAAAAAATTTAACCGAGCATCAAAAAGATGAATGAGTTACTAAAGATCTCATAGCCAATAGGAGGCAGAAAAGGACCTTGAATCTTGCTCTTCTGGCTACAAATGCTAGGCTTCTTCCCCTCTAGCATTCTGTCTTTCTGGCTTATTCTCCTTGCTCTGGTGATCTTATGGAAGATAATAATGAATATTCAAAAGTGAACACACCCTGTCTCCCCTCATAGATCATAACGTCCTTGAGAACAGGAGCCATGCCTTGTACTTGCATAAGGTGGTGTCAGACACATACCAAGTGCTTAGTAAATGTGTGTTGACTGAATGATTTCCTAATAATGATAATTTCCCACATATTTTCCTCACTTAGAAATAAGCCCATCTAATCAAGAAAATGTGAAACTATCCATTCCCTGTGCTTGTCTATCAGCATATATCCACACAGAACATTTTGATCTTGGCTAACAAGACTGCCTCCATTCTAACAACCATTCTGCCATAGCTAAATGCCACTTGCATCTGCGTAACAGCCTCATGTGGGTACTTAGAAAGGAGTGCTGTCGTAGAGATCATCACTTCCACACCTTGCCTAAAGCACGATGCCTTTAGATATTCATCTAACTTTAGCCAAAAGAAGATTAGTACCAGGGGTTTGCAATTTGGCAAAGCCATTTGGAATCCAGAAAATGGTTAGAATGTGTTTGCTAAATTAGGCTGAAACCTGCCTCTCTAACTTCTACTTGTTCAGAGGTGAGTCCTTTGGACTTACATAAAATTTTCACCTCTTTTACTTTAGAACTGCCTTTCAAATGCTTTTAGATATATCAGGACCTCCTAAATGTTCTTCTTCACTTCTTTGGGCTAAACATTGCAAAAAAATTAAGCCCCTCCCTCAACTCGCGTCTTCATTTAAGTTTTAATTTCTTACCCTGTATTTACTATCTTGAAGATATGTGAAGCTGCTATAACAAATAGATCCAAAATTATACATTGTCTCACATACAGCAGAAGTTTATTTGCTTCTTGTGCAATAATCCAGGAAAGCTCTTCATTGCTGGGAGGTAACTTTTCCTGACTTGATGTCATGGACACCCAGGATCTTCACAACACTTGGCTCTCAGATGCCCTAGATTTTCATTAGCATTGTCTATATCCAACAACAAATGAAGGGAAAAAGAGAGCTGTGGAAAAGACGCACCTTCTTCTTAAAGACTCCTAGATGAGATAATCAGCACTGTGCTCATATTTTAAGGGAAAAAAATCACATTGTTCTCAGGGCACTGGGTGGCTCAGTTGGTTAAGCATCTGACTCTTGATTTTGGCTCAGTCATGATCTGATGGCATCAATCCCTGCAATGGGCTCTGTGCTGATAGCCCATTAGGAGCCTGCTTGGGATTCTCTCTCTCCTCTTTCTCTGCCATCCCCCCCCACGAATAAATTAATAAACTAAAAAAAAAAAAAGACATGTTCTCTTCTGAATGCAAGGACAGGATGAAGATGGCCCTGGGAGGTATGGTTCTCTCCTGAATTTCTGCAACAACCCTATATCATTAAATAATAGAAGGTTGTTTTCTTTTGTGTGGACAGTAACCATTTCTGCTATAACATGGGGGTAAACCAGATTTGGCAATGGAGTAGCAAAGTGCTATGAGTCTCTGATGACAAAAACCACTCCTCTCTTGGACCAGACTATACCAACATATCTCTTCCTTCACCCTCCCCAAGGATTTTCTACTCTGTTTTGTGCAAGACTGATGATTACCTTATGTGGCCCAAGACAGGAAAAATGACACAGTATATTAGTAATACAGTGACAAAATGATAAATCTCAATTTCTAAGATTTATAAATTTGAATAATGGGAGGAGGGGGCTTCAAGGATATGGCGGGGCTGACGTAGGGTTCTCTGGGTGGGCAAGGGGAAATGGTAGCCCCTGTGTGTCCAGACTGGAGCACTGGAGTTCACTCCAGTATGAACTTCATTATTATTTTAAGGCCCAAAACTCAATAAGTTTGCAGCTTTCAATTAGGTTGAACAATTGGTAAAGATTAAAGAACCCTGGGTTCGTATGGCCCAAAGTAGGTCCTGTGTTCAAGCAAAGCTGAATCACTAAAGGGCAACACAATGTGGAAACTGTGTCTGAGTCAGCCAGCAGACACGAAGAGAGAAGACAATACATGTCTCTAAGATGCTCTCCATGCCCAGTGTACATTGATGGAAACAAAACCAAACAAAAACAACTGTTTCCTTTAAATTATTGACTTTTCCAACTTTACGGCTATGAGCTAAACCTTAAAACTGGAAAATCCTCTGTATTTTATTTTTTTTTATACTTTTCTTTTTTTTTTTTTTTTAAATGTTTTATTTATTTCTAGGAGAGAGAGAGAGACAGCGTGAGCAGGGGAGGGTCAGAGAGAGAGAGACACAGAATCGGAAACAGGCTCCAGGCTCTGAGCTGACAGTCAGCACAGAGCCCGACGCGGGGCTCGAACCCACGAACTGCGAGATCATGACCTAAGCGAAAGTCGGACGCTTAACCGACTAAGCCACCCAGGCGCCCCAAATCCTCTGTATTTTAAACTGTTAAACTCTCTGATTTTCCCTCCTACACCTTCCACATTTCTGATTCAGCCACCTACATTTCTGCAAAGCCTACTCTCGGCAGTAAAGGCCAAAGGCTTCCAAATGGACTGAAAATGGCTGCATAGCCATGACAGGCAACCAGAACTCCTTGTCTCTAATAGGAAAACAACCCAGGAGCTGCCTACCACTTCCACTGAGGCCTTTTGGGAAGTTTTTCTTCCAGAGGCCCTATGAGTGCATTGTGCTGGGGGGAGATGAGAGCTCCAGAGGCTTGTGGAACGAGAGCCGTAGCTTTTGAAGTCACTTTCTCCTGTGCACTCATTTTTCCAACTTTGAATTTACTTTTAAGACAGGAAATATGGAGCCAGGCTCCACTCACACTTTAACTCATTTGCCAGAAGAAAGTCAAATCTGAAAGCAACAGAGTTGCCCCAAAGGCCCTGGGGCAGGCATGGGGGAGGGGGACATGGGCGCAGTGGAAGAGGGAGGAGAGAAAAGGAAAGAGAAGAAGACTGGAACTCCAGCCTGCAAGGAAAGCCTGTAAGCCTTTAATCCCTTAAGCACTGCAAAATGATTAAACTCACCTACCTCACACCTGCCTTAAAAAGAATGCAGATACGCGGAAGAAAAGAAAACTCAGAAACTCACAAAAGTGCACTCTGGACATCATGAAATATTCATTTGGGATTCAGAGGGCTGATCCCACTTAGCATGTTAAACATATATAGGCTCTGGCTGCAGAGCTGGGGGAGAAGAATCTGAGCCGTTATAAAGCAGAACCCTGTCTCGTGTTTTTCCAGAGGGAGGGGACTAAGAACAATCCAAAGTGGTGGATTGGTTTCTAGAGGGACAGGTCTGCAGAAGGAGCATAAAGAGGCATTCCTTGGGGTTGCTGAGGATTTTCTTGGATTGCATTCTGCTAATATGTGCTCAAGGCAGATATAACAGATGTGTGGGGAGACTCTAGAGGCATTTCTCACAGATTTTGCCCGGTTCCAGGGAGGGTGTTTCCTCCCATTACAGTGTCATTATCACGGGTTGGATTAAGAAGGTTAACAGAAGGGATGTTGTCTCTTTTACAAGACCATTTACACAGTACCAAGAAGCATTTGCTTCATTTTTTGTGATGGTTTCCGCTTGTCCTCTAACAAGATGCATTTCTAAAGATTAAAAAAGCCATTCAATATAATCTTATCACTCTTTTACTTTTAAAACTTTTCCATTATTTTTCAAGTGATAGCATAGTTAATATAATTGTTTCAGTAGATAATTAGGCACAGAGTACGCTAAGCATCTGGAAACTCAATACCCAAGTGACAAAAGAATATGATGAGGGAAAACAAAACAATTGCCTGGCCAATAGAAATATGCAGCAAAATTAGAATTATTAAATGGTCTTCTGCAAAAATAACAGTCTGAAGACTTTGCATGTCTTTAGCATCATTATCATCATTATTAAGATTTTTATTATTGGGTCTGATCTTGTGAAGAGCCAAAGAAAATAAACTACTATCTGGGAGTAATTTGTTCCCCCATATGATGTGAATTAACTTTGCCTGGAGAACAGGGTCCCAGCTGGAGCACTGAGAAGAGATCACCTCTAGGGAGTCCATCAAATGTGAGTACAGCAGCAGAGGCAGCAGCCAGAAAAACAGGAAACTGTGAGGCCAAACCTTGACCAGAGAGAGTCCCAGTCTGCCGCAGCTCACAGAAGCTCTGTCTGATAGCATATTCCCAAGGTATTACAATCTCTCCAGGCCTCCCGATGGGTTATATTACCCCAATATTTATTGAAGAGATTGCAGGGAGTCCAGTTTTTGTAGAAGGGGCACAGTGTAAAAAGCACTACGTAGGGTCCTGATGACATGGGGTAGGGAAGGGGGAAGCAAGGAGTAATTTTTGCACCCTCTCACTTCTTTCCTTGGGGAGATCTCAGACCCTTTCTGCTCAGTGTATGCCTTGTACATGTTCATCGAGTCAACACAATGCTAGCACGACCCAATCACTGGCACAAACACCATCGACTCATGACTAAGATAGTCTAATGGTCAAAAGCCCAGGATTTATCATGCAAACAATCCCACCACTTATGAGTTGTAGGCAAATGATGTAATAGTTGCAAAGCCTCCATTTTCTCTTCTGTTAATTGGGTGATATTGAATTTAAGTTAAATAGCATGAAGCAAGCATAGGACCCAATGTAAACACACAATAAATGGGTAGCTTTTAAAATTATGTGATGCGCCGACTCTTGATTTGGGCTCAGGTCATGATCTCACAGTTCGTGAGTCCAAGCCCCATGTCGGGCTTTAGGCTGACATCACTGAGCCTGCCTGGGATTCTCTCTCTCCCCCTCTCTCTGCCCCTAACCCCACTCATGCTCTTCTTTCTTTCCCTTTCTCTCAAAAATAAATAAACAAACATTTAAAGATAATAAAATAAGCACAATTATTTGATGCAGTTTTAAGGAATGACTAAAGTCTTTTATGCCTGGTATGTTGCCTCATTTGACAAAATCTTCCCAGTCCATGAGACAAACACCTTAATTCGGGCATATTGAAAGGGCTCATTGTTTCACCAAAGATCTTCTGTTACTATTAATTAAAACCAACTCAGTCTAGCTTTGATAACAGAAAAAGGAGAAGAATGGGGGGATTTAAGCAATAGTATTCTTAGAATCAAAGTAGCTGTGTCACCACAGAGGTACCTCAAAGTATCTCAAAGATCCTCAAAGTACCAAAAGTGACCATGTTGATAAGGGGACTGCTTTCAACTATTCCTGAAAACGGGAACAGCATAGAAGATGCTCAGTGTCCCGGATTACAATATTTAATTGAAGTAAAATATGATGCAAACAAGGTAAACCTTGACATGGATTGTTTACCCAAAGAATGAGTTTGCATCTACTTGCTGATGAAATGGCAGATGATATTAACACTAACAAAAGAGATTTCAGATGTTTTAGAAGGAATGCAACTAAACTCTTCAGATATAGCACTGGATGATTTGATGGGCAGCCCTGAAAAACAATATGCCATCACAAACTAACATCTCACAGGAAGGAGAAACTAAAAGTTCTCAGACAGTATTATTTGATACTAAAAGAAGCGTTACTACTGAAACCCATCTTCTTGATTCACCAGGCCTAAGCTGCAGTGATATATTCACTTGGGTGGGGAGGAGTTATCAAGAATATGCCAGACATTTCCTTTGGTGGTAATCTGATCACTGTTTTACCCCTGAGGTAACTCAGTAAACAACAACAAGATAAATTTGAATTTAAAAATAAATCCAAACATTTTTCTTCATAGTATCCATGCTATGATATATTCTTAGCATATGTAAAATTAAACAGCATTTGTGTTCACTTCTATTCAATTTGTATAATTCATGTAATATATTCTCTTTTTGACAATTTTTATTTATGTTGAGAGAGAGCAAGCACTAGCGAGGGAGGGGCAGAGAGAGAGAGAGAGACAGAGAGACAGAGACAGAGGAGAGAATCCCAAGCAGCCTCCCTGCTTTTAGCTTAGAGTCTAACATAGGCACATCCTACAACCATGAGATCATGACCTGAGCTGAAATCAAGAGTTGGCAACTTAACCAACTGAGGGATCCAGAGGCCCCTGTTTTCATACCCAGTGTTCATCAAAGTGTGTTTTAGATATGATACTGTTTCTTTTTTTTTTTTTCTTTTTTTTTTTTTTTATTTATTTCTAAGAGAGAGAGAGAGACAGCGTGAGCAGGGGAGGGTCAGAGAGAGAGGGAGTCACAGACTGAAACAGGCTCCAGGCTCTGAGCTGGCAGTCAGCACAGAGCCCGACGCGGGGCCGAACCCACGAACCGCGAGATCATGACCTAAGCGAAAGTCGGACGCTTAACCGACTAAGCCACCCAGGCGCCTCGATATGATACTGTTTCTTGAGGGAAAAGGAGATATTTTGTATTAATCATGCAGAATAAAAATGCATTAAAATTTTGTTTTAAAATTTTTTAAAGTTTATTTATTTATTTTGAGAGAGAGAAAGAGAGAGCAGGAGCAGGGGAAGGGCAGAGAGAGAGGTAGAAAGAGAAAATCCCTAACAGTCTCCACACTGTCAGAGCAGAGCCCAATGTGGGGCTCAAACCCACAAATCCTGAGATCATGACCTGAGCTGAAGCCAAGAGTCAATGCTCAATGGACTGAGCCACCCAGGTGGCCCTAGTAGGCACATTTCTTAAAGTAAAAGGAAAGTAAAATTAATTTTAACCTAATATATCCAAAATATTATTATTTCAACATGGAGGAAATATGAAATGTTGATGATATATTTTACATTTATCTTACTAAGTTTTTGAAATCTGGTGTATGTTTTGCACATACAGTGCAACTCAGTTTGGACTCGCCACATTTCAAGGACGCAATAGCTGCAGGTGGTGAGTGGATCCCACCCTGAGAGCAGCTCCAGTGTCTTGTCACCACCTGTAGCACCACCAGAGATCTGTCAGTAACCACGTAGTAGTCTCTCTGCCTGGTTCTCTTCTGCTCTCTGCTCATTTTCTTCTCCCTTTGGGGGAAGATCTCTGATCTCTCTATGTATCCTTAAAATGACTGACCCACAGAGCAAGAGTATTTAACTGGGCTCAAAATATAACCAAACTCAGATAATAACTATAATCCAAATCCCTAATCTATCAGGAAAAAAGAATCTGATTACTTAAATTGCCATGTGTCCATCCCAGTTCCTATCAACTACTGAGGAGGAAGGACAGGAAGAAGTACAATCATCTTGGTTATCAGGTTTGAAGTACACAGCGTAAACCTTCAATAAAGCACTAATTGACCATTCTCTGGGATTCCTGCCATGGCTAACATTTTCTGAAGACAATGGTACTTACCCTTTAATACTAATTGTTAAGCTAAATTGGTGCTTGATCTTTTTTCTTTTTAATTGAAGACATTAATTGGCAGAATCAATGAAATAATATCTTAAATCAGGGATCAGCAAAATTTTATGTTGTTTAAGGCCAGATAGTACATATTTTCAGTTGTGTGGGTCAAGAGACACAATGAAGGACATTATATAGGTACTGTGTAAAATATACATTTAAAATATTTTAAAAAACATTAAAGCTGGGTGATACAGGGATCTAGTTATGGAATGAAAAAGTCACAGGGATGAAAGGTACAGCATAGAGAATATAGTCAATGGTGATGTAATAACGTATGGTGATAGATGGTAGCTACACTTGTGGTGAGCACAGCATAATGTATAGATTGTTGAATCACTATGTTGTACACCTGAAGCCAATGTAACATTATGTGTCCATGTATGCCAAAATAAACACATACATACATACATACATATCATTCTTAGGTCACAGTCCATGCCAAAATAGGTGAGAGGCCAGATTTGTAGTGTGGGCCACATAAATCTGTTCCTGTCATGTATTGTACTAAATGATGGCTCCTAGGTTTAAGTCTGGTTCTTTCATCACCCTGGGAAACCTGTAACAGCCTCTAATGTTAGCAGCATGATGAGTTTTAGCTCTACCGTTCAGAAATTTAAAAGAAAGAGACTGTGCTCTGTTGCAGCCAAGTGATCCCCGTCATTAAGTGGGCCCTGCTTCCTCCTGCTGCTCTTAGGCTCCCTGCAGTCTGGGCCTTCTAAGGGGATTTGTCTCCTGCACATACAGAAGGTACAGCTATTGAAGAAATTCACCTCTTAAGAGGCCATGCCTGGTCACACAGATCTGGGCTCACCCCCAAGCGAGCTATTACTGTAACTTTCACACTGGCAATTATCCTCACTAGTAATGAATCAAGCTGCTTTCCAGGACAGGCAGGAGTGTACGAGCATCTTCTGCATTTAGCTTCTTATCTTGGACACATAGCTTAACCTCTCTAACTGCATGTTCCATGGTATGAAAATCAGAGTTGGGCTTCCTGCATCAAAAGGTGGCTCTCAGGACAGAATGACGAAGGTGAATGAATCCCTCACCACTATGCTTGACATACACGAGACCTCGGGTACTGATAATGCAGTGATGATGACAATAATGGTGGTATGATGATGGCAATGATGGTAGTTGTGGTTCAAGTTCAGACAGTCAAATCAAACTGTTTTTCTTAGGAACACATGAAGTCACTTTCACATAATCTAAGATCCAAGTCCCCTTGTTCCACCAGCAGGCATGCTAATATGTGAGCCTTACGGATATGATTCAATCTGGAATTCCCACATCAGTCTTCACAATCGATCTGGAATTCCCATATCAGTCTCCACTTCACACATTTCCAGTCATTCCCAGTTCAGATATTTTAATGGGGGTCAGCATTTCCCAGCAATGTGTCCCAAGGAAACTGAATTCTGTAAGCTAGACATTCTACACACACACACGGTGTGTACAGACCATATCTACACAACTTCTGTGGACAAATAAGTTTCGGAATGTTGAGCTAAAGAAAGTTAAACATGTTTCCTGAAACAGACTTTATTGTTTTTAAGTTATATTTATTTTGAGAGACAGAGAAAGTACACGTGAACAGGGGAGGGATGGTGAGAGAGTGAGAGAGAGCAGTCCAGACTGGCACCATGTGGTTAGCACAGACTCTCATGAGGGACTTCAACTCATGAACCTATCATGGGACTCAGGCTGACAAACGTTGAGATCATGACCTGAGGCTAAATCAATTGTCAGCCATTTAACCAACTGAGCCACCTGGGTCCCCCTTCTGACACAGACTTTTAAAACACTTTACTGGGGCGCCTGGGTGGCTTAGTTGGTTAAGTGTCCGAATTTTGCTTAGGTCATGATCTCGCGGTTCGTGGGTTCGAGCCCCGCGTCAGGCTCTGTGCTGACTGCCAGCTTGGAGCCTGGAGCCTGTTTCAGAGTCTGTGACTCCCTCACTCTCTGGCCCTCCCCTGCTCATGCTGTCTCTCTCTCTCTCTCCTAGAAATAAATAAAACATTAAAAAAATGTACAAAAAAAACACTTTTACTATGATAGTATATGTTGTGACTCGTTATGAGGGAACTAAAGAAAAGGAGAATTTCCCAAATATGACATAGACTTTTTTTCCCACTGAGCTGCTTGAAGTGTCAGCTTTCTGTAAAATATAGTTTCAAAATGGTGATAATGATAACAGGCATTTATTTAACAATTAGTATATGCTGTGTTTTCTGCTAAGAACTATTCTCTCATTTGACTCTCAAAATAATCCTATGAGTTAGGTTCTATTTTATATTATCAATTCACAAATGAGGAAACCTCTCAGATGATTTATATTCCCCAAGCTCAGGCAACAGAACCTAGATATGAACCGAGCAATCTGATTCCAGAGCCTATGCTCTTTTTTTTTTTTTAAGTTTATTTGTTTATTTTTGAGAGAAGCAGAGACAGTGCAAGTGCGGGAGGGGAAGAGAGACAGAAAGAGAGAGAGAGAGAGAGAGAGAGAGAGAGAGAGTGAGAGAGAGAGAGAATGGGAATCCCAAGCAGGCTTCTTGCTATCAGCACAGAGCCCAACACCAGGCTCAAAACCACAAAAACACAAGATCATGACCAGAGTCAAGAGTCAGTCACACAACTGAGCCACCCAACGACCCCCAGTCTTTACTTGTTTCTCATTAAAGCATTAAGAAAACCAGTATGTGAGGCCTTATGGTACAAATTAGGAGATGGATTAAGGTAAATCAGCAGGTGAATGTGAACGTTTTGTAGTCATAAGAATAACTTCCAAACTCTCCTTCCTTTAAAATGGCAAATTTCTCAACGTCTTTTTTTTTTTTTTTGCCAGTAAGAAGCTTACCCTTCTTTTGTCCTGAGCCATTAGATTGAATAATATTGAATTCAGATTCTCAGAGCAAATGGCACATTGTATTTGGATTTCTGGCTGTCTGCCTAGTGCTTTTGGTATAAAATCATATTCTTAAGAGATACACAGCCCTGCCTTTAGCTACTGGTTCTACTACTCAATAGCTGTTAAATCTTGAGCATCTGATACAACTTCTCAGAGGCTCAGTTTCCCCATCTATAAATTGAGAATAATAGTCTTGAACATCTTCATATATATACATATACATATACATATATATATATATATCCATCTTCATATATATATATATATATCCTGAGGCAGGAGAAACAAAGACAAAAATAAACTATTGGGACTACTTCAAAATTAAAAAGCTCCTGCACAAACAATGAAACTAGACCACTTTCTTACACCATACACAAAAATGAACTCAAAATGGATGAAAGACCTGAATGTGAGACAGGAAACCATCAAAACCCTAGAGGAGAAAGCAGGAATCACTCTCCTTCACCTCAGCCGCAATTTCTTACTCGACACCATCTCCAAAGGCAAGGGAGTCAAGAGCAAAAATGAACTATTGGGACTTCATCAAGATAAAAAGCTTCTGCACGGCAAAGGAAACAATCAATAAAACTAACAGGCAACTGACAAAATGGGAAAAGATACTTGCAAATGACATATCAGATAAAGGGCTAGTATCCAAAATCTATACGGAACTCACCAAACTCCACACCCGAAAAACAAATAATCCAATGAAGAAATGGGCAGAAAACATGAACAGACACTTCTCCAAGGAGGACATTCAGATGGCCAACAAACACATGAAACGTTGCTCAGCGTCCCTCCTCATCAGGGAAATACAAATCAAAACCACACTGAGATACCACCTCACGCCAGTCAGAGTGGCTAAAATGAGCAAATCAGGAGACTCTAGATACTGGTGAGGATGTGGAGAAACGGGCACCCTCCTACACTGTTGGTGGGAATGTAAACTGGTACAGCCCCTCTGGAAAACAGTGTGGAGGTTCCTCAGGAAACTAACAATAGAACTCCCCTAGGACCCAGCAATAGCACTGCTAGGAATTTACCCAAAGGATACAGGAGTGTGATGCATAGGGGCACATGTACCCCAATGTTCATAGCAGAACTCTCAACAACAGCCAAATCATGAAAAGAGTCTAAATGTCCATCAACTGATGAATGGAT
This sequence comes from Proteles cristata cristata, assembly GCA_017311185.1. Classification (NCBI taxonomy): domain Eukaryota; kingdom Metazoa; phylum Chordata; class Mammalia; order Carnivora; family Hyaenidae; genus Proteles; species Proteles cristata. The sequence continues at coordinate 1,323,277 of JAESUZ010001600.1, forward strand.
CAAAAAGATGTGGTTTATCTATACAATGGAATACTACATGGCAATGAGAAAGAATGAAATCTGGCTATTTGCAACAATGTGGATGGAACTTGAGGGTGTTATGCTAAGTGAAATAAGTCAGGCAGAGAAAGACAGACACCATAGGTTTCCATTCATATGTGGAACAGGAGAAACTTAACAGGACCATAGGGGAGGGGAAGGGGAAAAAATAGTTAAGGAGAGGGAGGGAGGCAAATCATAAGAGACTCTTAAATACTGAGAACAAACTGAGGGTTGATGGGAGTGGGCGAGAGGGGAAAATAGGTGATGGGAATGGAGAAGGCACCTGTTGGGATGAGGACTGGGTGTCATATGGAAACCAACTTGACAATAAACTATAAAAGAAGCTTCTGCACAGCAAAGGAAACAATTGACAAACTAGAAGGCAACCTACAGAATGGAAGAAGGTATTTGCAAATGACCTATCCAATAAAGGGTTAGTATCCAAAATATATAAAGAACTTATACAACTCAATGCCCAAAGAACAAATAGCCCAACTAAATAAAAAGACAGAATACATGAACACGTATTCTCCAAAGAAGACATCCAGATAGCCAACAGACACATGAAAAGATGTTCGACATCCCTCATTATCAGGAAAATCCAAATCAAAACTACAATGAAATACCTTTCAGGTTGGCTAAAATAAAAAATATAAGAAATAACACATATTGGTGAGAATGCAGAGAAAAAGGAACCATCTTACACTGTTGGTGGGAATGCAAACTGGTGCAGCTACTGTGGAAAACAGTTTAGAGGTTCCTCAAAAAACCCCAAAAGCCAAAAAATAAAAAAAAAAAAACAAGAAAAAACCCTACCCTATGATCCAGTAATTCCATTACTTGGTATTTACTCAAAGCATATAAAAACATTAATTTGAAGGGACACATGCACTCTATGTTTATAGCAGCATTATATACAGTAGGTAAATTATGGAATGAGCCATATGTCCACCAACTAATGAATAAAGAAGACATGGTGTATTCCAATGGAATATTAGTCAGCCATAATATAGAATGAAATCTTGCCATTTGCAATAACATGGATGTAGCTACAGAATATAATACTAAATGAAATAAGTTAGTCAGAGAAAGACAAATGCCATAAGGTTTCAGTCATATGTGGAATTTAAGAAACAAAACAAAGGGAATAAAAAGAAAGACACCAAAAACTCTTAACCAAAAAGAACAAACTAATAGTTACCAGAAAGGAGGTGGGTTGAGGGGGTAAGTGAAATAGGTGAAGGTGATTAAGAGTAACCTTACCTTGACGAACACAGAGTAATATATGGAATTGTTGAATCACTATATTGTACACTTGGAATGAATACAACCACTTATCAACTATACTGGAATTAAAATTATTTTAAAAAAATAAAGGAAAACATGCAAGTTGGGAGTAAGATTTACAGTGATAAACATAAAACTGCTCTAATTTCTTTGAAATGCAAATCAATTTCTATATTATTGGCAGGAGAATACTTGTGATAACAACTTTTATCCAAGACCATGAAACAATGTATCCTGATTCAGAGGGTGAAAACCTGTGCTTATAAAACTTGCCAGAAGAGTTAGGTAGTAATATGAGGAGCCATTAAACTTGAAACATACTTCCCTAGCTACTCATGTTGCTACCTTAATTTTGCTTGACAAAGTGATTGGTATAACTTTGCACTGTTCCCAAATGATATTTGTATATGCAGTAAGTGAATCTGCAACATTCAATAAATACTATGTTCCGATTCAAAACAAAAAATAGACAAATACAGAAGGTAAATTAACAACAACAAAAAATAGTTTTCAGAAGGAAATGAGTATATGCATGTAAATATGGGATTTAAGAAGTTAAAATTTGTAGTTCATATAGTATCTGGCCTATAAATAAGCTTTATGTAAGCATTAAATAAATAAATACATAAAGTCTTTAAAAACACACAGTAACTACGTTCAATATCACTATTGTTAGGAAAATTAATAAAATCTTACCAATTATAGATAATTAGGAAATTTGTAATTGTCTTCATTACTAGTAAGTACCTGTACCCTCAAATACTTGTTACTTGGTTTTTTCTGTACCAGCAAATTATTCTTTTTTTTTTTTTTTTTCTGAAAACATCAATCATTATTAGAGTCTTTGGGAAACAGCAAATAAATCTTAAAAAGCTACCCTAGGGCACCTGGGTAGCTCAGTTGGTTAAGTGTCCAACTTTGACTTAGACACAGGTCATGATCTCACAGTAGGTGAGTTCGAGCCTTGCATCAGGCTCTGCGCTGACAGCTCAGAGCCTGGAGCCTGCTTCAGATTCTGTGTCTCCCTCTTTCTCTCCCCCTCCTCCACTAAAGCACGCGCTCTCTCTCTCAAAAATAAACATAAGAAAGAAAGAAAGAAAGAAAGAAAGAAAGAAAGAAAGAAAGAAAGAAAGAAAGAAAGAAAAGAAAGGGGAAGGAAGGAAGGAAAGAAGGAAGGAAGGAAGGAAGGAAGGAAGGAAGGAAGGAAGGAAGGAAGGAAAGAGAGAGAGAGAGAGAGAAAGAAAGAAAGAAAGAAAGAAAAGAAGAGAAAGGAAAGAAAAGGAAAGAAAAGGAAAGAAAAGGAAAGAAAAGGAAAGAAAAGAAAAGAAAAGAAAAGAAAAGAAAAGAAAAGAAAAGGAAACTCCTAAATCCTGAAATAACTGCTCAAATACTTTTTACTAAATTTTAGTATTTTGTGGGACAGGAGAATATTTTCATCATTTATACACAGGGCTAAGTGTCTTAGTCACCTGAATTCTCACATTACAGCAGATTAGAAATGCTACCTTAGAGGGCAGATGGCTACATGATACAAGCACACAAACCCTGGAAATAACAAATGACCCCTAGAAATGAAAACGAGAAAAACAAAACTTACCAATTAGAACTTAATGTAATTATTGATTGCTGTAATGCTCATTTTGAGTCATTCAAAAAAAAAAACTCACATTATAATCTATACTTTTAACAAAGCATGAAGCCATATAAAAAATGTCTTCCGAAACCAGTTGAAAACATTTGGTCAAATGGTAAAACGTCAGTTACACAGAAACTTTATCTTTATTACCGCAAATTGCCCTGCAGTGAGATGTCACTGTACTTGATTCGGGAAATGAAATCTTATGACACTGAGGACACAGGTTTATAATACAAATTGTAATTTATGTGCTTATTAAATAAAAGAGTGATTGGTTGCTTCACCTGGGCATTATCTGGAAAATAATATTTCTCTAAGCATAAACCAAATACCTGGAAAAAGATGTGCTTATGAAACAAGCATCATAAAATGAATAATTAAAATATACACCTAGCAATTATATGTGCAGGCTCATTCATTGAAAATGGAAAATTTACATTTTTTGCAGGTTTCTTCTGTAGGCTCAAATTACAATGGATTAAATTATTTAATAATATCAAGTTGCTACACAGTAATTACAATGCATAAAGAACTTTAGAGCTTACAGGATACTTTTTAGCCATTGTTTCATTTGATTTTCACCTTATGATAACAATAATAATAATAGCAGCACCTACAGTAGCTATATGTGGAATACTATCCTAAATTTATATATGGATTTTCTCATTTATGACGTCAAAAGAATACTGAAGGTTAAGTATTGTTTGACCTAAGAAGAAACAGGGTTAGGAGCTTAGTTAGCTTGTCACACAGCTAATTATTTGCAGAGAACACAATACAATTCCAACAGAAGCAATATGTTCTAAATCACAATGCACTATTGCTTCCAAACACTCTTTTAAGTGCTGGAATTTTTTTCACTGTGATCATTTTTAAGAAAATTAATCTCAGAGCATTTAAATAATTTCCAAGGTTATTACTCAGCAAGTAAGCCCAAGGGTCAAACTTTGCCTTTTTGTTTTTTTAAGTTAGGCCTTTTGATTAGTGATGCCATGTTTTTGCTCTGTCCTTTTTACCTTCCTAGATCAAGGAAGCACATTATGTTTTCAAATTTTTGACCCAAAAAACTCCACACAAATAAATGTCCACAGCACAGCTAACTAGTGTCAAGCAAAATGATCTCTAGGATTTATAGGTAAGGGCTCCCTAAAAAACCAGAAATGCAGAAGTGACTTGGTCAATGAAGCTGGTGCATCAGGAACTCTCTAACAATAAAGCCCTACTTGTGTACGTAGGCTTTTGCTCTAACTCTCGAAACACACTGCTTTCTGCATCTGATCCCAAATCATCTCCCATGAACAGTTAACATAAAAATATCATTTACATAAGACAGGAAGGGAATGTGATTATTATTTTGAGTCTGTTCCTCCTGCTCCAAATAGTTCAAAAGGGATGGAGAGGAAATTAATAGTCTGAGAACCAATTTAGAAAGTAATAGAAAAAAAATTCTAACATAAGACCCAGTCTTTCACTTGCTGTTTGTCTCTGAACTCATTGGTTGACTTCCCAGGTGAATGGGACGAACAAAGCCATTGGTGGTCATTACGGCTGCTCGGGCTTTGGAAGGATTCACAGCCCATACTCTACTTACCCACAGATCCTTATTAGACAGCCAAAAGAAAAGACTCACAAAAATCGAGGCGGCTGGGAAGTATGTTTCCATTCCTGAAGAGGTATTCCCTCACCATTCAATGTAATTAAGACAAAAACTAGGTTGTTCATTGAAAAGTCCACTGTGATACACTTCAATGTTTAATTATGACATTCATCATTATTTGCCTTTGACTAAGAGAAACCCTGCCATATTTCCAGAGGCAACGGAATCCCAAGGTTATATTAAACAATGCTTCTGAACTAGGTAAAAACAGCATGGACTCTGGCTATGTCTGGTTCATTAAAGAGTTCTTCCTGCAGCTCAATGGCAGGAGCTATGTGTTGTGCCTTGAGCAGCCACGGTGGCGCATGGCCACTGCCTGCATGCAGCTGTGTGTGTACGTATTACGAAACAGAACTCTTTTCTGCTGAAGCCAGAAAGGAAACAAAAGAGGCTTCCAAATGTCGTATGCTTTCTCAGTTTCTTCCTATATTGAACTCTTTACAGGAGCAAGTGGGAAAGAGGGAGACACAAAATAAAATTTCCAAAATATAATAAGTGTCCTGCAAATTAACCTGATTTAAAAAGTCTTTGATGACTCACTGGAAGAGAAACAACTCTTATTTCAAGTGAGTCCAAACTTTGTAATATCATTTTTTTTTATCATACTAGAACTACTAACTATGAATTCAAGAGCTGCCTTATGTTAACTTCTGTTATTTCATTACTGTACCACTTGTTCTGATTTTAATGAAGAATTTTCACATGAAAGTTAACCCTTTAAATTGTATTTCCCCTTAGGGCGCCTGGGTGGCTCAGTTTGTTAAGCATCCACTTGGGCTCAAGTCATGATCTCATGATTTGTGAGTTTGAGCCCCATGTCAGGCTCTGTGCTGACAGCTCAGAGCCTGGAGCCTGCTTCAGATTCTGTCTCTCTCTATCTCTGCCCCTCCCCAACTCATACTCTCTCTGTTTCTCTTTCAAAATATAAATAAGGATTTAAACATCATTTTTAATGATTCTGCCAAAAAAATGTTATCAAAATAAGTTTACCACCCCATCATCAACACTGCTTAAGACCAGAATGTAGGATGCATTTATAAAAACACTGAATGTAAGCTCCATGAGAGCAGAGAACTTTGTTTTAGTTACTGATATATCACAAACCTCTAGAACAATCCCTGACATAAAGATGGCACTCAATTAAACACAAGTTGAACGTAACTGAGTTTTTTACCATTCTTTTTCAATCCAGTTACAAATGTGCACGTGCATGCACGCGTGCACACACACACACTCACATACACACTCACACACACACAGAGCTAGGGCTTTTTTATCTAGAGGGACTGTTGGAACTGCCCTGGACTTGCCCTTCCTGACCTCTCTCTCTCTCTCTTTTCTTTTTTTTTCTTTTTGTATTTTTGTTATTTTTCAACTGTCTTCACACCCTTTTAATGACATGTTCTTGGCTTCAATTAGCCAGAACTGATATCCGTAGCATGCATCAAGGACTCTTAATGGAAATATTAGGTTTATCATGAACTATCGGTCTCAAAACTCTACCCAATAAATGAAATAATCCAGCACATTGTTGAAGGGAGGGATGTGTGTGGGAGGGGGGGAAGGGGTTAAGGAAAGTGGTTGCTTTTTGTTTTGATGTTTAACTTTTTAATGGCGACCAAATGGGATTATATTGTTTACAACCACCTGGATTTGAAGTGAGCAGCCTTACTGAATAATATTTAGTTACTGGTTAGACTTAGAGATGTGCCATATGGCTGCTCATTAATTGCTCATAATGATGCTTTAACTACAAATAATTGTAGTAACCAGGCCTTGGAGCTCTCTTAATTTACTTCCCAAACACTCCAGCCATTCTCCCTGACTCCTCTCCACAGAAACAACCCCCTCCTTTACCCAGCCCATTCTTCCAGGCCAGAATTTCAGCCAGCCAAGGGAGGAAGCAAGCCCAAACAACTTTTATTTTCCTGCTTATCCCTTTGTAAGGTAGCTAGCCATTCCTATCTGAGAGGTCAGTCTCACAGAAGGTCTCTGAAGCCAGAACACTTAAAAGGCCAGCATCCTTTTATGAGCAGAGCACATGCAGAATAGGTACACGGGCTCAATCCTATGCTTTCAGATCACTGTGTTCTGCTCAGAAATCATCAAAGGCTTTTTACACCAAAAAAGTAACTAGAGGGCCTGCTGTGTGCACACAGGCTGAGTTTTCCTCGAGACACTGGGTATTATTATCAGTATCAAGACTTTTCAACAATGGGTCATGACCTTTTAGTGGGACTTAAGATCAATTTAGTGCATTGAAGCCAGTATTTTATCAAGTGTGACTTCAAATTTTGGAATTCGATTCTGTTGCTCTGAAAAATGAATCCTCATTTCATTTAAGCTGCACAGAGTAGGCAAAGCTGAAACAAGATACATAGATGTTCTGAGCAGGCAACACTCACAAAATGTGCCCTGAAGTCCATTTGGTGGCTGAGGTTATAGCTCACAGACATGTTAGCAATGCTGTGTGCTCTCTGGTGGTGTCTCATTCATGGAATGATCCTGTCTGATGAGGTGACAGACTCGGTTGCCCTTCTGTGCTCTCGAGACAGTGAGCATGTTGTGAATATGGAAAGCGGCAAAGCCAATAATCAGTCAATAATCTTTGTATACCACTATTTACAGTTTTAGGCCCTGGGCTAAGTACTGGATTGCCCTTTCTGGATATGGAGTTGGAGGTGAGTATTAGGATTACCCTTATTTTATAAATGAGGAAACTGAGGTTCAAGGGGCTATAGAATAAGCAGCAGAGCTCAGAGACCTCTCATTGCCGCAGTGTGACACTGATTCTTCATGAAACTATGAAGAGGTCAAGTCTGTGACCTTGAAGCACAGCACCCTGTCTAGTCAACTGAGTAAAAGTGATCCATTAGTGCATCCAGAGCAAATGGTCACAGTTCTAGGGCAAAGTGGGGCAAAGGGTATGGATCCCAGACATTTGTTTCTTTGCTCAGATTCTCTTCTTCATGAGCTCATTTTTTTTCAACTTCAATAAAAAGAACTGCCTTGTGTGGAGAAACTATAATTTGATTCAGAAAGTTTTGCTGAAACTCTTTCACCTTTCTTTATTTCTTTGTGTAGTCTTCATAATTCTAGCTCTACTGAATTTCCCAATATCTTTTGTCTTTTAACTCCATCTAATACAAAACTGTTTTACTCCCACTTTGAATCACACTGTTTTCACTTATTAAATCTTCCATTTTTAATTTGCCTACTAAAGGCATTTGTCTATTACAGCTTAAAACTGCCATGAGTTAATGACACCTAATAGATGGAGAAAAAAATTAAATCTAAACTATTGAAAACAGTCAGCTTTTTAAAAATATATATCATAAAATCACTCTAACAAAATGCCCTGGAGGGCAAATTAGATAGATGGCTGGAGTTCAATAAAAACAACTTTGAAATGTATTGGGACTGGGTTATTACATGCTTCTGCTGCTTACAGCCAGCATATTTCCTCTTTACTGTAACTCGTAAGTTCAAGCTACAAATACTTCCTATTGACCTGAACTTAGTTGCACTTCAGGGTCCTTCTGTCTTGACTGCCAGCTGCCTGCAGTATCAGTTACAGGGATTTGGTAAGGTTTTCTGATGACTCCGATTTTCTCCCACACCAGCCATGTTTTACATTGGACAAGTGCATTTCATTTTATTACGTTATTAAGATCCTAGAGTGATAAGAAAACAGAAGACACAAGCAGGAGGCTGGCATGATACAGGGAAAATCATTTGGGTCAGAAAGGCAAGGAGAGTCGGGTTCAGATTTTTGTTTCTTGCTATAACCATGCTACTTCTCGGCTGGCCACTCCTCCCCCCACCTCAATGACTCTAGTCTCCGTTTCCTTCACCATAGTCCTCTGCCCACTTTCCTTTCTTCCCCACTTCCAATGCTGAGGCTGAAAGAGTGCTGAATAGTCCAACTGGGGCTCTAAATGAAACATGTGATGGAAACCCTGAATAGCTCTTTTGGGTCCCCACTTCAAGGTAAACAGTCATTTGGTATTTAGACTTTCTCATACTGCCAGCCACACTATGCTGTGGTTTAAAATGCGTGACCATCTGTACGAGAGGCAATATGGCACTGGATACAAACGCTCTAATTTTGGAATCAGATGGACTGGGCTCAATCATATTTCCATTAAATAACTGACAGTGTGACTTCAGACAGGTTACTTAGCTTCCCTAAACTTCATTTATAAAATAAATAACACAATAGTGGGGACTTTATAGAGTGTGTGAAAATTAACTGAGATTATAGATATAAAATGTTCAATAAATGGCACATTGTGAGGGTCAATATATGTTATTTGAGTATTCTTCTTCTACTGCTACTACTACTGCTACTACTACTGCTACTACTACTACTACTACACCAAGCCCAAGCAAAGCAGTAGGAAGAGAGCAAAGTTCTGTAAAGCTGTCACCGCAACAAGAAGTCCACTATTGAGAGGCAAGGCACGGAGGTAGATGTAATGATGGAAAAGGCAGAGAAAGGTAGAGCTCAGAGAGGACGCCTGGATGTGGGTTGCAGGTCAGATAAGCCAGGCAGTAGGAGAACGTACTTGTCTGAGAGGCTTAGAGAAAAGAGCCCTGGACTAACAGGTCACATGCTAACTGGGAAGAGGGGCTGTGGCGGGTCACGGGCGCTCAGCCTCTCGCTCAGCTCAGATGCACCACGAAACCATTGGCGAACCCTATCTCTGGTGCCCCTTTCAGCTGCTAGAGATTATGTTGCACACTTGCAAGTGAGTTACAGTTAGTGAAAGTGTGGAGAACCTAGAGGCAGAGTCAGAAGGGCTGCAACAAGGTGGAAAGAGAAGGGGAAGGAGATAAATTCACCGAGTGGGGGAAATATGGGAGGTAAAGAGAGATCCAGGAGAAAAATAATAAAATTGAATGCAATTTTCCCCATTATCTTTAATGCCAGTACATTTGTAGAAGGAATTATCCCGCATCAGTACATTGAGGCTAGTGCCTCAAATATCTGAAAGTATGTAAGGAGATTTCTCGTACTAGCAACTACCCTCATGAAACATAAAACAGTTAGATATGGTATCATCCAGCGGCCTTAGGTCAAGCCACACACACACATACACACACACACACATATGCACACGCACACATTTCTGGAAAATACATTATCTCTAACCCCCAACTTACCATCCTTATCTAACATTAGACTTAATTACGTAAATTGAAATTGTTAAAACTTCCAGTTAATTAAAATTTCTATAGAAATACAAATAGGATTTAACGTGTATCGGCTGGCTGGTTCTAAATAAGAGGCTCTTGTACAGCATTTTAAAATATTATCCTACAAAAATAACCCAGAATAATTTCTCTAGTCCCATAACATTCTGTTGAAAACTATCTTCCTGGAGCAGTCGAATAGCAATATTAAAACAGTAATTGTGCCCAACCATTTGTCATTTCCCCCTTAGACTTGTTCCTCTCACACACACAAAGAAAATGGCATTAGGAACACTATAAAGTTTTCTTTTCTTAGCTTGCATTGTATTTTCTTATAATTATATATATGTGTGTGTAAACACATTGTGTGTATGCATGCATGTGTATTTTTTAAACCACTCAACATTCATGCACTCTTCATCTGGTATCAGGTAGTCGAAGATAAACCTTTCTTGAATTTATAGACAACAGAGGATCCAAAACAAATCAAAGTGGAGCACATGAACCAGCCTGAGGAAAATCAGTGCATCATGTGACTGCAAAGCAATTCTGGTTAATTAATGGGCATGTATTCCAATCAGATCCTCCAAGATACAATGAGAATTTTGCTTGGACATTTGAATTGGAATAGAACACCAGACTTCTTGTACTCACCTTGCCTTCCTGAAGGAGAGCTTTCTAGAGAAGGGAGCTAATATAGAGGAAACAGGTCTGAGAGATGGAGCAAGAAACTAACTGGTTTCTGTTTTTCCATCATTTGAGCACTTACATAAAGCTTGAATGAGGCCAGTCTTACAATTAAATATTTCAACATACTCACTTTTTGCTCAAAAAAGAAAAAGATTGTTATTTTTAAGAGATGAATACTTTATTTATATATAGTGGAAATGATATAAAATGAACACATTAACCTTTATCCATTAAATAAAATTATCTTCATTCAGGGTGCCTGGATGGCTCAGTCAGTTAAGCATCCGACTTCAGCTCAGGTCATGGTCTCGTGGTTCATGGGTTCTAGTCCATGTTGGGTTCTATGCTGACAGCTCAGAGCCTGGAGCCTGCTTCAGATTCTGTGTCTCCTTCTCTCTCTACCCCAACCCTTCTCATGCCCTGTCTCTCTCTGTCTTTCAAAAATGAATAAAAACATTAAAATAAAATAAAATAATTTTCTCGTAGGAAGATACACTGAAATCTGACATTAAATCTGTGCATGTTCATACACACATGCACACACACATACACATACAAAGTGGACTGACTCTGAAGTTGAAAAAGCCATGTGATATTTTTTTATTTCAAGCATCAGTGACATTTTATTCTTTCTCACTAAAGCCTTGAAGTGGCCTATTCTTTTTTTTCAAAGTTGCTTTTCATAGATATTGCTATTTCTCAGCTTACCAGGGACAATTACAGCATTCTGAAATATTCAAAGCATGGAACATCTGGCCCATAAACACCTCAGGTGTCAGGAACCCAAATTTTCAGTTTGCCTTTTTATTCAACAATCACTTTATTTTGCCAGTTGTGTTTCCTTTGAAAGAAACAGCACAGATTTTATATCTATCTAGTATTTTAACCTAATATTTTTCAGCTGGATTACAGGGCTAGCTAACCTCAGATAAGAAAACTGTTCACTTTGAGAATTATCACAAGAACAATTTTTATTTACAGATGATTTTCTCCCCAAAATCTAGTATCTCTCTAAATGACTTCTCTCTGATGAGTAACCCCAGCTGGTATGTCCAAGTATATCTTTCAGAAAACATGCACATGTATTCAGATTTATAGATTTGTAGGGGGTCCCCAAGCACCTATTCTTGGCTTTCTTTCTCTTACTCCATGTTTCTTTCTGGATAATTTCATCTATTCTCATAGCTTCAATTACTTCAATTTGCTGATAACATGCAAATACATTTAACCACTTCGCTGTCATTTTCTAAATTCAATTCTGAAATTTCTGGGGTGTTCCAAAGGATGCAAACCCTTAGCCAGACTCATCAAGCAAAAAGACAAAGTACCTCCAAAAAAACAAAATCAGAAACAAGAGAGGAGAAGCCACAACTGACTTCACAGAAATACAAAGAATTATAAGAGAATACTATGAAAAATTATGTGCCAACATATAGAATGACATAAAAGAAATTGATAAATTCCTAGAAACACACAGTCTTCCAAAACTGAATCAGGAAGAAACAGAAAATCTGAATTGACCAATTACTAGTAATGAAATTAAACCAGTAATCAAAAAGCTACAAGAAAGTCAAAGTGCAGCACCAGATGGTTTCACTGGTGAGTTCTACCAAATGTTTAAAGAAAAGTTAATACCTATTTTCCTCATACCATTCCAAAAAATAGAAAATGAAGGAAAGCTTCCAAATGCATGAGATCAACATTATCCTGTATTAGCCACCAGTATCAAAACCAGTATCAGCCACCACACGACACCACAAATCTCTGATGGCCAATATCTCTGATGGACAGAGATATAAAAATCCTCAACAAAGTATTAGCAAACAGCATATAATATAGTAAGAGGATCATTCATCATAATCAACTGGGATTTTTTAAATATTTATTTATTTTTGAGAGAGAAAGAGAGACAGAGAGAGAGAGAGAGAGAGAGAGAGAGCACAAGCAAAGGAGGAGCCGAGAGAGAGGGGTACAGAAGATCCTAAGTGGGTTCCGTGCTGAAAGCAGAGAGCCTGATATGGGGCTCAAACTTTCAGACCTTGAGATCATGACCTGAGCTAAAGTCAGACACTTAACAGACTGAGGCATTCAGGTATCCCTCAAGTGACATTTATTCCAGGGATGCAAAGTTTGTCCAATATTCACAAGACTAAATTGATTCAAAGTGGAACTCATCACCTCTCTAATAAAACCTCTCTCTATGAGTCAGGCAATGTGTTAATTTTCTAGGGCTTCCATAACAAAGTGCCACAGTTTGTATGACTTAAACAACAGAAATTGATTTCCTTACAGTTATGGAGGCTGGAAGGCAAAATCAAGGAGTTGACATGTTTGATTTCTTCAGAAGTCTTCCTCCCTGGCTGGTAAATGGCTATCTTCTGGTGTCTTCATACCATTTTCCCTGTGTGTGTGTCTGTGTGCTAATGAACTCTTTGTATAAGGATACAAGTCACATGGGTTTTGGGTCCATTCCAATAACCTCTTCTTGACTTATTAAACCTCTTTAAAGACCCTATCTCCACATACAATCACAGTCTCAGGTATGTGGGATTAGGACTTCAACATATAAATTTTGAGGGGATGCAATAAGCCCATCATAGGCAACATAAAGAGGATCTTTTTTTTTTAAATCTGAGTCAACTACCTGAGAACAGTGGTACATGAAGGGCAGGTTTATATAGTGAGGACTGTCCATCTCAGGTACAGTAAATCATGGGGTTCATTATATGGAAAGAATTTAAGCACAATAGTAAACCTGACCAAAAATTTATTTATTTTTATCACCATGTGACGGCATTTTATCTAAACAATGATAAAATTCTCCTCCCTCAAAAAATTTTTCTAAATTCTAAATAATTGCCATGATTATTCTTGAATTTTAATAATATATGTGCAAGTTTTAAACTAGCCTATTTTATGAGATACTGTAAGAAGCATTTTATTGTTCATGGAAATTAATCTGAGAATCTCCAGTTATACAGTTAACTGCCAACACATGTGGACCCAGCTATACCTGTTTCTGCCAAAAGTAACTCTGGGGGGACTTTGATGGCTTAGTTGGTTGAGCATCTAACTCTTGGTTTTGGCTCAGGTCATGATCCCAGGGGTGGTGGGATTGAACCCCGTATTGGGCTCTATGGTGAGCATGGAGCCTGCTTCAGATTCTCTCTGTCTCTCTATCTCTCTGCTCCTCTCCCTCATTCATGCCCTCTCTCTCTAAAATAAAATAAAAAATTAAAGTAACTTTGAATGAAATCATATTTCATTTGTCTTTCTCTGACTTAGTTGGTTATAATACTTCTTAGCTCCACCCATGTCATTGCAAATGGCAAGGTTCTTTTCGATGGCTAAGTAATAACCCATCATATATATAGTGATATATAAATATATATCACACATATGTATGTATATGTGTGTGTATATATATATATATATATATATATCACATTTTCTTCATCTATTCATCATTTGATGGACATTTGGTTTCTTTCACATGGTTTGTCTATTATTGAAAAGATTCAGAAGCATTCAAGTTCACTTTAGGCACAGCACATATCCCAATTTCCTATGATAATACATAGCTTTGCATTATAACAATAGGTTAGAAATAAACAACACTAGCACAGGGGTTGACAAAACAAAGCAAGGGAACTTGGGTGCTTCAGTTCTTTCATTAGAATGAAATGACCACTTAGACCTTTCATTTGTGTTAAGTTTAAAATATTGAAATAGGGGCGCCTGGGTGGCTTAGTCGGTTAAGCGTCCGACTTTCGCTTAGGTCATGATCTCGTGGTTCGTGGTTCGAGCCCCGCGTCGGGCTCTGTGCTGACTGCCAGCTCAGAGCCTGGAGCCTGTTTCAGTCTGTGACTCCCTCTCTCTGACCCTCCCCTGTTCACGCTGTCTCTCTCTCTCTCTCTCTCTCTCTCTCTCTCTCCTAGAAATAAATAAAACATTAAAAAATAAAAATTAAAAAAAAATATTGAAATAAATGTGAACTGGGATATTAATTTTTTTGTTTGTAAAACACAAACAAAAAATAGTAAAAATATGTAAAATATCTTAATGAATTTGAATAATGGCTTTACAGTTTAAGTGTATTCTTTTTGCGTATTGTTTTCAAAGCACAACTTAAGAAAGTAATGATTTATCAGCTCTTACATGGTTATTACTGAAAATGATTTTGCATATGAAGAAGGGAAAGTTTAAACTTATCTGCTCTGTGTGGCAAGAATTCTAGATATGTGACTATCTGAGAGACATTCATGATCTATCTCTATTCTCCCCTACCATTTAATGAGCTCTACATTTTTTGGGATTTTGCCTTCACAGCCCGTCTGGTCTCCCTCCCTCTGTGTTCCCACTCCACTGGCCTTATTTCAAGCCCCACCATGTTTTGCTCCAACTAATGCAATGTTCTTCTGTTTGGTCTTCTGATCTCAAGCTTCACCATATATAATCATTGAAGAGAAGTGGCATAATGATGTCTTGCATTTGAAGGTTAGGTGAACAATTGTTTGGAAGGCTATGATAGTAAATATGAATAACTATTTCAGAGAAAATAATAATAATAGTAGAAGATGACATTGCTTTGGACTGGGGTAACAGTAGGAGAGTTGGAGAGATCTAGATAATTTAAAAAGTCTGTAGAAGATCATGGTGCTTTTCTAAAGTTTCCATGACAAGGCACCATAGACTGAGTGTCTTAAATGACATAAATTTATTTTCTCATGTGTCCGGAGGCCAAAAGTCTGAAACCAAGGTTTCAGCAGGGTTGGTTTCTTCTGAGGCTCTCTCTCCTTTGCTTGTAGAAACTTCTTCCTGTGTCTTCACACAGTCTTTCCTCTGTATATGTCTTAATCTCCTCTTCTTACAAGGACATTAGTTATATTGGATTAGGGCCTACCATAATGATATCATTGTAGTTTGATTACCTCTTTAAAAACCCTATCTCCAAATACAGTAACATTCTGGGGCCTGGCAGTTAGCATTCCAACATAAAAACTTGGGAGGAGGTACAATTCAGCCAGTGACAGAAACATACTTCAGAAGCCTACCACACATTAAGGACTATACGAGGCTGTACATGAAATGCACTTAAATTGTGCTCAGTGTGCAATGGTGCTCAGTAGACACCAGAATAATGGCATGTGTCTCAGACATAACAAATTTCATGCTAATTTCAAATCACGCCATACTGTCTCATGTGTCCAGTCTTGTATTCAGGCTCTTCCTTCTGCCTGGATTGTTCTCTACCCTCCCCCTACACTATTTACCTTCAACCCTTTCATTCCCACTGAGCTCATATTTATCATGTAAGACTCAGTTCAAACATCACTTCCTCCTTGAAAACCTTTTTCTTTTCTCTTCTCACCATAAAAATTTATCACTCCTTCCTTTACAAATCTTTTGTTGCTGTTATGCATACATTGTGACTAACTTTGTCCTGTGGCATTATGGCAATTAATATAAATGCCTAAATCTAAAATTCCAGCTTCTCAAGGCAGGGCTTGTGTCCTTACCTTCACTGGTCAAAATCTAGCAATGTGTCTTGTACGCAGTAGTCACTCAGTAAATGTTTGTTAGATGAAAAAAACATATACTAAGCGCACAAATAAAGCTATCATCTACATAATATATTGCACCTTTACAAAGTACTGTTAAGTACATCATCTTCCTTGACTAGCCCAGTAAGGAGGGTACAGAGGCAGAGTAGCATAGCACAGTGGACAGCTAACTAACTACGGCCTGTAAGGCCACATTTATCCCACCATCTGCTTTCTCTATGGACCCTGAGTGGAATTTTTTTTTTTTTTTTGCAGGTGGGAAGGAGGGGGCTTACATTTTTTCTAAAACATTCAATAAACTTTTTTCTTTAGAATCGTTTAAATAGTTTCAGATTTACAGAAAAGTTGCAAGCATATCACAAAGGCTCCCATCTTCCCCACACCCAACTTACCCAGTTATTAACATCTTACATTCCTATGGCATGATCGTCACAACTAATGCTGAAATACTGTTATTAACTAAAGCCAATATTTTATTAGGATTTATTTAGTTTTTCTTAATGTTTCTTTAAAAGAAACACATTTATTTACTTTTGAGAAAGAGATAGACAGAGTGAGAGTGGGGGAGGGGCAGAGAGAGAAGGAGACAGAATCTAAAGCAAGCTCCAGGCTCCAAGTTGTCAGCACAGAGCTGGATGTGGAGCTCGAACCCACAAACAGCAAGATCATGAGGTGAGCTGGACACTTAACTGACTGAGCCACCTAGGAGTGCCCTCCCTTCCCCCCCCACCCCCCAACTAGTCTTTATTTCTGTTCCAGAATTCCATCCGGGATACCATATTACACTCAGTCATCATGGCTCCTTAGCTCCTCTTGGCCATGACAGTTTCTCAGACTTTTCTTATTTGTGATGACCTTGATAATTTTGATGAATACTGGTTTGGTATTTTGTAGAATGTTTTTCAATTTGGATCTGATATTTTTCTCATAGCTGGATTGGGTTTATACATTTCATGGAGCAAGGACATAAATGTAGAGTCCCATTTCCATCACATTTCAAGGGTGTTGATATACTAGCTGCATAACTTTTCATTGATGACCTTAACTTTGATCATCTGGCTGAGGTTGAAGAATGGTTTTTACAATATTGATGGTTGGAAAAATTGAAGTGTCCATAAATGACTCATACTGAAACCCAGCCATGTGCATTTATTTGCATGTTGCCTATAGCTTCTTAGACACTACAATGATGGTGTTGATAATTGCAAAGCAGACCCACGGCCACAAAGCTGAAAGTATCTGGTAATAGTGGAATGATAACTGGATCGAATCAGACATACCTGGGTTCAAATCTCAGCTCTGGCATTACCATCTATCTATGTGGTGTATGGCCAGTGGCTTAATATCTCTAAAACATGCTTTCCTCATCTGTAAAATGGGAACATTAATGCCTATTTCAAGACTGTAATGAGGACTATGGATAACATTTATAAGCATGTCAATAACTAGTATCTATTATTCATCAGATAGATGTTATTGTCCACATTTAACAGAGAAAGCAGATTCCAAGAAGTAGAGTGATGTGCCTACCCCCTGGAAAATGGCAAACTGAAGTCCCCGTATGCTTTCTGTTTTTTCAATAGGTGCTGCAGCGGAAGGAATATACATGCTTTAAGCCCAGACACTACAGTGTGACTGTGGCCTCTGGGTCTTGTGAACTGCGTGGTTTTGGGCAAGTCAGTCTTCCTCCCTGAAGCTGAGTTCCTTTATCTACACAATGGGGCTAGCACATAATATTTAGTACAGAATCCTGATGTGAAGATTAGCGGAGTTAAGGTATATAAATTCACTGTCACGAAGGATGGAGTCAAGGAACAGGAGTTCAATTTTTCACTACATCAAGCTGCATTTACGGCAATATAAAGCTATTTGAATAGTGCTTCAAGAAAAATATTAAAAAGAAAGCAAAAACACCAAAGGCAAATCAAATCAATAATCCTCTGATTATATTTTGTTTTGAATTATCTGCTTTGTACATTTTTCTATGAGCCCAGACATTAGGGTAACTACCAGGTATAAAACATGATGGACAGAGAAATGAATGTGAGGCAGCCCCTGGCTACAGGAGTTATGAACTTGCGTTGATTGAAGTATAAGACTGAGAATGCATACTTCCAGTGAATTAAAGAATCCTCACCTGAGATATGATAATAAATACGTTTCTTCACATGAGATGCTCAGCTTCTTTGAAGCACTTCGCAGTTCCTACTGCCCTCACCTTCCATGAGCTCACCTCCAAACTATCCTTATATTGTGATATGATTCACATACACTCATGCTCTTGCAGACTTTTCTTCCTTACTCCCATAAATGCCTTGGAAAAAGCCTATTCATGATTAAGAAGGAAGCTTTTAGAGCACATCCTAGAGAAGCTTTTTATTTTCTTTCCAGATCTTTCCTTGGCCTGAGTGTTGCCATGAAGATTTGGGGAGGGGGAGGGGGCTTCTCTTGGATGGTGTATGCATTTTTTTAAGATGCTCATCTAATATTAAAAATAATTTGAAAAGAATAATATCTTACAGCATTATAAGTAGTCCATAAAAATGCTTACTCTGATCAACAAAATAGGAGTTCAATTAGCTTTTAACTCTATCTCAGTCAGTGTGTAGAGTACACGTTAGGACAAGGACATGATTAGCTTCCATCTCTCTTTTATCCCAGTGCCCAGAACAGCTCTTGCACATAGCAAAGACTCAATAGATATTTACTAAGTGATCACTTATACAGCAGCCAGAGGAAAGGGTTTCCAAGGCCCTATGATTACTATGTTACTTAATCATAATACAGTCATTTTTTTCCCTTTTATTTTCCTTCTCTGAATATTTGGAGTTTATATTCTGTGCTGCTCCAGATGCTAAGTGCTGGAATAGAGTGATTAACAAAATAGATACAGGCCTAGCCTGTATAGATGTTCCAACATATGGGAGGAAAGAGACTATGAAAGGTGCATTTACAGTGTAACTTGGTAAAAGCTAAGTTAGGAACCATAAGGTACAGGAGATGCACCTGATGCAGAATCAGAGGTAAAGAAAAGCTTTCCAGAGGATGTGATTTTGCTGAAACATGAAGAATGAGTAGAAGCATAATCTTAACACAAGTTGGAAGCTGATATGGCCCAGTTTCTTCATGGAATAACAATCAGAAATCATACATAGCATAGCCCATCAACAAAAGGTAAATAAAAATGAATTCTAATCTTTCCTTACATCTCACAAAGAACATTCACATAGTCTAGTTCATTATACACAGCACCTATCTCAGAACACACTATGCTCTCCATCCCAATTCTGAAATCTCTCAGGAACTACAAAGCTCTATAAACTTAAACAAAATAAAAATCTCCCTTAGGTATAGGGTCTCCATTACTTCTTTATGTGTGTGTGTCTCGATATAGCCAGAACTTTCTCAGCAATCTCTACTTCAACCACCAGCTATGCTGGGCCATTTCAATTGAGCTATGACTGGTCTAGCCTGGAAAATGTTTTTGTTAAACTCTGCAAAGTTTAAATAAGATTGATCAATTAATTAAATGCTAATTAATAAAAATAATTTTTTTTTTACAAATAGTTTATTGTCAAATTAGTTTCCAAAATAATTTCTTTTTTAAGTTTGTTGATTTATTTAGAGACAGAGTACAAGTGGGGAAGGGCAGAGAGAGCGGGAGAGAGAGAGAATCCCAAGCAGGATAAGTGCTGTCAGCACAGAGCCCAATGTGGGGCTTGAACCCACAACTGCAAGATCATGACCTGAGCTGAAACCAAGAGTCAGATGCTTAACTGACTGAGCTGCCCTAAAAAAAATTCTGATTAATAAAATTCCCACTATCATTACAGGAATTAGTCTTGCACAGGAAAGGTGGTCGATATTGGAGGAGTAATCTGAGTAGAGGAAGCATTTGGGGTGCATGAAGTACAGCAATTCATGAAGAGCATAGCATGTACAGTGCAGAGAGACAAGAGAGAAGATGAGGGACATTACTAGAATGCCTATCACATAGGCTATATTAACTGTACTAAAGACTGTGCTTTAACCAATAAACAGACACTAGAGGAGATGAACGTTATTCAATTACCTTCAATGGTTAGACATTAGCCTCCTTAGTGAATGCTGTCCATTTATCCTCTAACTTAATCTTATCTGTGAAAATTTTTAAATCCAACTATGGAAACATTGAAAGTAAATAAATAAAAGTCTTTCTTTATCAATCACTGGGAGCAACAACATCTCGGTGACTGTGGTCAGCTGTGGTCCGCTCTGGCCTCTTCTCTCTGTTGCCTACATTCCCCTTAACCACATTCCTTCAACACTAGCTTCTCTATGGCAGAGAACTAAACTTTCCGTGTGTGTCCCAAGTGCCTTCAAGGAAACGTCATGATAGTTGGCAAAATGAAAGTAATTTACAAACAAACAGAGCAAAATTAACCCAAATATAAGCTACATTATTAAATAACTCAATGATATTTATAAACATGACAGAGCTCCTTAACAATTTACAATATACACTCAGAGTTCAATGGTGTCAACTCACAGTATCCTTCTTACATGTCCCATACATCACAGATCTCCCACTTACGCTTCCACTCTGATTTGTGTGTGTGCCTGTGAGTCCCGGAGGTGCACTGAGGCACTTTGATTTTTACTAAATAGCTAACCCTAGTCAGGTCTCCTAAATTTACTTTCCTCACCTGTAAAATGCAGATAACGATAACTATCTCAGTGGTAAGAACAGAGTGAAATGATTAGTGTATAATAACAGTAGTATATGTAATACCTGGTACAGAAACTTAACTAATGAATGCCCAGGATATGCTAATTTCCTTCCCTTTCCTTTTTAACAGGTGGGAGAAGCAAATTTAACTCTCTGTCTCTGCTTTATTCTTGGAGAAAAAAAAAAATCTGACCTTGACCTTCACCATATATTATGTCAAGAGATTTGAATGGATACAGTGCTATGGAAATGCCAACTCTTCCATGGGGCAAAGTGTCACCTGTCTGGATGGCATGCTTTAAAGGAATATATTGTCCCAAAATGCCACCTTTCACCTCCGTTGTCGGTTCTGAGTATTTGTTGCCTTCAGAATGAAAATACATCTGTGAAGGCATTCTCCTTTATCCATTCATCTTATCAGTAATGGATTTGTGAGAGGCAACTGGCTGGAATTCAGCAAAGACAAAGCATCACTTCAGCTCCTTAAAAGCCCAAGCAGAAAGTACAGGAGAGGGGTGCCTGGGTGGCTCAGTCGGTTAAGTGTCCAACTTCAGCTCAGGTCATGATCTCGCAGTTCATGGGTTCGAGCCCCGCATCAGGCTTTGTGGTGACAGCTCAGAGCCTGGAGCCTGCTTCAGATTCTCTGTCTCTCTGTCTCTGTCTCTCTCTCTCAAAAATAAATATAAAAAGAGAAGAAAGTCTAGGAGAACGGAGGATTCTCTAGTTCTCTCATCTCCTCTGCATTGTGCTATGATTCACACAACTCACCCAATGTTGTATATTGGGTACAAACACAAGACAAAGAACTTCATAGGATTTGGTCTGCATCAAAAAACATGGCTGGGACTCTGAGAGCAAATGGCAGAGAAGGACATTCTAAGTAGAGGAGGCACCTTGAGCAAACGCCTAGAGACAGAAGGAAACAGGACATTATCTTGAAACAAGGGTTAGCCTAAGGCAGAACATGTGGTACAGAGTAGCAGGAAGTTCATATGGAGGGGCAAAATAGAATGGTTATTTTGAAAAACAACAACCAAATTAGAGAAATCAAACCATGACTTTAAGACTTACTCTAAAACTACAATAATTAGTCAGGATAAGATACTAAAGCTTTGCTAATACCAAAGAGATAGACACACTGATCACTGGGAGGAAATTTAAAGTTCAGCAATATACACATACAAATATGGCCATTTAAACTTTAAGAAAAGTGCAAAGATAATTCAACTGAGAAAGGATCATCTTTTCAATAAATGGTATTGGAACAAGTGGCCTTCTATATAAAAAAATGAACTTTGACCTAAACTTCACACATTTGATAAATTTCAATTCAAATCAGAATTCTAAATTTAAAACATAAAGCTATGGGACATTTAGAAAAAATATAGAAAATCTTTGAGACATGGAATAAAGGTAAAGAGTTCTTAACACTGGCACAACAGTTACAAAAGCAAAACGATGATAAAATGAGCTTCAGGCAAATCTAAAACTCCTGGTCTGCTAAGATATTTATGAAAAGAAAATCAGGATACAGGTTGGGTGAAAATATTTGCAAGTTACACATCCAACAATGGACTTTTTCTAGAATATATAATGAATTTTTAAAACTCAATAAAAGTAAACAACCTGATCAAAAATGGGCAAAGGTCCTGAACTTCACAAAAGAGAACATAAGAATGATAAATAAGGACTCAAAAAGCTCAACATCATTAGCCATCAGGACAAAGCAAATTAAAAACCACTGTTTTAGCGACACCTGAGTGGCTCAGTCAGTGAAGCACCTGACTCTTGACATCCACTCAAGTGGTGATCTCCCAGTCATGAGATCGAGCCCCATGTCCCAGGCTCTGAACTGAGAATGGAGCCTGCTTGGGATTCTCTCTCTCCCTCTCTCTCTCTCTCTCCTCTCCCCCTACTCCACTTGCTCCCTCTCTCTCTCTCAAAATAAATAAATAAACATTAAAAAACCCACTGTTTTTAATCTCTATACCATCACTATTAAAATGACAAAAACAAAAATACTGAAAATACCAAGTGCTGACAAGGATACAAATCAACTGGAACTTTCACACATGACTGGTAACAATGCAAAGTGACGCAGCAAAATGATGAGAGGTGACTGCTGGAGATTTTATGTGTCAACATGAATGCCATGGGTGTTAGTCAAACATTATTTTAGATGTGTCTTCAAGAGTGTTACTGGACAAGATTAATATTTAAATGGACAGGAGTTGAATAAAACAGATTGCTCTCCGTTAATGTGAGAGGCTCTCGTTCAATCTGTTAAAGGCCTTAATAGAACAAAGACTGGCTCTCCCAGAACAAGAAGAAATACTTCCAGTAGACTGCCTTTGGATTCAAACTGCAATTCTTCCCTAAATCTCCAGTCTGCTGGGCTCGGCCTTCAGATTTTGGACTCGCCAAGCCTCCACAAGCAAGTGAGATGTGAGCCAATGCTTTAAATCCATCGATAGATGGAGAGCTAGATATAAATATAGACATACACACATGTGCATACATATATACACACATGAATGCATGTTTATATGCACATATGTGTGTTCATGTGTGTGTGTGTGTGTGTGTGTGTGTGTGTGTGTGTGTGTGGTGTGTGTGTGTGAGTGCGCATGCACATTAAATGCAAAAAAACTGAGGGATAAGTTTCTGAAAGTCTCCTTAAAGGAGCTGAGTGGCTGAATCACTCATTTACCCAAAGCACAGATTTTCTGGAGGCAACACATGGTTTATACTCTTACCAGCCAAGGGAAAGGAAATTGTCATGGACATCAGCCTACCTTTCTTGAACTCAGAATTTAAAGCCTTAAGCTATGGGAATAAAATACCTAAAAATTATTGACATTTTCATATAATCTCATACTTATACTTTTGCTAAGACTTTGATCCTCCACTCTTGCTCCTAAGCACCAAGAGTTAACAGGAGTCCTGCATAGCCTTTAGTGAATGGGCCTCCTTATATGAATAATGCAGCAGAAGAGACATTGCTATCTTAATCTCACTCATCCACTAAGCCAGCTGTGGGTTTGAGCTGTCATTTCCAAGGAACACAAGATCAGCGAGGATTATGTACTCAGGACGTGACAAAGAGCACTGGGAATCGATAAAAAAAATGATTGGTCATTTAGCATAACACACATTGGAATAATAGGAAGTTTCCCATTTGGTAAGAGCCAGACTATGAAGTGCTGGTTTTTCACACAGCTTGTTGAGATGTATCTCAGGAGCCATCTCCTGGATGACTGGATCTGTCATGGGTCAGAGAGGCAAGGATTTACTTTAATACCTCAAATACTCGATGATGCTGTGGCACTGTGATAATGAACAGCTGTTTGCAGCGGCTCTGCTCACAGTCCTAAGGGCCAGGCCCTTACTCCACTTTCGGAGCTGGCTGCTAACTGGGCATTGGTAAACACATTTTGAAGGAGAAGACTTTCATCTGCCTTTAAAACTTTTCAAAAACTCATATTTCTTATCCTCACCTAGGCAGTGGGCTCAAAAAAGTGACTTATTTGTAAACAAGGACAACAGAGATGGAGAGTCTTATTTTCCTGACATTCTGTTCCTAGGAGAGACTCACTGTTCCCTAAGTCCACTGTTCCCAGTGGCTACTTCATTCCCAGCCTGCGTGTATGGGAAGCCCTGCAAGAGACAATGCATTGATGTCCAGAGAGCAAAGGCTCTGCAATAAGAGATAGCCCTGACTCAAACTCTGGCTCTGAGATGTACTGACACTGAAATTCTTGGGCAATTTACTTACCTCTGAGCTCAGCTTCCTCAAAAAAAGGAATGATGAGGATATCGCCTTATAAGGTAGTTCTGGCCCTACAAAAGGGGAAAAAAATGTACATTAAAAGCTCTGTCACATCGAAGGCACTCAACAAGTGTGAATTATTATTGTTTTGCTGATGGTCATAACTTGATGATCCCAGCTTCTGCAAGGCACGTCAGGCCTGGGAGTGGTCCCAGGGAGCAGGTGAACATTATGCAGGGCTTTCTCTTTCACGTAGACAACAAGGTGAAGCTACAACAGAATCCAGAAGGGCCATTCCATTTTCTGTAGGTAACCAGTTTAGTGATATGAAATGAAAAAGCGCCATCCTTATTCAAGAGTTGGTTTTTAAAAAAACTTTTTTTTTAATTTATTTATTTTGAGAGAGACAGTGACAGTGGGAGCAGGGGAGGGACAGAGAGAGAGGAAGAGAGAGAATCTCAAGCAGGCTCTGCACTGCTAGCACAGGGCCAGACATGGGGCTGAAACTCATGAAACTGTGAGATCATGATCTGAGCTGAAGCCAGGAGTCAGATGCTTAGCTGACTGGGCCACCCAAGTGCCCAAGAGTTGTTGCTGGCGCTTTTTTAATAGAATATGTGTGCTGTTAGTCTTGTTAATAAGCCTCCACTACACTTAACAATCAACCATTGAGCACTATCTTGTCTCAGACCCTTGTGTTAATATTTGGACAAGACAGAAATGAGCATCACCCTTATGAATGCTTAGTTTCATGGGGTTTAGATAAAAATTAGCATGCGATTAAAACCTGTTGTGAAACATGCTACAATAGAAAATATATAGAATGTTGTACAAACAAAAGCTCAGACCTAGGCAGGGGGTCAGGGAATAGTCAGTCATAGAAGAGATAAATAAGAGTTATTTATCTGATGGCATAGGGGAGCATTAGTCCAGACAGAAGGAACAGCAAAGGTGGGAAGGGTAGCAAGAAAATGAAGAGCATTTTCTCGGAAGAGGCGAGCTGTGAGGAGATCCTGCATAGTCTTCTGACTCATGAAGGGCTGTCTGGGTAATACTGATCTCACATTGGACATGAGTCTTAGTGAATTTTACCAAACAGTTAAATTAAATATTTTAATTCATTGCAAACATACTTTGTGAGTTTCATTCTAACTGGCATAGCATGCTCATGTGAATAGGCTCCAGCCAGGGAATCATTTATTCAAAAGAATGTGTGAGAACTGGCACACACAAAGCACTATGGACCCACAAAGCTGAAACTGCCACTGTCACGCAGGGCAACTGAGCCAAACAGGAAAAACAGTAAACGTTTTCTGTGCTAGAAGAAAAAGTTCTCTGATCTTGGTCAAATAAACGAATGAACAAATGAATCAATGATGTTGGCTTATGTTTGGCCCTAGAGAGCAGAGATGAAGAGGAAGAAATAAAACTGAATATCCATGTTGAGGAGACAGTGGGTGAAGATTCCAAGGTAGGAAAAGAGCGAATGCTGAAGAATTCTGCACAGTTCAGCATGCGCTGCCCGCACAGCCACGGACCTACACCAGTAGGAAGGACTTGCACACAAAAGACAGGCAAGAGCTGGCATGCAGAAAGTCTGGAGGGTGGAGATTTTGAAATTCTTTTGAAAAGGGGGAAACAGTGGAGCTTTCCGGTTATGAAAAATAAGTAAACCAGAGGCAGACCCACCATCTTAATTGGTTATTCTCTTTTTTTCTCTTTTAAATTTCTTTTAAAGTTTATTTATTTATTTTGAGAGAGAGAAAGAATGCAGGTGAGGGGCAGAGACGGGGGGGAGAGAGAGAGAGAGAGAAGACAGAGAGAGAGAGAGAGAGAGAGAGGGAGGGAGGGAGGGAGGGAGGGAGAGAGAGAGAATCCCAAGTAAGTTCCATGCTGTCAGTGTGTGGAGCATGGTGTGCGGCCCAAACTCACAAATGATGAGATCATGATCTAAGCCAAAATCAAGAGGCAGATGCTCAACTGACTGAGCCACCCAGGTGCCCCCAAAACCAACAAAAAATTAACAGAGAGGGGCATCTGGGTGACTCAGTCAGTTAAGCGTCTGACTCTTGGCTTCAGCTCAGGTCATGATCTCAGTTTCATGAGTTCAAGCTCCACATCGGACTCTGTGCTGCCAGCACAGTGCCTGCTTGGGATTCTCACCCCCCCACCCCGCCCCCCACTCGTTCTCTCTCTCTCTCAAAAAAAATAAACTTTTACAAAATTAAACAAAATAAAATTTTGGTTAATTTCTAAAACTCCTTCAACTATTTCCCTTTTCATTCTTTAATCTTTTTTTGCTCTGTCATGTTCTGCTGTCCCACTGTATCTGTGTACACACATGCATGTGTATGTGCATATATGTGCATGTGTGTGTGCACATGTTACAGAGGATCATGAGGTTTATAATACAGAGAGACTCTCTGCCATTAGTACTCATTGGATACCCAAGACCCAGGCCAGAGTAACGGTTCATCGGGAGACTTTATGGCAACCCATTCATCTACTCCATGCCCCCACACATTGGAAATTTCCTTCAAAGAATGGAAAAAAATCCTTTTGTTATATGGAGATGGAGTACAAGGTCTTGATATTTTCTGACTGCTTTCAAATTTCCAGTCTAGGTACTACACCCTAGAATAGAGTTTTACAATTGCCATCAGTTCAGCAAATACTTATAATTCACTGTGTTCCAGGCCTGGGGGATCACCACCAATGAGGAAAGATATGGTCTCTTCTTTCATAGCCCTTATAATCTAGCGGGAGAGACAGGTAAGTGAAGCCGCATTATAAGGCACTGTCATAAGGGCTCTGATTGCTGGGTACCATGTGCAGCAGGAGCAGAGGACAAATACCTTTTTGTTAATAAGAGTACAGATGGCAGAGAGAGAGGCTTAGAGCGCCAGCAGATAGACAGGGTCAGAATTTCAACTCGAATACTTCCTACCTTTGTGACCTTGGGCATATTATTCAACCTCTCTGTGCCTCAGTTTCACTGTTCATAAAATGGGGATGAAAACATGCCTGGTCTCCTGAGGTAGCTGTGGGGACTAAGTGAGAAAATACACGGAGCGGATTTGGCATAGGCATGGCATATAGACCGAGCTCAGCAAATGTTGACTAACGTCTTATGTTTATTTGTGCTCCAGATGCATCTGTCTGTCCAATCACAGCAAACCACTTCCTGAGTCCCAACGTGCTGTCTGCCTGCATTTTTCACACTTCCTTCCTCTCTCCTGGTGGCTCTTTTTTTCTGACTGTATCTATTAAAATCCTACTTATCTCTATTGGCTTCCTATGGCTGCTAGCACAAACAAGGTGGCTTAAAACAACAAAAATTCATTCTGTCACAGTTCTGGAGGCCAGAAGTCTAAAGTCAAGGGGTCAGGGGGGCTTCACTCCTTCTGGAACCTGCCAGGGACACTCTTCCAGCTTCTGTGGCTATTCACATTTTTTAGGTTCATGTCCACATCACTCCAATTTCTGCTCCTGTAGTCACACTGCTTCTTTCTCTTCTCTCAAGTCTTCTTCTGCTTATTCTTAAAAAGGACATTTGTAAATAGATTTGGTAGGTTCCACCTTGATAATCCAGGATAAGCTCTTCTCAAAATCTTTCACTTCATCACATCTTTTGCCACATAAAGTAACATATAAAGTAATATCCAAAGGTTCTAGGGATTTGCACATGAACACATCTTTTGGGGCCACCATTCAACTTAAGACCAAATAAATGCCACTTCCTGCATGAAGCCTTCCGAGATAGCCTCTGACTCAAAGTCGTCTTTCCACAACCTGAGAATCCACAGCAGTTTACTTTTACAACTCTCTTAACACGTCATTATTCCTCAGCCTTTAAAAATAATTATTTTTGTGGGGCACCTGGGTGGCTCAGTCGGTTAAGCGTCTGACTTCAGCTCAGGTCATGATCTCACAGTTCATAGGTTCAAGCCCCATATCAGGCTCTGTGCTGACAGCTGAGGCTGGAGGCTGCTTCAGATTCGGTCTCCCTCTTTCTCTACCCCTCCCCTGTTCATGCTCTCTCTCTCTCAAAAATAAATAAAACATTTTAAAAAATTTAAAATAATTGTTTTTCTGCAAATCAAATTTTCCCTACCAAACTTCTTATAAAGAGAACTAGACTAAATAAACTGAAATTTCCTTTCAACCTAAAGAGTATATATTTCTTTTCTTTCCATTCTTGGACTTTAGCGACCACAGTGTTTAAGTCTATATGCCTATGGTGACGACCAAACTCTTCCATAAAGTACATGGAGATAAATCCTTGTTGCATGAATGGATCACTGGATAGATGGGTGTATAAATGATTGATGTTTTCCAGCTTCTGAAAGTAGTTTCAGAAGCATTCAGAACCAAATATATTTAACCACAATATTTGAAAGAGTACCTCTGTGAGGATGCAATCAAAAAGAACAGCTTTCTGACATTAGGCTGCAATTTTTGGATTTTGAATACTTTCTCTGAATATCATCCAGGACAGGGGATAGATAGTTCACCAAGATAGCATTTTTATCTTCGTGTCATATAAAATGGAAAATTCATGTTCTTTTTTTCAGTGGCTGGAGACTCCCTTCCTTCACGGGAAATGCTAACTAACACTCGAGGCATTGGCTGAGAGCTGGGGAGGTCCACTTTGCAGTTGGCAGGACAAACAGCTGAATCACAGACTCCGCATGCTGCCCTGCTAGCCTCTAATTGTGCGTGATTATACCTAAGTCGGGAGGGCAAACTGTAGTTATAAAGTATGGTAATAAAGGTGTTCTTGGTTGGACCAATGTTTGGTACAATGCAAGCAGTGACTGACCTGACGGGCTAAACCACAGGCCATCTGTAGCCTGTCTAAAGGACATGTTCAGCTTGAACATCAGACTCAATCTACTCTTCAACTTGACCTTTTGCCTGAGCAGCTGGAAGGAACACAGGGTTATGGTGCTGTGGACCAGCTGCACTTTCACTCATGAGCTCCTCAGGTGACCGCTAAATGTACTGATCTGCATCGACTGCTACTTACCCAGATCTCAGTACACGAAAGACTGTTCGATAGCTGCCCAGGCTTTGAATTTGATCTTCTGGTTTTGGTAAACATTTCAAGAGAGAATGCGGACATACCGGCAAGGGAGAACCCACTAGAGTTATATGGAGGAGCTCCATATAGGCCTCTGAGGCTCCAACCGCAGGACCTTCTCTGGGCGCACATGGACATGCACCTCACTGCCAGGAAGCACAGAACCAAACACGGAGCTCAAGCCTTTGTCTCTGGACTCAGTTTATAGCTTTGGATATAATTCCCCGGCTCCTCCTACTTTGTTTTTTGTTTATTGTTTTTTAAATAGCTGTTAAGTCACAGTCAATGCTATATCGTATGGCTTTTCATGAAATAAGTTTTTGAAAGTAGGAGGCATTTAAAAATAGAAATAAATAGAAATGAAAACAAATAGAAATAACACAAACCTCTTTTCAAAGATTAAAATGTAGACAACGGTTTTTTTCCAAAGAAGAAAGCCTGCTAGAAAAAGAAACGTCTTTTGTTTAAAAGAGGCAGATGACAGTTCAACTCTGCTACTAAGTCTGGGTGCTTAAAGAAGCCAGTCATTTTCCTCATGACTTGTGTCTTCTTCTGCCATTTAACAAACATATTCGAGCATCTGCCGTGTAGCAAGAACTGGGCCAGAAAAAAAGGCATAGTAGCTAATGTCTTTTGAAGATCTCCCGATGCGCCAGAAATGTCTTCTACAAGTATTATCACATTTGACATCACACCAACTCAGTGAAATCAGTGCTATCATCACCCCATTTTACAGATGGAGAGATCCATATTAAATAGTTGGCATAGTGGTAAGCTGTGGAACTACAATTCAAACCAGGCTTTAGGGCTCCAGAACCCTGAGTTAACACAATGGACCACCTTCAAGGAGCCTAGGGCAGATACCTGCAACGTGGTCTGCAGCAATAGTTAGGAAAAATAACCTGAGGAAAGAAAGTAAAGAAAGCATAGGTTTTTTAAAAGTGTGTTTTGGTAACTTAGAAGAAGAGAGATTAGTGAAAAGATACAACAGAAAGGAAGGGGAAATAAAACGTGTGAGGATGGAGCTGAGGAAGAGTCAATTATAAATCCCATCAGAGGATGCTGAATGGGCCTCTCCTGTGTGTAATGACTGCACATTTATTACTTAGATCTATGCACACACTCCCGCAGTACTAGCAGGAAATCTCCTGACACATTCTTGATTGCCCCACAGCCCTGAAAGACTAACATAGTTACAGGAACACGTCCCTAAAAATGTACTCTACCCTTCAGAAGGGATGTTTGACAGCTCTACCTTGACTTTGTGACAGTTCTATATTCAAGGTTTGCATCAGAATATTTGTACTTTTCATTGGGAACAGATAGACCATCAGTTTAACCATGAAAAGGAACCCGGGCGTAGCGGCCAACAGTACTGTGTAGAAAGAAGGCAGGTCCCCGGGAAGCATAGGAGGTGATGGGCACTCAAGCTAATGGAAGCTGCCTACATGTTTTTCTGCCCACCTGCTATTCATTGAGAACTTAAAGTTAATTTAATACACAACGGAGATGAGTACTTACTTTACAAACTATTCCTCGTTTAAAGTTATTTTTCACATTTTTCACTCTGTGGATGCAGAACCCCACGTGGGGCTTGATACCACAAACCATGAGATCATGACCTGAGCAGAAATTAAGAGTCAGATGCTAAACCAACTGAGCTACCCAGGCTCATTTTTTTTTTTAAACTGAGTATCACTGACACACAATGTGACTTAGTTTCAGATATAAAACTAGGTCTCATTTAAGACCGCATTTGCACATCACCTCCACACTGCTGCCTTCTCTAGTTGAAGAATTGATTGGCCCCACCAGTGCTTTGTAACTTCTATTAAGGCACTTACATCATTTATTATATTTAATTATACATTTATAGTCTGCCTCCCTGAATGTATTATGAACTGCCAATATATGCATGCTGTAATAACAAGAATATGGGGGTTAAAGTCGAAAAGACTCATCCAAGGTCAGAATTTGAAAGTGGTAGAGCTAAGTTAGTTAACCTTTTGAGCCTTCTTTTTTCACCTGTCAGTTGGAGATAATATCTATTCATTAGAGTTCACATGAGGAGGAATTAGGGGAATGTGTGGGAAATGTTCGCACACTTATAGTTACTCAACAAAGGATGATTATATTTTCATTATTCTTCTGTCCCTAATGCCAAGTGCCACAGAATATGCGTGCCCCCATAATGCTGAGTATTAACTAAGTAAATACCACTTTCCTATGGCTGCTGATTAAATTAATCAATATATAAAACAACATAAAAACAGACTGAGGATTGATGAAATCTGTTCTAATAGTATTTTCACGTCTTGGTGAGCTGGTTGGGTATGGCAAGGGTAATGAAGTGAAATAGTACTGAGTAGTACTGCATAGAAATCCATCTCTCTAGGCATGCAATGCATTCATGATATTCTTCTTCTGTCCTCAAAGCCCTAAATTAAACACTCACTAGAGAGTGCCTCTGGTTCTAGACTGCCCTGGAGTAGCACTGTGACCTTAAGGAGATTACCTGTTTTCCCCACCTTGAAAGGGACAATAATAAATCTGTGTTATAAGAATCTCATAAAGTGTGAAATTGAAAATATGAATAAAGTAACTACATGAACTAAACCTCTTCTCCCTCCTTCCCTCTGTCCCCACCACCCTTCGGATAAACTGTTCTGACAAAAAAAAAAAAAAGGGAAGACTGGAATGACTGATTCAGCCACACCAAGGCCAATGACTAATGACTAGCTGTTCAAAGTCCCCCCTTTGCTGCTCTGTGCCACTTTGGTTTGCCTTTCCCCACAGCTGAGACCACTTAATTCCCACATGCGCATTCTGACCTGCTCCGGCTCCTGGGAGTGCCCTGCTTTCCTGCCAGGAGGATTTAAACACCCCTCTCCCAACTCAGGGTCAGGAGGTGGAAGGAAAATAAACCATTCACAGATATACGCACCCATCCACTCATGCCATCATTCAGTAAACACTTAAAGAAGAGACATCATGTGCCAGGCTCTGAACTAAGTACCGAAGACACGAAGAGACAGAACAGCAGTAATAATAACAGCAAGAGCAGCAACAACACGTGGCCCCTGCTCTCAAGTTGCTCACCGCTTAGTGAGGGAGACAGAAGTACAAGCGGAGGTCTGCAGTGCAGCCTGATGCCTACAACACAAGAGGCAAGCTAGCCCGGCCAGATGCTGGAGCTGCGTCTATAGCCTACAGAGGACGTGCCGCCCATCCGTCCCCGTCTCAAGTTGTTTCTGAACTCTGTCTCCCTCATGTTCTCGGAATCCCGGTGCCCCCAGGACAGGCGTCCTACCTTGCTCTAATCAACCCGTCTCCCAGAGACTCCAGTCTTTCCCTCATGTCCAGTCTGATGACGAGGGCCCACACCAAGTCACCAGGCCGCCCTGATGCTTTCACCCCTGCCTGGGTTCTGTCACAGCCTGCTGGGCACATCTGGGCGCCCCAGCTCTGTTAGCACTACCTTAGCCTGCGCGCTCTCTGCCAGGCTAGAAGTCCTCTCGGTCACTGTCTCCTCCATCCTCACCTCCACCTCCAACCATGTCCTGATAGTGTTTCCAGGTGGTCCCTGTGCACTTTGAAGCGTGAGAACCCTCTATAAGGAAGCTTCCCCTAGCAGGTGTGCCCAAGGCTCTTTCCCATGACTCTTGTTTCCCTGTTGGGTGATGGAAAACATTCAAGCTCAGTAATTTCTGAGTATTTTCTATGTACCGGACACTGTGGTAGCCACCGGGGAGATAATGGTGAGTGGACTGCAAAGATGTGGGACTCCCTGCAGTCACAGCTGCAACCCTAATCCTAGGAGCGGCTCTTCCCAAAGTATGAGCAGCAGTGGATATGGAGAGGACAGCTGGCTCCAGCATCCCATGGCCAAATGAAGAAAAAAAAAAAAAAAAAAGAAAAAGAGCTATTTTTGCAGAGGATCCAGTACCTGAAGGCATAAAATTAAATGAGCTTCTTTCTCATCTTTTCTCCCTGTTTCTCTCCCGTCTTAACTCTCTGCTTCTCACAACCTCTTAGGAGAGACATATATTAAATGTAATTATACTTTACAAAACTTTCAAGAACAGCTGTGATAAGTGCTAAAAATAAAAAGGTAGCTACTTCATGCCTGGCATCGTGCTGTATACAAAGCCCAAAGGAAGGTACGTTAGAAACAATTTCTGCCCTAAGTAGCTCATAGTATAGAAAGAAAATGCAATATAAAAATTGCCATAAAATAGAAATTATAAAATGCACTATGGTCAAGTGGTCGAATTCTTCTTAATAGCAGCATGTGGAAGAAGATTTTACATATGCCTAGAATCCAACCTGAAAACACGAGTCCCACATTTTAGGTGCTATGGATATGGAATCATAGACACCTAGTCGCCTCCACCTACATATCATATTAGCAACATTGTAGATGTATCTCAGTGTCAAAGCATTTCTCAAGAAAAATGCATTTCAAGACCTTTGCATATCTGTTAGAAAAGAAAAGTATGTGGCTATATAAAAATAGCTGCCATTTATTGGTGCTAACATTACACTGAGTTTCGTGCTAAGACAGAGGACTGTAAATAATTCTCACAGCTGGCCTTTAATGTTGGCCTTAGTATTATCCCTGGTTTTCTGATGAAGAGGCTGAGTTTCAGAGACAATCCTTCACTTGCTAGATCAAGCGCCAGGCAGTTGACGAAGCTGGGTCGCCCTCACTCCAGAGTCCCAGTTTGTTCCCACTGTGCTCTGCCACTTTGAATAACTTTCTTCACCTCCCCTGAGCTTTATCTTTTGTTTAGTTTAGTATTTCTTTTTTTTTTATTGTTATTTATTTCTAGGAGAGCGAGAGAGACAGCGTGAGCAGGGGAGGGTCAGAGAGAGAGGGAGTCACAGACTGAAACAGGCTCCAGGCTCTGAGCTGGCAGTCAGCACAGAGCCCGACGCGGGGCTCGAACCCACGAACCGCAAGATCATGACCTCAGCGAAAGTGGGACGCTTAACCGACTAAGCCACCCAGGCGCCCCTAGTTTAGTATTTCTTGGGTAGAGTTTTTCTGGGTACTTCACACTCTTCAATATTTACTGCTGTCAAGTGCTCAGTTGGGGACACTGACAAAGGCAAAACTTCAACTTCTGGAAGAACTTAGTCATTTAAAGCAAACCTACCACAGTATGATTAGAAAGCATGGCCCAAATGGTTATCAGGTGCTCCAGGGCCTGTCTTTCATTTGAAAACTGAAACCCGCCAGGAGCACCTAACTATTCCATGCACTGGGGGTACAGGCTTAATAAGAAATGGCCTCTAGCCAAACTATGGAAAGAGCCCAAATGTCCACTGACTGATGAATGGACAAAAAAGATGTGGTATACATACAATGAAATAGTACTCAGCAATCAAAAAGAATGAAATCTTGGGGCACCTGGGTGGCTCAGTCAGTTAAGCTCCCAACTTCAGCTCAGGTCATAATCTTGCAGTTCATGTGTTCAAGACCCGCATCAGGCTCTGTACTGACAGCTGGAAGCCTGGAGCCTCCTTCAGATTCTGTGTCTACATCTCTCTCTCTCTCTGCCCCTCACCCACTTATGCTCTCTTTCCCTCTCAAAGATAAATAAACATTTTAGAAAATTTAAAAAAAGAATGAAATCTTGCCATTTGCAATGATGTAGATGGAGCTAGAGTGTATGATGTTAAGTGAAATTAGTCAAAGAAAGAAATACCGTATGATTTCACTCATAGGTGGAATTTAAGAAACAAAACTGATGAACATATGGGGGGGGGGGTAAGAGAGAGGGAAACAAACCATGAGACACTCTTCAAGATAAAGAGCAAACTGAGGGTTGATGGAGGGAGGTGGGTGGGGGGTGGGCTAGATTGGTGAGGGGCACTGCGGAGAGCACTTGTTGTGGTGAGCACTGGGTGTTTTATGTAAGTGATGAATCACTGAATTCTACTCCTGAAACCAATATTGCACTGGATGTTAACTAACTAGAATTTAAATAAAAATTTGAGAAGAAAAAAAAAGGAGAAAAGGATAAAAAGAAAAAGGCCTGGAACCTCAAGGGGTTTCCAGGGTAGCAGTGGGAAAAAAGATGGTAAGCAAACAGAATCATCGTTTCAATGGTAGAAATCTGAAGGCAGCGCTATACAAACTCAGGCAATGGAGGGGTGGGGGGAAGACTGAGAAGAGTTTTTGGAAGAGGAGACACTTGCATAGAATCCATAAGGGTGAGAAGAAACTGGGTAAAGTTGGGGGTGTGTTGTAAGAACATTCAAGGCAGGAAGATAGCAATGGGTGAAAGCCCTGAAGAGAAGTCTCTGCCTAAAATAGGAGAACCGAGTGCCTGGGTCAATCGGTTGGTTGAATGTCCGATCTTTTGATTTTGACTCAGGTCACAATCTCACAGTTCAAGAGATCAAGCCCTGTGTTGGGCTCTGCATTGACAGCATGGAGCCTGAGTAGGATTTTCTCTCTCCTCTATCTCTGCCCCTCCCTCATGTTCTCTTCTCTCTCTCTCTCTCTCTCAATAAACATTTTTTAAAAACCCAGAAGAACCACACCTAGATCAATATTATTTTTCTTAACTCATTATACAAGTACTGAGCATAGGGTTAAGAAAACTGGCTTTAGCATTCGGTAGATCTGGTTTCAAAAAAACTGGCACTCTCTGCACCTTGATTCCTGAACCTATAAAATGGGGAGAACACCTATTTTGAGGAATGAATGAAATCATGCAAAACCACAGACTTTAACGGTGGTATGCATTATTCACGTTGTTATTGGCACTTGTATATCACAGGGTGACAGAGTAGACCATTACCATCCGATTAGGGGCTTATATTCTACGTTGTTTCAAGTCATAAAATACTATCTCAGGATCCCCCTAATAGTCTCTGAGGGAGGATATGGATCAGCGCTGTTTATGGAACAAGAGCCATAATTCTCCTGTGATCAGGCCAGACACATCTATGAACGACGCGTACAGGAGCAAGCAGTAACTGACATCCAGTTTTGCTTTGTTCGCTAAGAATTGCAATGGCCTCAGCCTCCTTCCTTCCTCTCAGCGAGCTTGAGCAGAACAAAACTAGAATTTATTTCACTGTACTGCCAACACTTCATTTCATTTCCCTCGAATAATTCTCTGGGCACATCCTTGGCTGTTTCTTATTTGTCAGTCCTCTCCCAGTGCAGCTTAGGAGATCTTAGAGGAGAGACGCTGAATCAATATTTGAGTTTTATGTGGGCCCTGGAAAAGCCCAGAATACACAGCTGAGGCCCAAACCCACCTCGAATGCAGTCCTGTACCACTGAGTAGGCATCGAACCTGGAAGTGAGGCTGGGGTGCAAAGGCTACTCCTACGTGGTTTGTCCAGGACCCCAGAAGAGCCTCAGATGAGCCTCAGATATCTGGCTTTCAGAGGCTGTAAAATGGCTGTCTCATACTGCCCTCCACTCCTCCTGTCCCCCAGCCCCTGACACCTGGACTTGCCCTGTCACTCACCAGCTCTGAAGTGGGAGTTGGTGGGCCTGAATTCTAGCCTTAGCTTTCCTGTGTGACCTTACACTCCAGTGTTACTTACTATTGACTTCTCCAGTCTCAGTTTTCTTTATTGAAAATGGGCTGACTGGGCTATAACAACTACGTACTCACTCAATAAGTTATTCAGTCATTCCAAATTCATTAACTGTGTACTTACTCATACCAGGCACACTGCTGGGGGGTCTGAAAACACAATGATTCATGGTCTTTGCCACTCTTGCTGTTTTGCAGCAGAACGCAGACATCAACACAAGCACAGAGTTGCAAATGTGAGGTGTTAATACAAGGTAGGCAGGAAGGAAAAGTCACTTCTTTCTACCCTCCTGAAAACAGAGCAGACCTGGAGGCTTATATGGAGTGTTGAGCCTGTGTACACAGGCTCAGGAAGATGAACTGGGTATGTTTGCAGAGGTACATTCTGAGGAAATCCTAAGGGGATTTAAAACTGGCCACATGAAGAACTACAGATGTATAGCCAGGGCAGAGAAGACCTGGTAGAGAGGATGGAAATTTATTTTAAAAAAAAAAAAGGTCTTTAAAATAACTAAAGGGTTGCCATGCAGAAGACAGATTAAACTTGCTCTAGGTGGTCTCATGAAAATTGTGACCAGTGATTGGACGTTGGAAGGGAACAAATTTGGTTCAAAATAAGAAATCCCACAAACTAAATAGACAACAGAACAGGCTGTTTCAGGATGTAGTGACTTGCCTGAAAGCGTCAAAGCTGAGGCGAGACAAATGACTGTACACACAGAGCATGCTTCACTTTAGTGAATATCTAGACAGTCGACAATCTGTCCACAGTGAATGAATGAAGGACTGAAGTGATCAATGCATCAAGGCCCAGCACACGTACTGGCACCTTGCCAGGAGAACTGAAAAAAACAATACCTATAAAATCCTCTCCTTCTCAAAATCTTGAATTCTATAGATCTATGATTCTAGTAGAAGTTGGCTGGCTGAAGAGGGAAGATTTGGGGACTATCAAGGAAGTTCCCAATCATACCAGATCTTTCTCATATGCTTGAAGTAGTAAAAACTCTCAATTTCTGAATCTGTACAATTAGAACAACAATACTTTTGTCATGAGGTGTGAGGTTTTTTTTTAAGTTTCTTTCTTTTTTTTTTTTTTTAGAGAGAGAGAATACCAGTTGGAGAAGCACACTGAGGAGGAAGCACAGAGGATCTGAAGCAGGCTCTATGCTGAGAGCAGAGAGCCTGATGTGGGGCTCAAACTCACAAACAGTGAGAACATGACCTGAGCTGAAATCAAGAGTCAGATACTTAACCAACTTGCCACCCCGGCGCTCTGTGAGGTGGGTCTTTTAAAGGTAGAAGACAAGTAAGTACTACAAGGGGTTTAAATGAATGAATTCATGCAAGGCATTTAGCATGAGTAGTGCCCAGTAGATATTTATTACAGCTTTGGGCAATGGGATTTTGTTCCTTTTACACTATAGAGACCTCTTTAGGTGAACAGCACAATTAACATGATCATTACACAACCCTAGAGGAGGGGCACCTGGGTGGCTGAGCCCATTGATCATTAGACTCTTGGTTTCCGCTGAGGTCATAATCTCATAGTTCCTGGGACCAAGCCTGGCATTGGGAATGTGCTGACAGCATGGAGCCTGCTTGGGATTCTCTTCCCTCTCTCTCTGCCCTACCATCCCTTCTGCACACAGGTGCATTATGTCTCTAAATAAATAAATAAATAAATAAATAAATAAATAAACAAACAAACTAACTAGGGGAGAGAGCTGGTTGGGGAAGGAAAAGAAACAAAACTTGAGATCTCAAACTGACTGAACTTGAGATATCTGAACATTCCTAGACAAAAAAAAAAGTGTCCTTAAGATCAGACCAGATAAAAATTACAGGAGCTTGGGCTTAGATGAAGAGAAATGGGAAAGAAAAAAAATGAAGGTAAGTAACTGAAGCTCCAAAAAACCAGTTATCTTCAGCATATGGACAGACTAGACTGAGCTAAGAAATACATTTGTTGACTGTGCCTTTGAGACAGTCTCTCAAATCTCCTCCCTATTTGCAGTGCCTCTGCCCTAAGGAGAGAAAAAACACAGGTTAACCCACTGAAGCAGGAGCCAGAGAGAGAAGGCAGGGTCAAAACTAGGGGCCGGGGGGCGGGGGGGCTGGAACCATTTCCTGAGAGGTTAGAGAGTGTGGAGCTACAGACCCATGTTGCTTGGTGAGAAAGGGAAAGGGAAAGGTGTTAAGTTGGTTCAAGCTACTGTAAAATCTTCCATTTGGTGCCGCTTGCCTGCTTCAGCCCATCTTCCACACTGCCTTAGTAAGAGTGGATTTGCAGGAAAACAAGGCTGATTATGTCTGCTTAAAAACTCCAGGGGCGCCTGGGTGGCTTAGTCGGTTAAGCGTCCGACTTTCGCTTAGGTCATGATCTCGCGGTTCGTGGGTTCGGGCCCCGCGTCGGGCTCTGTGCCGACTGCCAGCTCAGAGCCTGGAGCCTGTTTCAGTCTGTGACTCCCTCTCTCTCTGACCCTCCCCTGTTCACGCTGTCTTTCTCTCTCTCTCTCCTAGAAATAAATAAAACATTTAAAAAGCTCCAGTGAGCTCACCATGAATGTAAGATACACTGCAGATGCCTTTGCCTGGGCCAGCCCAGGGCTACCTACTGGCTTCGTCTCCCTCTTTACTGCATCTCACAGCACCTTCCCTTCACGTGAGGCTTCCCATCAGCCCCAGCACCATCAGACCCTTTCTGGTCTTGCTGCCTTTACCTGTTTCATGGTCTCCACCTAGAACCATGCTTCTGTCCCACACAAACCCATCCCCTTCTTTATATTCTTTCCTTAAGATCTCATTTGGGAAGCCATTTTGGAAGCCCTTATCCAATGCCTCCAGCACCTCAGCCCAACGAAGCCTTAACAGAGTTTGTTTTTCTCAGAGTGTTCTTCTCTGCATCTTAACAGAGCTTTTAGGGTGAAGTCAAAGTTTCATTCCCCCAGTAGATAGTGGTATCTTCAAAGACAAGAAAGTGTATTATTATATACTAGGGTATGCCCGCACTTAGTAGGTATAGTTATAAATATTTGTTAAATAAATGGTTGGTCAAACATTCAGACTGAACTTCTTGGAAGCAAGGCTCTCTATAAACAAAAAACAAAATAAGATTGCTATAATTTGCAATGTCTCTTTTATCTGTTTGTTCTCCCTCTACCTTTATATGTTCTTTGTACCATTTGTACATTTATTTCAGCCTCACCAGACACTTATTCATCTCTTTTGATTTAATTTCTCCTTCCATAGAGCAACCACACATGGACATCTCGGCTACAGAGCCTCTTGTTCATAAATATCCAGTGGATGGTTTTACTGGTCTGATGCCCTCTATGTTTTAATGGGAAATGCTTAAGAAGACCTGCTTGATAAACTGCATCATTTGCTCATACTCAAAAGGGACTGAGATGTGTCCATCAATAACAACTCACATTGCATTAAAATATAGATTAAAACACATAAAAGTAAAATAAACTTCATTTAGACTTAATAAAATTTAATGCCTTTTTCATGAGTGCCAAATATTTTCAAAGGTGGACATGTTCAGAAAGAGCTTCCATGACAGGAAAACGTCCCTCTGGAGGTTTGTTATTGGGATTCAGGATTGGTTTGTGGCTTTGTTCTCATCATTACGTGATTTAAGGTGCTAAAACTGACAGCTTTATTTCTGGATTTTTCAAATGGGCAGCAGCACTTCCTCAAAGGGAGGAAAAGGCACAGGCACATCCCAGGCCTGAAGGAACAAGTGTGTCTTGAGAACACCGAGCCTTAACTGCAAGCATATGTTAATGAGAGAAGCAGGGCAGACGGGTGTGGGGTGGAAGAAAGGGGTGCTTGTCCACCATTCAGACCAAACTCACTCTCACCTAATCGAGCAGCGGAGCTATTTCTGGCTTGCTTTAGCACACAGCCCGGATGAGCCGACATGTGGATTCCCTATTAACTGTTGCTGCTTGTGATTTTTGTGATTTAAGAGAGGAGCTGACTATGTTTTTCACCACATTAATAGCAGTGAAACATATAATGAAGTGCCACGTTCTTTTCTAGGACCAGCTGCACTTCCAGCCAGATTCTGTGGATGGAGAGCCCATGTGCCTTCATGGCACTCCACAGTGTCTCTCCCCCACTGACAGTGGCACATGGCCAGCAGCTCTCCACGGGGCCCAATCGTGGTCATGACCACACTGGGGACTGGGTGGAGAGATAAGTGTAGGCTTCACAAGCCACCGGCTGAATTTTCCAGGAGGATGGAACCTACTGGAATTCCCAGCTTCACTGACTGTTTTTTTTCTTAATGTTAGGCTGCACAGGAAGCTTCTTCAAATCCCTCCTCAGCTTTTAGAAGACTATGATTGCAGTTCTAAGAAGCATCTGAGTCCTGTCTTAGCATCTGTCAGTAGTATGTCCAGGCCTAGCAGCATTAGTGAAAAAACACAGAAAGACACTGAGGAGCCTACCAGTATTCTCAGTGGTTTTCTTATATTTCGTATTGTTTCTGGTAGATTACAATGCCTCCTAGCTCCAGGATTTTGCCAGAAGGGTGGAAGCTTGTTTTTTGTTTTTTCGCTTTTTGTTTTTTGGGGTTTTGTTTTTGTTTTTTTGTTTTGTTTAGTCTTCCCTTAACGATGTGGATACCTATCTATTCTTGACTGTTTTTATGAATGTACATGTACGTACATGCACTCATGCACACGTGCATATCTTTACAGTGACATCCAAGTCAAGAATCTTTCCAAACAGCTATCTTGTTTTTCCCCGGCACATTTCGGTGGGTTGGAATTACACTGTGGCATCATCTATATCAGAGGCCACAACCTGGGTCTAACCATAAGGACCACTCAGTTATTTGACATGTGCTAACCACAGACAACCCCACTGCTTTGTCATACTCATTACTGTAAAATCTGAATAAGGAGGTAGAGTCTGAGCCCCCCTCTTTATCTTTCTTGAAATTTGGGTCGCACGTAATGTGAAAGCTCAGGCTCAAGTATCTAGTGAAAGGCAGGTGTGTTAATCTGCTAGGGCTACTGTAACAAAATACTACCAACTAGGTGGCGTAAACAAGAGAAATTTAATTTTATCACAGTTCTGGAGGCCGGAAGTCCAAGATCAAGGTATTAGTAGGTCTGGTTCCTACTGGGACCTCTCTCTCTGCCTTGCAGATGGCCGTTTCTCTATGTGTATATCTCTGGTGTCTCCACCTCTTCATATAAGGGCCGGTCATGTGGGATTATAGGGCCCCACTCTAAAGGCCACATTTTACATTAATCACCTCTTTAAAGACCTCACCTCCAAATACAGTTACATTCTGGAGTCCTGGGGGTTGGGACTTCTACATATGAAATTTGAGAGGACACAATTCAGCCAGTAACAGCGGGTTTCTTCAGTGGACAGCACTGCAAATACCATCATCAAAGTTTCATTCAACTTGAGACTTCTGGCTTCTAGAAGTTCCACATTTTGGAAATAATATGTTTATTTAAATCATCCTAGGGCATCTGGGTAACTCAGTCCATTAAGCACCCAACTTCAGCTCAGGCCACAATCTCACAGATCATGGATTTGAGCACCATGTTGAGTTCTGTGCTGACAGCTCAGTCTGGAGCCTGCTTCAGATTCTGTTCTCCCTCTCTCTCCACCTCCCCCCCCATCAACTTATGCTGTCTCTGTCTCTCAAAAATAAATAAACGTTAAAAATACTTAAAAATCAATAAACAAATCATCCTATAGACATCTAGTTTAGGGAAATAGTCACAGTCTCTTGTTCATGGACAAAACAAAAGACCAAGCTTTGAAGCTTAATTCATTTTCTGTTCTATAAGGGGACTATGCCAAGTGGCATCTTTTTTCATGAGACCATTTGCAAAGCATTGCTTGTGACTAAAATAATAATTTGAAAAGAAATTCAGGCCATCCCTAGTATGAAGCTGGAGAGACTCTCAGAGCTGTATTTTGCTGACTCCTTGAAATATTTTCATCTGTGATCCTGCCTACTCCTTTCTTCCCAACTCACCTGTGACACTGGAGAAAATAACCTTCTAAAAAACCTGCCATTTTCCCAAATCTACCTCAGACATTTAAGGTTAGGTATATACAAGATTGTTAAATAAGTTACAAAAGATTTCTTGGAATACTTAATCACAGTGAGATATTTTCTTCCTCTCTGATGCCTCAGTTATAATAACATTAATTATCATATTATTATTATAAATACAAAAGTAAAGCTACTATTGTTGAGTTAGAGATACTTTGGTGAGAGCTTTATATTTCTTATCCCAATTAATTTTCACAACAGCCCTCTGAAATATGTACTATCATTATTCCCATTAGGAGGATGACAAAACTCAAGGTCTATTCATGGTCAGAGTATTTTTTAAATGTTCACCTTTGAGAGACAGAGACAGAGTACGAGTTGGGGACGGGCAGAGAGAGAGAGGAAGATACAGAATCTGAAGCAGAATGCAGGCTCTTAGCTGTTAGCAAAGAGCCAGACGTGGGACTCGAACTCATGGGCCACGAGATCATGACTTGAGCTGAAGTCAGAGGCTTAACTGGCTGAGCCACCCACATGCCTCTCATGGTCAGATTCTTAACTACTTGTATTCTCTTTGGTCTCAAATCTGTCCAACTGCTGATGGCCCAGCAAATCAGTCCTCCATCCTAGCTGATTAGATACTTCCGGTGCTGATCTTCAAAATGGCCTAGATCATGTTGGCTTGAAATCCTGGACTCCACTAATACTATCAAGCCCAAAGTCCAGGCTGGTCACTGGATTGACATCTTGTTAACCTTCCCCATCTTCATATGCAGGATGTCTAAAGCCTTGAGACTTATGACAGTAATTTTTTTTAAAGTCTTGTACTAGTAGACTTCAAAAAGAAATTTGATAAATCTGGATATTTTTCACTATATAGGTGTGGAAAAACCTTGCCATTAAACATATAACCAACAAGAGCTGATAGGCTGATTCAATTTAATGTACGTCTTCTTTTGAAAACCATCCAATTGGACCTACCCAACTGGAGCAGATTCTCACATTAATGTCCTAATAAAAACAGAACCGACTCTCTTACAGAGGCAGAATGTCATCAATAAAATAAAGACATTATCTAAAATATTAAGAGGGCACCAGGGCTTTTTTCCCTTAAAGCATTCCCAAAAGGAATTGTAGCCAGTGTTCCATCCCTCTACAACTCTGATACTGTCTTTCTTTGAAGAGACCATGGCTCTGAAGAGACCACAGCTCTGATGTCCAATCAGGCCAAGACAGCCCTTAGTGAGCACCGAGATCACTCAGGACACCTAGCTGACATTGTACTTCTATTAGTTTGTTTGCCTGTTTGTGTCTTTACTATTTTTTTCCCTTCTAACAAAAATTATGTCATCATTCATTCTGTATCTATCGCCTTGAATCAGGGATGAAAAGTGAGGCTATCTTAATTATTTGAAGG
Organism: Proteles cristata cristata; assembly: GCA_017311185.1. Taxonomy (NCBI): domain Eukaryota; kingdom Metazoa; phylum Chordata; class Mammalia; order Carnivora; family Hyaenidae; genus Proteles; species Proteles cristata. The sequence continues at coordinate 1,367,928 of JAESUZ010001600.1, forward strand.
AATGCAGAGGGACTCATGTCCTAATCAAAATTACCTGATTCTTCACACTGTCTGGTCTAAAAAAAACTAGCTGAAAATATGTGGGAACTATTAAGATCATTGAGTAAATTTCAGAGCTGGAAGACTGTGTTTGCTAATTGCCTTTATTCAGTACTTTCATCTCAATGTTGACTAAAGGTTCAGAAGGAGAAGAAATAGGAGTTGTAAACAAATAGGTATTTATTAAAATGGTGGGTGGAGGGACATAACATTTCTATCAGATAGAAACACTGCTCAGAGACTACATATAGCAATACAGTAAATTTACACAAACTTATAAAAATGACTTAACTGTATGTAATAGAACACGAGGTTGTGTGGTACATGGGGGAATATTCCGTATTGCAAATAAATTCAAGTGCATGCCCCCAATGAGAAAGTAAAAAGGCAGATCCCATTATTACTAATAGAATTACTTTATGCTTCACATCAAAATATTTTTTCAAACTATTCAGGAGCTGATAGTCACAACATTCACATTTTGTATCATTTCAGTAGGTTCTCTTGTCATCTCCCACATCTGTGAATTGTCCACTTACTCAGAGTTCAATTATTAAAGTGTATTTGTCAGTACTCCAGTAGCTATAAATCATTGCTAGGCACTGCAAATGGAAATTTCTTTGGTTCAGAGTATGCTGTGTGAATCTTTCTCCGCACATACAGCAGGGATAAGAAAAGAATAGAAGGAAGTAAACTGTCCTTCGACCTGATTAGAAATGTTCCACTCTAAAACCAGCACATTTTCTATGTCCCAGACAATTTTCTGGGCACTTATATCAGTTTATTTAGTCTTTGCAATGAAGCAATGGGATCCCAGCTATTATTATACTATGTTGCAGATTAAGAAAAGAAGGCACACAGAGGATTATTAATTTACCATGGTGACCTGTAAAGGTAGGTGGAGCTGGGACTGGGCTAGGGCAATCTAGCTTTAGAGCCTGTGTACTTAGCATTCCTGTCCTATAGAAATGGCCATGGCACACCCACTGCTCATCTACTTGGAGCTCCATACTATGCCCAACATGTGAGAACTATTTTCACATCAGATCACCTGAGCCATGTTCCTATATCTATCATCAACTCAATGCAGAACCCTGGAAAATGCCTTGCAAACCCCCTGGAGAGTAGTGTTATGAGAGCATGTAGTAAGTGTGAAACATATTTGTACAGCTTTAAAGACTAGGAAGATACACAATCAAACTTGTTTATAAAAACATGGAGTTATGGGGAATTCTACCTTTTCCCAAACTTCATTCATTTATATAGTGTTGTCTTACTTCTAATATAGATACCTAATATTTTTCTGTAACTTAGTTTGTAATATTTATATTTTTTATGTTATTTTTTGAGAGAGAGAGTGTGTATGAGCAGAGGATGGGCAGACCGAGAGGGTGACACAGAACCTGAAGCAAGACCCTGACACTGAGCTGTCAGCACAGAGCCTGACACGGGGTTCAAACTCATGAAGTGTGAGATTATGACATGAGCCGAAATCAGACACCCAACCGACCGAGCCACCCAGGCTCCCCTAGTTTGTACTATTTCAATACCTTCTAAAGATCCATCCATCATGAGGGAAAAAAAGTCATCCAGTAATCATTAAAATCTCACACACCACCAAGGGGGGAAAACAGATCTTTCAGAGATTTGTTATGGAAAATATACATATATGGAAATTTTCTTTTTCACTTTTTTTTCGTTTCTTCTACCTTCCTTTCTTCCTTCCTTCTTTTCTTTTTTATTCCTTCCCTTTCACCTTTCCTTCACAAATACTTAATGAGTACAGATTATGTGCCAAGCAACATTCTGGAAAACTAGAGGAAATTCAAAATAATGGTTTATTTTATATAATTTCCTTCTTACCACAAAAATAATCAACTAATGAAAGCTAGCATTAAGTATGACGGCAGAGTCTCTAAAGAAAGTAAAATGAGGTAAAGAGGTAGAGAGTGAAATCGGTGTGGGGAGATCTTCTCCACCCTCTCCAGATCCCCTCTGAACCCTTTTCCACATGCTTTTCCCAGTTTGGGCTGTCAGTGGCTAAGCACTGGCACAACATGGCAACGTAGAGTAAGAGGGAGTTTGTGGGGGGGAGGGTGTCTTTGTTCCCACTCCCTCCCCACAAGGCCATGGGGTGGGGAAGGGGGTTCAGGGTTCTCCACTCAGCTGTCTGCATGTTGGTCCCAAGGACCCTGATTGGAAGTGGAATGGGATACTGTTTTAGACAGGCTGGTCACAGAAGTCCTCTTTGAGATACTGGCATTTCTCCCTTGAAGCAAAGAACGTTGAAGACAGAAAAGAAGATAAACATAAACTTTCAGTAACCCATAATCCAAATCAGATTTTTTTTTCTTCCTTCTGGATCCCTTGATACAAAATTCAGAGGAGAGCCATCAGAAAATCAGAGAGCGAGCTCAGCATGCAGATTAAAAGCCGGGAAAGGGACAATGGAGATGGAGAGATGGCAAGAAAAGCAGCTCAAAACAGAGAGAATGCAGTAGGGGACAGAACTGCTTCTTAACAGAAGGGCCGGCCCCTCCATGGCACATGTCTGAATCCTCCTCTCCCAAGTTCACGAAGACTGACGACTCCCAGTATTTGGTGATCTGGCTTATCCGCACATCTAGCTACCTACCTGTCACCTGCACATTAAGCCATATTTTTAGTTTTAGTTTTCTAAGAAATGCTACTTGAAGCTAGAAAAACAATAGCTTAAATATTTTTGAGCTTAATGTGTTCTCCTTTTAATTCCCTTTGCTTTAGTTTCTCTTTTTCCTTAATTTTTTATGGCTGGAAGAATATAATGAATTCAACATGGTTGCTTAGGGACATTTTCCAGGTCCTGTTAGGCAAACTGTAGACATTTATTCAAAATTGGGCATAAGAAATAGAATCTCAAGTCAATAATTTATTATATTTGATATTAATTCCTCTAGACTGTTTTACTTTTGTAAAAGAATACATGCTAGTGTAAGAATGAAAGAATACATTTCTTAGTGTGAAATATTTGTAGCATCTGATATTTCTGGAATATCCTTATCACCCCACAACTTGTGTTTAAACAAGCACAAATGTGCTCATTTGACAAGGCTTTTTTAAGCCTTATAGACTTTACCCAGAGCATAGGGAATTGAACTTTCTAGGTTAGGAGAAACAATATATTTTTCATATTACTGTTATCAGAAATCTGCCTTTTGGGAAGCCCTTTGCTCTCAAAATTGGTCCTCTCTCATTTGACCAATTTTCTGTGGTGAATCTGAAATTTTAAAATGTATGTTTTGCTGAATTTTGATACGGCAAGGGCTCTTTATTTTTCTAAATAACCACTTTGAAAGAATGAGCTTGCAATGTAAAAACCAGTACTTATTATTTCCAAGCTTTCTAACACATGACTCACAGGCTAAGGGCTTGCCTTTCACAAACTTTTGGCTAGCGTGAACAGTACCTCCCGAAAACCTACAGAAATGTTTATACATGCTATGTTCACTGTGGGCTCTTCTGAGGACTGACTAGAAATTAAATAATTTATGCCTTTTTCTTCTAGTTTGGATTCCTATAAATTAAAGCAAAAATAGAAGTTGTATTTTTAGAGTAAATTAGAGTTTATTTTTTTTTTAAATGTGCAACAGCAAAAAAAGAAAAAAAAGAAAAAGAAAAAACCTTTTTGCCACATTTCACAATAAATAAAATATTGTTAACAAATGTGCCACTGTTTCTCTGGGCAGTTTATATTTTATTTGCGAGTTTTCATATAAGTAAGTAATCACAGAAAATGTGGCTTTGCTTAGCTCAGACTTTGGAGCTATAATGGGCCTTTAAAAACTATTTACATAAACTCTTCATTTTACTGACAAGAATACCCAGAGCTTGAAGAAAGGAGTGAATTGGCCAAGAATGGCTTAATCTCTTCTGAATGTACAGAGAGGAACCCTGGAGCCTCTCTCTCTGCCCTCCTTGAAGTTTTGATGAGGATAACTGAAGTGGGTCAGGCCAGAGAGAATCCCTGGAGACCCTCAGTGACCAGAGGAGGGGAAGAAATTATCCAGGGTGACATTCTAAGGAGACAGGACCCAGTAATTAACTCTCTACATTGCCCCACCTAACCTCAACAGAGTCCCAGAGCTGCAGTCACCTCTTACAACGAATCTGATTCTCTGCCTGGCAGCACAATACAGAAACTAATGTGTGGTTTACCCTCTACAAGGCTTTTCATACAACTGTGCTGAATGGTCATGGCACAACCATGTCCACCCACAGGGGCAGACAAGGGCTGAAGCTTAACATTCCCATCCCCCACTCACCAGGGAGTGCTCTGTGGCACAGAGACATGTTGATCCACTATGGAAATAACAAATTATGCAGCTCTCCAGAGGAGATACCCTAATTCACCTACAGAGGTCCTATGAGCTGGTAGCATCCTAGATAGTTTATCATTTGAAATATCTTTTGGAAGATCTACTTTTTGAGTGGGTAGCTTGGCTAAATGACCTTCATTAACAAAAATGCTGACTTTTTTTTTTTCACTTGTAGAAGTGAGAAGGAAGGCATCTATCCCTCCTTCTTTATGCCAATTCTTCATAAAATTTCTAAAGAAAATTTGGCCTGTTGGCAGGATGTACAGGGCCTTCCATAGCCATTATAAACAGTCACGCTTGCATTTATAACTAGGGGTCATTTTTCATATTCCAGTAATGATTATTTCTATGAGATACCTATACAATGGCATTTGCTTAAAGAAGGCACTTTTACAAATCCGTGCCCTTGGACAGGTTTTAATGTTTCAGTTGTGTTTTGACATTTTCAGGTCTTCATTAAGTGAATTCCTGCAAACTTGTTCTCCTTGAAACTATTGCCTGCCCCACCACTTCTCTCAAAGAGCCATTTGCTCACTGAAGGATTAGGGCAATTTTTATTACTCCCAACAATAAAATAATGTGATGTCTTTCTTAGTATGAACTATGAGGGCATCTATTATTACTCTGTATCCTCCCGTTGTGTTGAGAATCAAGTCCGTTTAATTTAATTCAATCCACTGAACCACAGACTGTTAACCCTGGAGCAGTATTTATAAGGGACAACCATATAGGCAGGCCATTGTCCCCTCCTCTGTGGCCACCAGGTCCTTTCTCAATTTTCCCTTCATCTCCCATCCAATGAAGACACTCACCAGATCCTTCTAGGATATCTGCTGAATAACAGAATGAATGTATAAAATAATTACTTTACTCTTCATCAGTGGCACTTTCAAGAGCCCCAGTGTAAAACTACTCGTTGAGCACTTGGAGCAATAAAACAGGAGCAAAGCAACAGGAAAAACCCCAGAACACTTGCTAGAGCCACAATCAGGTTGATGTCAAACTCCTAAACCCCACAACTGCCTGCCTATTGTTTCTGCAACTGGACTTGGGGCCCCTGGAGTGGCTGTTGTGAATGCCAGCTGCTAATCTGAGGTATCCAAAACCCTCTTTTCCATCTACCACTCTCCCCTTTCCCCACAATCTGACAAGCCTCATGGGTGGTCATTAATACCTGATCTCAACCATGCTTTCTTCTATTTTCACCTCTACAGAAGTCTCCAAAACCCTTATATTCCAGGCTCTTTACTACAATATATTAGGGAAAAAAATACATTCGTAAACTAAAGCTCTGATCTCACTTAGGTGGGAAGGATGTTGGGAAACAATGAGGGGGTGTGGGGGGGAAAGAGAATATCAGATTAATTCCAGACTGCTCTCTGGGATCCTTTTCATGAAATGAACATGAGATGCTGTAACATTAGAGTTCAGATTCACTTCTCTACCATAGATCCTAAAGTCTCTCAAGTCATAAGTGCTCTGTTGGCCTGGGGGAGCTGGTACAGCTACCACAGCTACCACCAGAAGCCGGGAAGGCTTTCTGAGTGACCAACTACCTCAACCAATTTGATTAATGATTATAATGGCTACCCATACATACAATTCCCCACATATATATAGAAGATTTTTAAGGGCAATGGTGGGGAGATAATTCTACCATGTTCTTTGGTAAGCTCTTTCCTCTGGTCATGTAACCAGTGGAGTCAGGGAGCTTTTCCACATGTCTGAGGTCAACTTGCCCACTGCATGCTCAACCCTTTTCTAGAACTTCTATCCTGGGTAGAAATAAAGACCACATGTGCCCCTGCACTCCTCCACTTTCTCTCTTTCATATCAAATCTCATTTATTACGTTTTCATTTTCATGGGGGTATTGAGGTCTCTGAGCAGGGTAGAATAATTAATGACTCTCTACCCTAACTTAAGTTCTGAGCAAATTGAGAAATGAGTGAAAGATGGTGGTCAAAATATCCTTTATGACTAATAACAGCTAAGGTAGAGATGTAACCTAGTATGAGAGCTTAAATGGGCTTCTTAATACGACACCTCAGAGTATGTGAGACTTATTCTTCATGACACCCTCCTTCACGTCTCATGCCATGCAGCTGAGATTTGCAGAACTGAAGGGCAATGCCCTTGCTCTCTGTGGCCACTGGTTCCCAAGAGGAGTTTATGAGCTGAGCTCTATTTTTCACCTATTTACTAATCAGATTAGGCACTGGCCCTCCCCAGAGTGCTGAGTGAATAAAGGAGTGGAGAGAAGCCAAAAGTATTTAAAGAAAATCCCTCCTAATGTAAACCAGAGGTTGGGAAGAGGCAAATTGACCAGTGGCCAACCCTACAGACAGAAACTAAATCTGTTTCTAACTTCACATTCTCATCTAGGGTGAACTAGCCTATCATTTTTTTGGTCTACTTAGCTGTTCCAGAAGCAGTTGCTGCCATTTCTGAGATAGGTACAGCCACGGGTAATGGTTTTATTTTCCCTTCAATAATGTTTACTTCTGAACATTCCTGGCTAATTATACCACTTGGTCAACCAAACCAAGCTGGCCAAACTCCCCACAGGAGCCACTGCAGGAATGACCCAGAGACTACTCATTTCAATAGGCTGAAAGCTGATCTGGAGCCACAGCTCAGTGTAGCCCCTGTGGCTCAGCACATGGAACCCTGCTCAGGCTGAGCAGTTAACTCATTCCGATCCATGGCATTGCCCAAATTGCTACCATGGCACTAATTGCACTCCTCAGTTGGAATAGCCAGTGTATGATTTGGCACACTTAACACCTCCATTGTCTTCTGAAAAGCCCAATTGGGTAGATGGTAGGGTCACAGTGTTAAGTTCCTGGGAGTAAGGTAGGATGAAGATAAGTTGGACTGACATCCTGATCAACACGACCAATCTGTATCAGGTTAACACACAGTGACACCTACAAATGTGTTCTTAGTTATCATGGTTATTTGTGTATTATACTACATTGTGTATTTTTTTTAAGGGCAGGGAGAGACATTACTTCACTTTGCAGTTTCCTTTCATTGTCTTGAATGCTTCTTACAAAGAGAAAGGACCCAGCATTTCCTAGAGGGATCATGAGCATTAGAGCTTAGGGAGTGGGGTTCAGTTCTCTTAGTGGTTTTGGGGCACATCCCTCCACCTTCCTGAGCTTCAGCTTCCCTATCTGTTAAATAAACGCATAAAGTCTACCTCATGTTTTTATGATGAGAATTGAACGAGATTACTTATATAAAGCACTTAGCACACTACTTGAAACATAGCAGCAAAAAGTTGCCTGGACTAGATAAATTCTTATGATAATCTACCATACAACCAAAAAGGTAGCCTTCAGATTCACACTTTGGGTATCTTCTAAGGCGAAAGTTTTGACCAAGGAGCTCAGCCTTCAAAGAATAGGCTTTACTCTAAAAGTGTCCGAGTTACAATTCATTCTTTGCCTTTATTCTCTAGTCTTGAGCCTGTTTTAATGGCAGTAGCCTAGAGCGGTGCCATTTTACAATGGAAGCAGAAATAGAAGCTATGTCACTGTGAGATTTCTAAAAGGAAATAAAAGGGACTAGAATTTCATATTTTAAGAACCTACATGAGACCAGTGCTCACGTTCACTTGGTTAAAAAGTAGCAGAGCTACAATGTGAACTCATACTTGTGTGCTTCCAAAGCACTTACTCTCCCCACTGAACCCTTTGCCAGGCTCGTTAATAGGTGTCTTTCAGATAAACAAACACGGTTTCCATGGGGAAATAAACAGACAGGATTCCTAAACTAATGGTAACTCTAATTATACTGAATAATAAACTCTTACTTCCATAATATTTTCCAAGCAGTCATGGAGTCATAGCCGGGGGCAGGGGAAGGAGGGGTGCAGAATATCAGGAAAATGGACAGGTTGTAAATTAAGCTTACTTCTTTTATTTCTGCCTCCCCAATATTTATTTCAACATACTCCTTCTCAACTGACCTCCCAGCCTCTACAACAGTAAATTTCCAATCCATCCAATTTTGACTACTACTGTTTTTTACTATGTAGTAAACGCTGAGTAAGTACATGCAAGATAAAAATCTCTACCTATTGCTTAGCTAGCATATTCTAAATTAAAATCTTGCCTTTACTCTCTCCTTACAACATATTGATATCTCTTTATTGACTTTAGGTTGTTGGAACTCAAAGGTGTGACACACTCATCTGTCAGCACACCATATGTTCAAGTCCTAGTGAACTATGTGCATATCCCCAAACATGTTCTTCCTAAAGATCTGATGCATGCCTATTCTTGGAATATTCTTCCCACTCCCACATTCTCTTTGCTTCCTATCCATTATTTTCCTGTCCATTTAATATATAAGGGAGCCTTCTCCATGTGCTTATAAGACAAGGACAAGCAACTTCTTTTTGCTTTTTATGTTGTGGTGGTGGCAGTGGTTTTTGTTTTGTTTTGTTTTGTTTTTGTTTACCTCTTTGGTAGTATTTATCAACCTCTATCCTCTCCTTATCTACTATCTCCACTAAACTACAAGAATTTTGAGCGCAGCTATTCTTTCTGGTATACACCCTTTTGTACCTTGAGCCTAGCACTGTATCTAAGTTCAATAAAAGTGTGTTGAATGAACAAATAAATCCAACATGCACTGGGCAGAGTCACAGACATGAATATGAAAGTGGTTGGGAGAAATTGGGAGGATCCTATATGCACGTTGGAGTCCAACGTTCTGGACAGGGTTCACCCTGATAGTTCCCTTAAAGTCTTTACCATTTCATACACGTATCTTCTAGGGAGCTTTTAGACCAACTTTACCAACAAGAATCAAATCAACAAGTAAAGAAATGAAAGGTATTTGTTGAATTAAATTTGAATTGAGCAAGCAGGAAGTCAGTCTTTACATTTAACCTTAGAGATAATTTTATGTCTAAACAACAAACTGGCAGAAATTATGTAAGAAGGCGTTCACTCAACAAATATTGAGTGCCTGCCCTGTGCCAGCAGAGTGCAAGGCAATGAGGTTATACAGGTGAATAATACTCAATAAACCTCCCTGAGCCTCAGTTTCTTCACCCTCAAATGAGGATTTTAAAAAGTGTCCTATCTTACAATATTACTAGGAGGATGAAATGAGTTTATTCATATAATTGCTTAGAATAATGGCTTGCTCATAGTAAGCATTCAGTAAATGTTAACTGTGGTGAGGTGGTGATGGAGATGTGACAAGTACTTATGATGACCATGATGATGCTGCCACAGGTCATTTGCCATCTCATAGGGATGTCAAACAGACCTGAATCATTGTTCCATACTGTGAAGAATACCATGAAAGAGGAATTAAAAAAGGGACAACACTGTAATAGAGAGAGTACTCGGCTCTGCCTGGGGCTGAAAAAAAAGATAAAAATTGATCAAAAAAGACTCACTGAAGAAGAGATACATTTGAGGCTTTAAGAATTAATAGGAAGCAACCTAAGTGTCCATCGACGACACGTGGATAAAGAGGATGTGGGGTACATCCACAAATATGCACAATGGAATATTATGCAGCCATAAAGGGAATGAGATTTTGCCATTTACGACAATGTGGACAGACCTACAGGGCATACAGCTAAGTGAAATAAGTCTGACAGAGAAAGACAAACACCATATGATTTCACTTAAATGTGGAAGCTAAGAAACAAAACAAATGAACAAACAAAACAAAATGGAAACAGACTCATAAATATAGAACAAACTGGTTGTTGCCAGAAGGGAGGAGGTAGAGGGATGGACAGAAAAGTTGAAAGGGATTAAGAGACAAGAGCTTCCAGTTATAAAATAAATAAGCTACAGCATTGTAAATAATAGCATAGGGAATATAGTCAATAATAATGTAACTTTGTACGGTGACAAAGGGTAACTACGTTTATCACCGTGAGCATTTCATAATGTATATGAATGTTGAATCATTACATTGCATACCTGAAACTAACAGAATATTATATATAAATTATACTTCAATTTAAAACAAAGAAGTAAGAATTTGGAGGCAGTTGAGAATCTTCTCTTCAGGTTCTTAAGGATCTCAACCCTGTTTTGAGTCCTTCCTAAAATAAGAAGAATATTTTCCATGTATGAAGATTTTAACAGCTGAATAAGCTCACTGGGAGAAAGACAAATATGGAATTACAGAAAATAAGTCTCCTGTCCACTAAGGTTAATTTGTCTGTTCTAATTTTTTGTAAAATAATATTAAAGTATTTCAATAATATATGTTAATTAGGCTGAAGTCTGAATATATTTTAAAATTAAATTTTTTTAATGGCTCACCTATCAAAAAAGGGATTAGCTATCTAATTATTTTCATGGCACCTATCACAGGTATCTTCTTGCTTTGACAAAAGCATTCACTTTCAGGCAAAACATATGTGCCAAGAAAATTACAGTGTCTGTCAAGCATGGAAGAATCTGGAGTACACACTTTGCTATGAAAATCATACAACGTAGGGTTTAAGAATATGGCCGCCATCCTAAAATGAAATTGTAGGTCCTCATGGAAATACTTTTCAAAGGACTCTTTTAACTTGATAGTCACTGGTATTAAAAAAATCAAATAGGTAACCAAGCCAAAGAGGGCCCCTCGCTCCATGTTGTTCTCTGTTTCACTCCTAACGTGAGGATTATGATAACAGTATTCATATCCCAGGAATGAGCCTTTCTGCTGCTATAGTCATAAATTTATTTCATCTTTAACAAGTATGGAAAGTGTGATGATCCGAATAGGTCCCTCCTTTCCAGGAGTATGACGGCCGTGGAGCCAGGCTTTTGAAGCAATGTAGGTCTTTAATTAGCCTCCAGTCTCTTCACCCTTTCATCTGGATGTCCTCACTATCTAAAGTTTGTTCTACTGCTTTCTTTCTTTTTTTTTTATTTTTATGATGTAAAGTCATTATAAATCCACAGCAAATAAACTAGCCAGAGATTAATATCAATGGCAACAGTATAACAACAGCGGACATAAAAAATACAGCTGGAATCCACCATAAACAGGCGAAACTGAGCTCCAAAGAGTGCTTCACTATTCAGTTCATAAAAGGCTGAATGCTGTCAGCCCAGCCACAGGAGAACCATCAAACTGGCTTTCCTGGCAGGCACAGCAACTCATTGATCAACTCTATCACTTCAGACAGAGTTAGCAAAGGGAAATAGATCTCTCTCCTTCCACTCTGGAAGTAGGAAACCAGGGAAGGCAGGGAAAGAGAGGAGAGAAGGGCAGGATGTGTAAATGTTAAGGCAAGCAGCCAGGCCTGTGGAAAACCGTGGGGAAATCTCAGATGAACCTGCTCTGGGATCCTCAGTATAATCCATCACACACTGCACAGAACTCTGTAGTATCCTCAAAGTCTGTTTCAGAGGTGGCTAAGTGATGCAGCTTAGAGAACAGGAGAGCGAGGATCACACTTTTAAGTTGACAATAAAATATAAAAACATATAGTTACAGGAAAATTTTTAAATCTACTACAATAGGATTTTTTGAGAAAAATCTAGATATTGTGTTTGGCAAATCCATGAGACAGCAAATTTTCCAAACTGATTACAGTATGTATAAAAATTGCTGATGGTAGATGTTCATTTATTTCATTCATGGATATATTACATATAACTACATAACTCTACACACACACACACACACACACACACACACACACACACACACACATCAACTATGTGCTAAAACTTTTGCTAGGTAGTAAGATTTAGACTTCACAGAAAGCAGAATGAAAGTGGGCCAAAGAGATACCCCAATGTGTTTTTTTTTTTAATTTTTTTAATGTGTTATTTATTTCTGAGAGAGAGAGAGAGTATGAGCAGGGGAGGGTCAGAGAGAAAGGGAGACACAGAATCTGGAACAGGCTCCAGGCTCTGAGCTATCAGCACAGAGCCTGATGCGGGGCTTGAACCCACCAACCGTGAGATCATGACCTGAGCCGAAATTGGACACCCAACCGACTGAGCCACCCAGGCGCCCCGATAACCTCAATGTGTTTTGAGATTACTTTAGGCAAGAGCTTTTGGGACTCTTGGAAGTCAGGGCATTTAAGCTGGGTCTTGGAAGTCAGGGCATTTAAGCTGGGTCTTAAAGCCTAAGTCAGATTTTGGCAGGCAATGTGAGTAGAATTGGGAATATTTCACAAGAAACAGCACAAAGGAGGATGCAATGGTGTGAACATGCATTCAGGTAAGAGTGCACCTGGAGCATGGGTATGTAGAAGAAGGCAGTGAGAGGTAAACCAGAAAAGCAGGTTACGAGCACCACATTATAACTTTGAAACCTGTCCTGTAGGCAGTGGAAGCAGTTGAAAGTTTGTGCAAGAGGACATGATATGTCTTAGGATGATAGGTATCCATCAGTATGAAGGGTCAATGAGAGGAGTGAGAGCAGTAAGATCACTTAGGAGGTCCCTGTTGTATCACTTAAAGGGATTAAAAGACAAAAGAGATGGAACTAGTTAACCATTAGATCTGGAGTTTGAAGAATAAGAGAGTTTTAGATCTAGGCTTCTCAAACTTTGATATGTTTGTGAATCACTGGTCTTATTAAAATGCAGATTCTCAGGGTGCTTGGGTGGCTAGGTCAGTTAAACATCTGACTCTTGGTCTCGGCTTAGATCATGATCCGCCATGCATGAGTTTGAGCTCCAAGTGGGGCTCTGCCCTGACAGTTGGGATCTTGGTTAGGATACTCTCTCTCCCTCTCTCTGCCCCTCTCCCACTCTCCATCAAAATAAATAAATTTTTTAAAAAATGAAGATTCACATTCAGTAGGTCTGAGTGGGGACTAAGATTCTGTATTTCCAACAAACTGCCTGCTTGGGAGAAGATTTGAAACAACCCCAGGTATATAATTCTTGTGAGGCTGGCTCCATGTTTCACTGAATGAGGTATGACACTGGATGAGGTGAAAATACTGTCTCCATTATTGGACACATTAGGGTGAGGCTCTCCAGGCAACAATTAGAAATTCGATTGCTGACAGGGCGCCTGGGTGGCTCAGTCAGTTAAGCATCTGACTTTGGCTCATGTCATGATCTCAGGGTATGTGAGTTTGAGCCCCGCAATGGACTCTGACAGAGCCTGGAGCCTGGTTTGGATTCTGTGTCTCCCTCTCTCTCTGCCCCTCCCCTGCTTCTCTGTCTCTCTCTCTCTCTCTCTCTCTCTAACATTAAAAAAAAAAGGAAAAGAAAGAAATTTGATTGTTATTATGAAAGTGAAATTAAAGCTTGACTTAAAGAGTTGGAAATCACTGGGGCATGGGGAGAGGAAAAGACCAAACTTGAGTGGATGATATGGTCAGGGAGAAAGAATGGTTAAAAAGAACCAAAACTGGATTAGGGGAGATAGGAAACAAAACAAGCACTTAATAATTACTCATTGATGGAATGAATGAATGTGCCTCTCTTTATATATATATACATATATTTTGAGAGCGAGGTAAAGGGTGCAAGTGAGGGACAGAGAGGGTGGGGGAAGAATCTCATGAGGGACAGAGAAAGAGAAGCGGGGCTCCCCTGAAGTGGGGCTCGTGGTCACCCAAAGTGAGGCTCAAACTCACAAACCCAAAGTCGATACTTAACCGACTGAGCCACCCAGGCGTCCCTGCATGTGCCTCTATTTAAAAAGCAAATGGGAGGAAAAAAAGGACAAAGAACTAAAAAGGAGACTGAGAAGGAGCAGCCAAGAAGAATGAGACCCCTGAGTCACAGAAGGCAAAGGAGGGAAGCTGCTTGTTGGACAGGGCAAGCTCGGCTGTGCTCAATGTCACAGAGAGTCGATTTGGTCTCACACGAGGCTGTAGTGGATAAGGCCATGGGCCACCCAGTGCTCTCCAGGTAAAGTCCTCTCCCCTCATGCTGGTAAAGTTGGCCGTGATGATGCTCACATGATGAACACATGATGATCCTTTTCTGCGAATTACCTTCCTCTGAAAAGAACAGCCTCACCCAAGTTTATCCCCCTTCCATCTAGGTCCATCAGCTGGCCCCTGTGAGGCTCAGATCCTTGGCTCATAACAAGACTCCCCTGAAGGGGTGCCCAACTCAAGAGCTACCCATGCCAGTCTACTGAGGTCATTGCTGAACCTCCAGGACAGCCCAGCTCCTCCTCCTGCCCAATCCCACTTCCTTCGCTCCCTTGAAGGCTGGATTTCTAAAAGCCCAGTAAAATCTCATCTCGTGGTCTGTTTCCCATAAACCTGACCTCAGACAGATGTGGAGTTTATTCCTAGAGATTAAACTGTGGAAACCGTCCCAACTTGCGGCTGCATCTTCCTTGGCCCTTTCCTGAACGGCGATCTCACTTCTCCACCTCACCTGCCTTTTGCGCTTCTGTTTTTGAAATTGTACAAGTTCGCACCATATGTACAGGACAGCCCGGCAAATCTGGGGCGCACTCGCTACAATCAGGTCACATTCCCAGCTGTTGGGCCATGTCATCCGCATTTTCTTTCATCCTCCTCCGTCTCCTTATTTTGCAGAGAGCTGTTTACGGCACAATCTCCCTCCCTGTCCTTATTTCTCTTATCCACCTGCTGTTGCAGAAATCTTACGTACTCTTTAAAAATGGAAGGACACGCAGCCCGCTAATTAAATGTGCAGATCAAGCTAAAATGAAAGGCTCAGAAAACCCACTAAGGACCGGCAAGGAACATAAAGGAGCTGCAGAGTTTAGAAATATGGGCAGGAAATGACCAAATGAGCCTCAGCATGGAGACCTGAAAGCTAATACAGCTGCAGGAAAGGAACCTGAAACACAGCTATTTAAATTTCCAGGGAGAAACCTGGAAAGCACAAGACCAGCGAGAGGGAAAAAAAAAAAAAAAAAAAAAAAAGAACAGGAAGGTGATATTAGACACTTCAACATAAGCTTATGGTGCAGTGAGTAGAATTTAAAAAAATGCATTCCTTCGCTGTATTTTAAGTCACTTTACCACACGTGGCTGCAAGGTGATCCCTGCACGGAGCTGCCATGTGGTAGAATGAGTCTGGCTTTCAGGTGCTTGGGTGATAGAGTGAAGCAGACAAACAGGGGGCATTGGAAGACAGGAGGAGAGACAAGTGCGGGATGAGAGTGATTGAATTACAAGAAAAGGAGGTGGGTTTGGTGTAGGTAATCTCCTCTGGTGCCAAGCGAGAGTCAAAATAAAGATGAGCATAGGGACAACATGTGCCCTAATGAGGAGAAGCCTGTGCTAGAGTGGTGCTTGCCAAAATGGAACTAAGGCTGGGCGAAGAAAAGGCAGTTTTGAAAAGTTGACGAGTACTTCCAAATGGGCAGCAACCATGGCACAGTCATCCAAAGAAAGCTGTAAAAGAAGGGTCACTGCTGATGTAGACTGAACTGTGAAAATAGCTTTGAATACATTTTCCTTCTTTATTATTATTTTTTAATGTTTATTTTTGAGAGTGGGAACAGGGGAGAAGCAGAAAGAGAGGGAGACACAGAATCCAAAGCAGGAAGCATGCTCCAGGCTCCAAGCTGTCAGCACAGAGCCTGACGCAGGGCTCGAACTCACGGACTGCAGCATCATGACCTGAGTTGAAGCTGGACACTTAACCGACTGAGTCACCCAGGTGTCCCAAGACTGTGAAAACAGCCCTTGGAAGCTGTGTCTGAACTTGAGACTAGTTTTGACAATCTAACAAGCCGCAGAGTTAGTTCAGAAAACATCGGGTCTAGTTTCTTATTTTTTAATAGATTGAAGAAAAGTGGCTGCATGAGTAGAACATGTGTCTAGGAGTAGAGTTGTTTCATTAGCTTGGAAGCTCATATAGGGCTGGGACCATGTCTTATTCATCTCTGTATCCCAAGTGTTTATTGCAACAGATAAACTTGTTCAGTGTTTTCCGAATTAGTCAATGATGGAAAACTGGGACAAAATACATATACATATATACACATACCAATATTCTTGCACGGAAGTTCCAGCCCAATTTCTGGCAGTTCACGGGCTCAGCACTTGGGGGCTCTTTGGGAACTTTCCCCACAAAGTTTGTACTCAAGAAAGATTTGTGCTTCTCTTGCTGTCCTGGGCTCAGAGTATCCTTGCTCAGGAGTAGAAAACCCTCAGCCTGAGGTTGGGCAAGCTCCCATATTTAAAAATTAGATAGCTTCCTTCTTTCTAAAGCCCAAGTGAGAAACGGAAGAAGTTGACAGGAAGTGTTCATTAATTTATTGAACAAATGTTAGGATGCTGTATAGTTTAGTGGTTAAGAGCATGGAACTAAGAGCCAGATGGCGAGATTTCAAATTCTGTCTCTGCAGCTTCCTAATTGGGTATGTCCTTTGGCAAGTTATCTAACTCCACTGGGTTTCAGTTTCTTCATTTGTGAAACAAGAGTAATAACAGTTCTTGATGAATGAGGTTGTTGTGAGGATTAAATTAAATAATCCATGTAAAGCATTTAGAAGAATGCTGATCACTAAATCTTTCCTCTCTGGGTGTTGGGGGGGAGGGCGTGCGCACATATGCATGTGTATTGAGCACTTGCGGTGGGCTAGGCACTCCAACACACTCCCACACACTGAGAAGACAAGGTATTAGATTCTTGCTTCTCATTAGAGTCAGACTCCAAGCAAGGAAATGAGTATATAAAGGCTATAATTTCAAATAGTGATGAGCTCCGTGAAAACAATAAAATGGCATGAGGTTCTAGAGAATGACTCAGGTGCCATATAAGAGTAGCCAGAGAAATACCCTGAGAAACTCTGAGATCGGAGTGACCAGAGGAGCCAACCGTGTGAGGGTCTGAGTCAGAGGAACACCACATGCAGATGCTGCCTTAAGGTGGAAGTTTGTCAGGGCACCTGGGTGGCTCAGTCAGTTAAGCATCCGGCTTCGGCTCAGGTCATGATCTCACGGTTAATGGGTTCAAGCCCTGCAGCAGGCTCTGTGCTAACAGCTAGCTCAGAGCCTAGAGCCTACTTCAGATTCTGTATCTCCCTCTCTCTCTGACCCTCCCCTACTCATGCTGTCTCTCTCTCTCTCTCTCTCTCTCTCAGAAATAAATAAAACATATTAAAAAAAAGGTGGAAGTTTGTCATGCTCAAGAAAGACAGAGTGACAAGGCCTTGTGACAGAGAGAGTATAGGTAGATGAACCTTAGAGGGAAGCAAGGGCCAGAGCGTGGATAGAGCTTTGTCACCCAAGATGACAACTTTGTATTTTTGTTTAATGTAATGTAATGGTCTCCCTGGAGACCTTGAGCAGAGACTAGCATGACCTCATTTGAATATTTAAAGGATCACTCTGGTTTCTGTGCAGAGAGTAGACTACATGGCCCAAGAGAGGAAGCAGAGGGACCAGGTAGAGGTGATTGGCTCTTGCAGAATCCAGATTACACTTAATACCATTTGAGCTGGGATATAGCACTGGAGAGGGAAAGAATGTGACAGGTTTACATATGTTTTAGAACAGAATTAAGTGAACTTTCTCATGAATCAGATGTGGTAGGAAGTTGAAAATAGAAGAACCTATTAATACCTTCAGTGTCCAACACTTGATTAAGCCCCAAATATATAATTTTTTTTTAAAAAAGGCTCAAAACAACCATTATATATACCGCCTGTTTTTAAATAGATTCCAAACTATATTTCTCAGGATCCTGGCAGGAAACAGCATTCTACTCAGACTTTAGTAAAGAAATAATCTATAAAGACATGGACAAAGTAAAAAGAACCAGTAAGGAGGGTGGGAAGCCCTGAAACTATCAAAAGTGAGAAGCCACCACCACCACTACATTTGAAAAAGCAAGGGGAGAAATACTATTAAAAGGCCCATTGAAAGGTGGAGCCATGGGACTGGGACACCATGTGTCCTAGAGGGACATGTCACTCCCACAACATGTGGTCCAGGGAACAAAGACAGTACAGGTAGCGATAAATGCTTTGACCTCTTTCCTCTCACACTAATGCCTCCCATACCCAAACACAACCACAACCGGGATGCAGACAACAAAGGAGCCTGTGTGACAGTCTGAAGCACCAGCCTCCCTGGGGTATAGGACAGGATAAATAAAAGAACAGAATGGATCTGGGCATGTTGAGAGCACAGGGCAAAAGGAACATTAAATCATATAAACATACAAAACTGTTAAAGAATAAAGGAAATATAATCTGAAACCAGGTATAACCCACCTTCAGGGTTTTTACACAGGCTCACCCTAGACCAAGTGTCCAATTCAAATTCTTCCATGCCAAAGACCCAAGATACAACCAGAGAGAGAGAGAGAAAGACAGAGAGAAAGAAAGAGAGAGAGAGAGAGAGAGAGAGAGAGAGAATGAACCAGGGGAAATGGCAGAAAAAGAGGGGTCAGAGGATCCCAAGCAGGCTCTCTGCCATCAGCAGAGAGCCCGATGCAGGACTTGAACTCACAAACTATAACATCATGAGATTAAGACCTGAGCCAAAGTCACACACTTAACTAACTGAGCCACCTAGGTACCCCTGTTCTCTTCTTTTGTTTTTTTTTTTCTTCCCTTCAAGGGTAGAGGGGGAACCATGGCTACATATGGCCTTTCAATATTCCTATTGCCCCTGAAGTAAAATACATTGAGTTTTACTTCCAATGACTATGGGGAAATATTCAGGAGCTAACACAAAATAACTAGCACAGGGAAGTTAGAAAACTCACAGTTCTAACCGCCATGGCCATAGGTCTATAGTGCCTAAATCCTTCTGAGACTATAAAATGAAAGACCAGCTGGTATATTTTTTGCTTTTGTTCTCTCTGTATCTCTCCAATTTGACATAAAATCAGCTCAGTCGATGGGGCGCCTGGGTAGCTCAGTCTAGGTTAAGTGCCTAACTCTTGATTTCTGCTCAGGTCATGATCTCACAGTTTGTCGAGCTCCATGTCAGGCTCTGCACTATCTGCTTGAGATTCTCTCTCTCCCTCTCTCTCTCTGCCTCTCCCCTGCTCACACAACACACACACTCTCTCTCTTTCTCTCTCTCAAAATAAATAAACTTAAAAAATATATTTTCTTACAAAGAAAATTCAGCTCAGTAGCCTGCTCCCTTCTAGCCTAGATAACACAACTCCATGCTTTAATAGAACAATTTGACCAAAAAATACCCACCTCATCTCACCAAAGAGCTTGAAAAACCACTGTCAATCTCCCATATAACTGCTTATGAAAAAATGTCTTCAGGACTCTCTGGGCCCTTATTCTTTTCGTGTGTATCACCATCCTCGTCCCAATCCACATTTCACCCAATTGCCTAATGCTAAGCAGCTGTGTGTGTTCAGATTGCAGTCTCTGAAGAGCTCCTTGTTTTCCCATGGAATGTGACTTGCCTCATCATCTTGCAGCCTGCCTCCACATTACCTTCTTATCATATCAGAGGCTCGGGACGCCTGTGTGCACAATAAATCAATGGCATTTTAAGCTTTCCCTGTGGCCTCAATTACTATGCATCTTGATGCAGCTTGCTGTAGCTTGCTGTGCTAATCATGTTTATGACTTAACCTAAATTCTTAATGCCCCATCTCAGTGCACAGAAATGGGATTTTTTTTTATGAAAATGTAACTTTTAGCTTAGCTCACCAGACAATTGCCAAATAGGTCATGTAATCCTGTTAGTTTACCACCTAGACTATACACTCAGTGAAGACACAGATCATGTCTGCCTTCAACATTACTGTATTCCCTAGAGCCTATCTTATATCTGGTATACAGTTAGTGTTTAATAATATCTGTTGGATACTGAATAGCAAATTGTTTGGCAAATGACATTTTCTAGCACCACTCCTGCCTATGCTGTCCCAAGCACACACATGCGGACACACACACACACACACACACACACACACACTCATTCTTTCTTCTTATTCATATATATAATATGTTCTCAAAGCTACTTAAAGATATCAAGAGAATTATCAATGGAAGAAAGCAGAGAATATTTCTTTAGAAGGATAAGACAACAAAGCTTTCCCTTGGCAATGGTCCCAGGAAAGGTACAACTCCCTCCCTCTCTAGCTCTGCGTCTGCCAACCCGGGGAATCTGCCTTCTGAGAGCTTGTGCTTCCTCTCCCCATTAGAAGGAGAAATTCAGTTCAATCTCTTCATTCACTACTACCTTCACTTCACTGAGTTTCTTAACAGACTAGGGCTTTTCCTCTCAAGGAATTCCACAATTTTTATTGGACATTCCAGTGCAAGCATCTGTATGTCTTTGTTCCAATTTACTTCTCCCATAAATCCTTTCCTGTATCTCCTCCCTCACCCCACACCAAGGCCCATTTTGTATTTCCTCTACCTAGCCCCATCCTGAGCCCCATCCTTACCCAGCACATGGTACATATGGTCCCTATATAGTGATTAACTTTGTCTTGCTTAACTGCATATTTGTTTCATAACTAGACTATAAACTGCTTGAGGAAATGCCGTCTTTTCATCTTTATATTCCCTCACATATATGCTGCCTCCATTCAGAAATACAGACTTTTCTTGGGTCCCAAAGCTGCTTTTTCTTTCCAGCTTTGATCTTTCAAAATCAACATTATTTGGAAGAGGAATCTAAAAATAGAAAAGATAAAACAGTCAGGTTGAGCCCCTGACGTCCAATGCTCCCTGAGAAGTGCACTTGCAGGACACTAGGTTAAATGCTACTTGAATCCAAGAGCTAGAAGTCCTCTGAGAGTTTTTCCCCACCTTCCCCGGCAGTGGCCAGTCTTGGCTCGACACCTCTGGTTTGGCAGAAGCAGTGTGGTCCCTGGGTCCCTGTCTGGGAGTGGCACAAGCAGGCTAGTGGATGGGCAGAGATGGCAAAAATCTATTAACAGCACCCTTATGTTGTGGTCTGTGAATACACTATTGAACAGACTGGGTGGCAAAGAAAGCATTTGATAATATTTAAAAGAAAGAAAAAATAGAAAAGACAAAACTTGCACTTATATATGTTTTAATATCTAAGAGTATTTCCACTGTTACAGCTGATCCTTGCAACAGCTTTGTGAAATAGGTTGGTTAGTTATTATCCCCCATTTTATAGATGAAGATACTGAGGATTCATATTTTAATTACTCGCCTAAGGTTACAGAGCTATAAGTGGTGGAGTCAAGTTTCAAAACTAGGCCTCCGACTCCTAGACCCAAAACTACCACACAAGTTTTAAATCTTTAGGGAAGATTTGAGAGAGGAAATGAGATTTCTCTAAAAAATTCTGCTACTTAAGTAATGCAAGTAGGCAAGGAGACTGGATATCATCGAAATGGCCCTCCAAGGGACAGAAGACTAAGAAACTTCTTATTAGGAATTCCAAGGTCAGACCTCTGAGATCTACGTTTGAATTTGCAGTGCCACTTAAAGCCAGAAGCATTTTCACCTTATTGCTTCAAATTTTACCTGAACTGGGACTATTCCATAAACAAAAGCTGCCCAAGAACAATGAAGGCTGCTCACGGCATTAACTAGCATGCAGATGCCCACGGGAGAGAAGCCCTAGCCTATCCCAGGCCTCAGCAGTAGGGGCCAACCAACCACTCTTTTATCTTTAATGCTCTAGTGCCAGAGCTCATTGGCTTCTACAAAGCAAAGGATAATTTACGCAATTTCCTTATAGAAGATCTTAAAGAACGTCCATTGTAAACCTGCACATTTTCAGGCTCTGCTACTTAGGAATGTAAATTATTTACTTGTTTGCATTTGATATGTTGTTATTAGAACTCGTTACCAACAACTGGGATTCCCTGTGAGAGAAAACTGTACATCTTTCCTATGAAGATACATTTTAATAAAGTGTAAAAATTTTCAACCTTCAATTATTCATAGTTGTGTAGGGAATACTTAAGATTCTATTCACCAGGAAAAAAAATCTATGCAGAGACATATGCCTGTATTTTCTTGCCCAGGGGAATAGCACATACAGACTTGAGATTTGCATAGCCAGAGAGGTTGCTAGGTCTAAGACTTTATCCCTCTTCTTCCAGTCATCTAAAACTTCAGGCCTTTAAAAATAGTTGTTACGTGTATGGATCTGAGATGAGGATGACAAAAGTCTCTCATGGTGTCAAGAATAAGATTTGCTGGTATGAAGAACAAAACAACTTGAAGTTACTTGGACAGAATTCACATTCAGGTGATAAGTTGTATAAAAGGAAAGTAGGAAGAGACTTTGAACTAAAAAAATATATAAAGAAATTGGTAGAGGCTTGGGAGCTTGACTAGGACACCTTAAAGTAGGATTTAAACTGATTTCTTTTCTTTTTTTTTTTTTTTAATTTATTTTTTTACAAATAGTTTATTGTCAAATTAGTTTCCACATAACACCCAGTGCTCATCCCCACAAGTGCCTCCTCCATGCCCACCCCTCCTCCCCCCCACATCCACCAGTCCTCAGTTTTTGTCAGCATTCAAGAGTCTCTCATGGTTTGCCTCTCCCCCTTTCCCCCACCATTTCCGCCCTTCTTCTCCCCCTTGGTCCTCTGTTAAGCTCCTCCTAATCCTCCTATACGTGCACACATATGATATTTGTCTTTCTCTGCCTGACTTATTTCGCTCAGCATAACACCCTCAAGGTCCATCCATGTTGCTACACATGGCCAGATTTCATTGTTTCTCATTGCCATGTAGTATTCCATGGTATAGATAAACCACATCTTCTTGATCCATTCATCTGTTGATGGACACTTAGGCTCTTTCCAGGTTTTAGCTATTGTGGAGAGTGCTGCTATGAACATTGGGGTACATGTGCTCCTATGCATCAGCATTTCTGTATCCCTTGGGTAAATTCCTAGCAGTGCTATTGCTGGGTCATAGGGGAGTTCTATTGTTAGTTTCCTTAGGAACCTCCACACTGTTTTTCAGAGGGGCTGTACCAGTTTACATTCCCACCAACAGTGTAGGAGGGTGCCCGTTTCTCCACATCCTCGCCAGCATCTAGAGTTCTCTGATTGGCTCATTTTAGCCACTCTGACTGGCGTGAAGTGGTATCTCAGTGTGGTTTTGATTTGTATTTCCCTGATGAGGAGCGATGCTGAGCATCGTTTCATGTGTCTGTTGGCCATCTGGATGTCCTCTTTGGAGAAGTGTCTGTTCATATCTTCTGCCCATTTCTTCACTGGGTTGTTTCCTTTTCGGGCGTGGAGTTTGGTGAGTTCCTTGTAGATTCTGGATATCAACCCTTTATCTGATATGTCATTTGCAACTATCTTTTCCCATTCGGTTGGTTGCCTATTAATTTTCTGGGTTGTTTCCTTGGCTGTGCAGAAGCTTTTAATCTTGATGAGGTCCCAACAGTTTATTTTTTGCTCTTGATTCCCTTGCTTTGGGGATGTGTCAAGTAAGAAGTTGCTGCGGTGGAGGTCAAGGAGGTTGTTTCCTGCTTTCTCCAATAGGGTGTGGATAGTTTCCTGTCTCACGTTCAGGTCCTTTATCCATTTTGAGTTTATTTTTGTGCATGGTGTGGGAAAATGATCTAGTTTCATTCTTCTGCATGTTGCTGTCCAATTCTCCAAACACCATCTGTTAAAAAGGCTGTCTTTTTCCATCGGATATTCTTTCCTGCTTTGTCAAAGATTAGTTGGCTGTATACTTTTGGGTCCACTTCTGAGTTCTCAATTCTGTTCCATTGGTCTATGTGTCTGTTTTGTGCCAATACCATACTGTCTTGATGATGACAGCTTTGTAGTAGAGGCTAAAGTCTGGGATGGTGATCCCTCCCGTTTTGGTTTTATTTTTCAGGATTACTTTGGCTATTCGGGGTCTTTTGTGGTTCCATACAAATTTTTGGATAGTTTGTTCTAGTTTTGTGAAGTATGCTGGTGCAATTTTGATTGGAATTGCATTGAATGTGTAGAGTGCCTTAGGTAGTAATGACATCTTAACTATATTTATTCTTCTGATCCATGAGCATGGAATGTTTTTCCACTTCTTTGTGTCTTCTTCAATTTCCTTCATAAGTTTTCTATAGTTTTCATCATACAGATCTCTTGTATCCTTGGTTAGGTTTATTCCGAGGTATTTTATGGTTTTTGTGCAATGGTGAATGGGATCAGTTTCTTGATTTCTCTTTCTGTTGCTTCATTGTTGGTGTATAAAAATGCAACCGATTTCTGTATGTTGATTTTGTACCCTGCAACTTGGCTGAATTCTTGGATCAGTTCTAGTAGGCTTCTGGTGGAGTCTGTCGGGTTTTCTATGTAGAGTATCATGTCATCTGCGAAGAGTGAAAGTTGACTTCCTCTTTGCCAATTCTGATGCCTTTGATTTCCTTTTGGTGTCTGATGGCTGATGCTAGGACTTCCAGCACTATGTTAAACAGCAGTGGTGAGAGTGGGCATCCCTGTCGTGTTCCTGATCTCAGGGGGAAAGCTCTGAGTTTTTCCCCGTTGAGGATGATGTTAGCTGAAGGCTTCTCATAGATGGCTTTGATGATGGGATTTAAACTGATTTCTGAATACCAGCAGGGCCATGAGAGAATCTATCAGATTTCAAAAGTCAAAGGCTGCACATGGCATCCATGGCACAGCCTAGGATTTGAGATAGATCGCCTTGCAATTCTTCTGCCTTCACTCATTGAATGGCAAGCATGAGGAGGATTCCATGGAAAAGGAACAGGATAAACAAATACCTGGGCCCAGAACAAGCATGCCAAAGCGTAAACTACTACATTTGGCTGAAAAGTTGCATATCTGGAGCGAGAGATGAGAGTTAAGGCTAGAAAGACAGGTGGGGAATGTCTTAGGAATCCCCAATCCCCCCTCAGTTTCAATGGTGTACTAGAAGCACTAGCAGAACTCAGAAAAGTTGTTGTACTCATGATTTCAGTTTAGTACAACAAAGGATACAGATGGAAATCCACAAAAGTTAGAAGTACATGGCGCGGAGTTCAGGAAAGACAAGGTGCGGGCTTTCAATCATCCTCTCCCACTGGAGTCCTAGAGACAGCATTTAATTCTGCCAGCAACAGTGTGTGACAACAGGTGCAGAGTATGGCCAAGCAGGGAAGCTCACTAAAGACCTGACAACCATGGTTTTTATTGGGGGTCAGTCACATAGGCCTGGGGCACCTGTCTGACGACCTTAGTTATCCAGTTTGCAGCACTTCCAGAGATCAGACCGATAGAGCATGGCCCAAAGCAACCACCATAAATCACATTGTTAGCATAGACTATATGTCCAAGGTCCCCAGAGAGTCAAAAACACACTTATCAGGCAGGATAATCTAAGAGCTTAGAGGTTATCTTCAAGACACTGTCAAGGGCCAGTCCTTTCTTTAGAATATGTAGGGTTTAAGCACCTCAGACCTGCTTAGTTAACCTTTTACTTTTAGGCTAAACCATGGAGGACTCCATGGGAAGCCTTGAGTGCCAGAGAGCGAATACACGGCTTAATCTAACAACAGAATTTACAATGATTAAAGGAGGAAAGGTTGGAAACTATAGGACCAATTTCAAATTTTTGTAATCATCCAAGTAAAATACCCTATAAAGGTATGAGTACAAAGGAGCATTTTTAAGCAGAGGACTATATGATGACATCTATGTAAAGTTCAGTCAGGCAGCTAATGTAAGGACTGCACTAAACCGTCAAGAACAGGAAGGCTTTGGGGAGCACTTGGGTGGCTCAGTTGGTTAAGTGTTTGGCTTCCACTCTGGTCATGATCTCACAGTTTGTGAGTTTGAGCCCCATGTCTGGCTCTGTGCTGACATCTCAGAGCCTGGAGCCTACTTCAGATTCTGTGTCTCCTTCTTTCTCTGCTGCTCTCCCACTCACACACACGCTCTCTCTCGAGAAATAATTCAACATTAAAATTTCTTTTTTTAAAAGAGAACAGGAAAGCTTCAATCCCTACATAAAAACTTCAGGCAAGAAAGCACAGTGAACTCCCACCATAGCCCGTTAGTTATAAGTAGAGATGACCCCAGCTTGTCTCCATAGCTGGTATCTTGAAATGATTTCCAATTCCATGTGACTAAAATGATCTCCTACTAAAAATAAATGTTGTGGTAACACAGTAACTTTTAAAATAACTAAATATTTCTCCTGATTTCTATTTCTTTTTTTTTCCACTTGGCCCTTTTTACCATTCCAGCAGTCAAACTATTTTCAAGGAAATGGCTATGGCAGTCCCAAAAAGAGAGAAGAGGGAGAGGGAGGGAAGGAGCAAGTCTCCCCTTTGATTTTTATGCATTAAAAGCTTAGGTACTTGGAAAGGTACATGTATGTATGTGTGCCTGTGTGTATGTTTGTGTGTGTGTGCACATATGTATATCCACAAATGAGTCAGCCTGCCCTAGCCTTCACTCTCAGAAATATCCTATTGAAGGGAAAGGAAGGAAGAAATGAAAGCGAAGTCATGATTTTGTGTGTCCCAAAGGGAGGAGCTCAACAGGAGCTCTGAGAGGTGGCCTGTGCTGGGGAGGAGAACTGAGCCCTTTATCCTGGAAAGATGGAAGGCAACATGAGTCCGTGATGCCTAGACAGGTTCTCATAGACAGGACTTAAGAGAACCTCAGAGACTCACCTATACCCCAAACATGGTCTAGAAGAATGACATGCATGTCCCCAAGAGTGGCTGGAATGTGTGGAAGCTAGTGGCCACACTGGAAGGGCCATGTAGACGTGAACAGATGTCTCCAGGGACCCTTTTAACACCCCTGTTCAAGCCCTGGGTAGAACCATAGGGGTCTCAGAGGATGCCTGCATAATTACATGACAGAGAGGACCCCCTGGGTCCTTATCTCCTAATGCTTTGTTATGAAATAAACTCTCTGGATGTAATGAAATTCAAGGAGGATATTAAGAGTTCAACCCCCAGATTGAAATTAATTTTCTAACATCCTCCAACAGAGTGGTACATCAAATAAACAGTCAGATTATAGAAAAGTGTTAAGCTATACTTTTCCTACATGTTGTGGATCCAGACCTATAGCAGTTACTTGACTTCCTTACAGCATCTAAGGGGTGTCTCAGCTGGTTTGAAGTATGCTATCCTTGTACCCTGTGCATCCTGGCCTCCATTACACTGTACATACAAGTTGTCTGTCTCAGTGAGGGAAGGAATTAGGTCTTACATACTTATCTTCCATGGTGCCTGGCACAGCGATTGGGATACCCAGCCTCAGTAAATTTGATAAATTAATAAATGTTATATTAGAAAAATGACAAGTATGAGAAACTGAAGTGGGTAAAAGCAGACCACAACGCTGCCCGTTATGCCAAGTTATCCAATCAGGTTTCTGCCAAATTACCAGTCGGAATTTTTTAATGCGAGTTGACAGATTTGGTCAGCAAATATATGAATCAATGAGTTGTTCTAGATTTGAGTGGACACAGTCTGACAGCCAGTGATAAAGTAAACCTGACAAAGGAGGACTTTTTTTTTATGATGTGGGAAATACACACTAAGATGAAAAGGCCCTATTTCCACCAGAGTACGGAAAATAGCCTCTAGGCTGCCAGGACTTACACTTCTGTGGTGAGATGTTTCCAACTTTCTCTCCTATATATGTTGGCTTCTCATAGGTTCTAGCGTGAAAGACCTCAAACACACACACACACACACACACACACACACACACACACGCACGCACGCACACACACCCCTCAGCCAGGTATTCAGATAGAAGCCACACAAAATTCCTAGCAAAGAAGATACAGAGCAGAGGCCAAAAGAAGAAAACAAACTATCCAAATTTATAAAAACAAAGCAGGGTCCACCCTGCTTCTGAGGAACACTCCCTGGAAAAGGAAATGAGACCATGCCCTTTTACCATTTTGCAGACTGCTAAAGGCAAATGTATCCTTCCAAAGTTAAATATCACTTCTTTTTCCCTCTGGGTCTAAATTTAACTTTAATTTCTGATCAAACTAACTGCCTGTAGGATGACAGAAATTCATTATCATGTAGAAAAGCATTTCTCTCAGTGGCATGCACCGATGAGAGGAAGAAAAATAGAAGAGCCACATGAAAACCACAGGCTCAGGTTCACAGTAAGTTCTCTGTGCACATCACAGAGGGCTGTGATTTATTAATATCCCCAAAATTTCTCCATAATTTGTTAGATGGATATTTAGCTGAAAAAATTAAATATTGCTACAGAGTGCTGTTTGAGGAATGATCGAACTAGTTTCGATGGAGGAAGAACTGATGTGTGCACTTGGCAGAATTTTAAACAAAGCTTATATTGGCCATTTTAAACTTTGTCCTTGTGACACAGTTTAAACCCACCCGAAGCAGCCCGTCTATGCCCGCACACAGAAGTCCCTGTGGGGAAACATGACTTCTGTCATCATTTCCAAAGCCTTCAGGACTGCAAACCCTGATTCTGGAGATAATTTCTCCAGAACAGGAGTAGAAGATACAGTTGTAAAGCCTATCATGACACTACATTTTTGGAAGTGAAGTTAAAGATAAGTTAGTCCAAGCTCCTATATTATACCGAATTTTTTTTCTTAAGTTTTATTTATTTATTTTGAGAGAGAAGAGAATGTGCATGTGGGGAAGGGGCAGAAAGAGAAGGAAAGAGAGAAAATTCCAAGCAGGACTGTCAGCACAAAACCCAACATGGGGCTCGAATCCACGGAACCATGAGATCATGACCTGAGCAAAAACCAAGAGTTGGACATTTAACCGACTGAGCCACTCAGAAGCCCGGATACTGAAATCCTTTCTATATTATTGGCAAGTAATCAGGCAGTGTCTGTGCAGCTGAACAAGTAGTCCATTTCACCTCTTAATAGAAACCACTTTTCTCAAAACCTCCCTTTCAAATATAATAGATTGTTATATTTGGGGAAATCCACTTCTAATGATGTTAAAACAGCAGCATTAGTATTAGCATGGGTTTTTCAATGTGTCAGGCTCAATGTTTCTTACAGATTCAAAATTAGTACAAAGTGAATATTTATTTTATGTTATTAAATATGAGTTTGAATGCAAAAAGAAATCACAATAAACTACAATTTAAAAAAAAAATTACAAGTACCAAAGATATGACAAGATCCAGAAAACCTAAGATTTTTCTTGAATACTTTCACCACACATCTTTATAATATATTCATCTGTCCTTTTTTGGCTACACTTTCTTTGATCACATACGTACATGACAATAATTTTGTAATATTTGTGATGGTGATGATAGAGTGATAATTTTGCCATTTCTCTAGCATGGTTGATTAAAATTTGCTTTAATTTAAATTTCTATAATTTAGAAAACCTTTTTTAACAGCTCCCCAACCTGTTATTGTAAGGCCAGCAAAATTTGTATAATTGCTGTCATGCCTGGGAAAACTTAGATCAAGTTCCTTTCATGCCCAAGCTATAAGATCCCATCCTGACTTCTGGCTCCATATATTCAAAGATGGTATCTCCTCTGCCATACGCAAAACACAGCATCTTGTATCTATGTGGCTAAAGTCCCACTCAGAGCCTAGGAAGGAACCCTAGAAAATGAGCTTAATTAGCTTCTCAGTACATGCACACTGCCTATGAGATAGATACTACAGTTGACAACCTATAAGTTGTCATGTTTCAGATGAGAAAAGCAAGGTTTAGCAAAGTTCATTGTTTTAATAAAGCCAGATGGTAACACTTACTTGGAGAATCAACGGAGGTAACCTCTGTGGTGTCTGACCCCAAAGAAAATCATCTCTGGTTCCCCAAAAACTCAATCTTTTGTGACTTTGCAGCCCTCCTGGCACTATCTTCCCACCCATCCTCTTCTTCCTCCACAATTTCATCAACACACACACACACTCATGGACATACACACTCTCACACAAACCCACAGAAGCTCACACATGCCCACACACTCACACACACATTCTTTTACCTAGAGAACTCTGTTATTTTTCAAGTCTTAGCCTCGACATTCCCTCCACTCTAAAGATGTTCTTGGGAATGGACATGGGGTTTTATCAAATGCTTTCTCTATATCTATTGAGATTTCTGTAAGATATTTCTCTTTTAGGGATGCCTGGGTGGCTCAGTCAGTTAAACATCTGACTCCTGATTTGGGCTCAAGCCATGATCTTGCAGTTCATGGGATCAAGCCACATATGGCTCTGTGCTAACAATGTGGAGCCTGCTTGGAATTCTCTCTCTGCCCCTCCCTCACTTACTCTCTCTCTCGAAATAAATAAATAAACATTGTAAAAAAGGTATTTATCTTTCATTCTTTTAATATGGTGTCTTAAATTGATTTGTTGTTAAATATCACCAACCTTGCCTTTCTGGAATTAATTCAAATTAGTCTTCAGGAATCTTCTTGTTATGTATGGCTGCATTCAGTATGCTAAAATTTTAACCATAATTTTTACAAGTACATTCGTGAGACTGATCTTTTCTTTGTCATTATAGCTATGATTTTGGTATTGCTATGATCTGAATGCTTATGTTCTCCTAAAATTCATGTTGAAATCTTAATGCCCAAAGTGATGATATGAGGAAAGAGGGGGCCTTTTAGAAATGACTAGGCCATGAGAGTAGAGCCCTGGTTATTGAGATTAGTGCCCTTATAGAAGAGACTCCACAGAGTTTGCTTGCTCCCTTCAGTTAATGTGAGGATAAATAAGAAATCTGCAACCCACCAGAGGACCCTCACCCAGCCATGCTGGCACATGGATCTCAGAATTCCAGTCTCTAGGGCAATGAGAGGTAAATTCTATAAGTTCTGTAAATTCAATAAGCTCTCCAGCCTGTTACTTTGTTACAGCAGCCTGAGTGGGCTAAAAGAAGTATCAAGATTATTCCAGCCTGGTAAAACCCATCGGGATGTTTCATCTTTCCTATTATCTGGAAAATTTTGTGTAAGATTAACATTATTTTTTCCCTAACTGCTAGAATTAACCAGGAAAACTACTGTGGACATAAAGTATTTTGCAGAAAAGAGTTTAATGATACATTCAAGTTCTGTGGTAATCACTAGGCAATTCAAGTTGTCTATTCTTTCGTCAGTTTATAAAGTTATGTTTCTCTAGTAATGTGTTTATTTTACCTGTATCTTCAAAGATTTTTGGCATCACTTTTTCCTAATAATCTCATGTGATGTAAGCCTATAGATACTTTTCATTCCTGATATTATTTTGGCCTTTGCTTCATTTCTTTAGGAGTCTTACCAAAAGTCTGTCAATTTCATTGGTGTTTTCAAAGAATCAAGAAGCTTACTGATCCTCTTTATTGTATGCTTGCTTTCTATTTTATTAATTTTTCTCTTACTTTCATTTCTGCCATTCTCCTGCTTGGTGATTGTTATTTGCCATTCTTTTCCTGAAAATGTTTTATTGAGATGGTCTATCCACCTTATTTTTAATTTTCCCACATTAGTTGCTCTGGTTGCTATTTCAATAAAGGCTTATTTAGTTTTAACATTATTTTTTAGTGTTAAAAATCATTTAACATGATTTTTTTTTTTTTTTTTGGTTTAGAGTATTCTAAACTTTTTCCTGTGGTATATCTTTCACTAGGTTCTTCCAGTGCTGCTCAGTGAGTGGTGTATTTTCTCAGCTATTTGCATCTAAAATATCTCTTCTTTTCTTTGGTTGTGAATGAAATCCAGATTAACAGTTATTTTTCCATTAGCACCATGAAGATATTGTTCCATGGTCCTCAAGCAGTGATTTTGCTACTGGAGGTCTGCCCTGAGCTTAATTGTCATTGCTTTGGTACTTGGCCTTTTCTTTTTGATGTTTCAAATTATATTCTCTTTGGTATTCTACAGTTTCACTACTTTGTTTTATTTATTCTCTTTAAAACATGGTATGCTTCTTTAATCTGAAGGATTAATAATTCTGTCATCTATACTAGAAACTTCTGACATGAAATTTTTTCTTATTCTCTTTATTCTCTCGTTCTTAACCATTCTTACTCTTACTCAATTTGCATTAGGCATAGACATTCTTCCCTCTCTTTAACATCCACATCAAACCTGTAGGAAATTTTTGCTCTGCCTCAAGAAAAAATCCAGAATCTGATTATTTATCTTTACTTCTGCTGCTACATCCTGGTCCAAACCATCATCATACATTTCCTAAGTTGTTGCAAGTTTCCTCAATGACTTAATTGCTCCATTTTCTCCCTATAGTTCATTGTCAAAGCAGCCATATGAACAGCCCAGGTGAAGATATCTCTCAGATGATATAACACTTAGTCAAAAACATCCAACGGCTTCCCATTTCATTCCAGATAAAAGTAAAAGTCCTTCAGGGCACCTGGGTGGCTCAGTCAGTTAAGCATCAGACTTTGGCTCAGGTCATGATCTCACAGTTCGTGGGTTCAAGCCCCGCGTCGGGCTCTGTGCTGACTGCCAGCTCAGAGCCTGGAGCCTATTTCAGATTCTGTGTCTTCTTCTCTCTCTGACCCTCCTCTGCTAATGCTGTCTCTCTCTCTCTCTCAGAAATAAATGAAACATTAAAAAAAAAAAAAAAAAAAGCAAAAGTCCTTACAGTCCCATAAGGTCTGAAAACATCCTCTGCTCTCCCATCCATGTCTACTTCTATGCCTTTGAGTCCCTCTGCTCTGCCTTCCAGTCCATCCCAAACCTACTGACTTCCTTCTTCCTCCTTTAACATCCCAAGGACGTCCCCACTCTTTTCTCTTTGCCAAGAAGCCTCTTTCCCAAGTTGTTTTCATCACTGACTTCTCTTTTCGGGCATCTGCTCCAATGTTGGTTCTCAGTGAAGATCTTGACTGTTCTACTAAAACTGCAATATCACACCAGCATTTCATCTACATTTGCTACCATATATCCTAACCCATCCCAGGACAGTTACCAATACATAAAATGTTTGGATTTTAGTTCCCAAAGTTCTTTATTATCTCCCTCATTTTCCCCATAAAATATACACTTCAATGAGGACAAGTAGGTTTTTGTTTCCCCCTCCCCATTCAGTAACACTTCCCAGCATATGGACAAAATGTTATATATGCAGTGGGCACTCAATTACTAGTGTCTACAAAATAAACGAATGCATCCTCTATGTCTTTTAAACTCTCTTTCATATTTTTTTCCTTTTCTCTTTGTGCTCCATATTAGTTAACTTCTTCATATAAATCTTATGTTGTGTTGACTCTCTTCAGTTATGCCTAACATACTGTTCAGACATAATTATATAACACTCAGCATTGTTTTCCAATTTTGTCTCTCTACACATCTTAATAATAGCTTTATTGTGACACAATTCACATACCATAAAATCCATCTATATATTCTTGTTTGATCAAGTTTTGTCATTTTTATACTCCCTTTGGAATTTTTCATGGTAATCTATTTTTGTCATTATTATTTGCATTCTTTCTCCTCTTTTTGAAATTATTTTAAGTGTAAGTTTTTATAACCCTCCATATTTTCTTACTATCTGAAATTCTTGGGTTGCTAAGCCTCCAGGTCATTGTTTACTGTGTAGCATGTGTTTAGTAACTTTTGTTGTGAGCTTATCTTCACCGCAGAGTCTTTCATTGTGTATAGTCCATTTGTCCTGTGTTCTGGGAGCATTCCTAAAGCTGGCTCTGTGTGTGTGTCTGCCAAGAGCTCTACGGCTTTCTCTGGGTCAGTATCAGACTTATATTAATCTTCCAAAACCAGTACTGCAGGAATTGAAATCTGCATCCACATATGAGGGGGCCTTGAATTTCGGATTGCTCATGGGTTACTTTTGTGTTTTTCTCCATTCAGAGCCAATAAGTCACATTTCCAACAGCTTTACCTTGGCTGGTAGAAGGTGTTTTTCTCCTCATCTCTTCATATAAGGACAGCCTTTCCAGGACCTCAACTCTGCCTGTACAAGTCTCCCCCAGGGTATCTATACTTCCAGTTTTAGCATTTGCCTGGCTTTAAATTCCTTTTTTGTTTCTAGCATGTAAGAATTTCCACTTCTTTCTTTTGAGCTTAGATACTTTTTTCTGGGGGTGGGGGGGTCATGTTGTCTGCACCATTTCTATATATTTGTACTAGGGGTCTCTCTTGGCTCAATTCACCATACTGAAGTTAAAAGACACCAGTTAAAGTTTTATATTTATTCATAAAATATTAGTACAAAGAAATTCTAAAAGAACTTAACCCCCAACTTTAGCATACTGAATTAAGAATCAATGAAATATATAGGTTCTGGAGATAGTCTGTCTGACGTTGAATCCCACCTTGGCTTCCACTTGTCTACTCAGCATGAGTAAATTACTTGACTATCTGTGCATCCCTTTCATCAAATTTAAAATAGGCATAATAATAGCACCTAAAAACATCACTACATTTTAGGGATTTCTGAGGATTAAATGATTTTGATACTCTCAGAGAACTTAAAGTTGCACCAGGAATATACAGTGAATGCTTCATGAGACTTAGTTGATCTATCCTCCTTTACATCACTATTGTATTATTCTGCACCGAGTCCATCCCATATATTTTTGTGAACCACTTACAGTCAGTTGTCATATTCATTTTGTCTAAAAACATGTCTGGCAAATAGTTAGTATTCCTAAAATATTTGTTGAGTAAGAGTTGTTTTTTTAAAAAAAATTTAATCAGTTCAAAATGATGGCTCATTTTTGAAATGCACGCTAGTAAAAACCAAAATATTAGGTGCTGTTTATCAGTTGCTCAAGTCAAACTATTCCAGTTCCCAGTTTTAATCATATTAAAATTAATACCCTCTAGGGTACCTGGGTGGCTCAGTCAGTTAAGTGTCTGACTCTTGGTTTCAGCTTAAGTCACGATCTCAAGGCTTATGAGTTTGACCCCCACATCAGGCTCTACACTAACAGTGCAGAGCTTGCTTGGGATTCTTTCTCCCTCTCTCTGTTCCTCCCTTGCTCATACATACACACACTCTCTCTCACAAAATAAATAAATAAACTTTAAAAAATAAATAAGATAAAATAAATAATACCTTCCTCAATATATTACTCAGAGAAGTTCTATAGAAAACCTAAAGAAGTATATAATTTAAAAATGGAGTTATTTGGGGAACAAAGGAGTGGTGGTATTGCAATCAATTAAATATAACAGAACTATACATCTGATATAAATACGGTTACAAATAGAATATAGATGAAAAAATAGAAAGATGTATCACATACAAATAAATTAGTAATAGTCATTGTATATAAACTCTCCTGTAATACACACAAAATGAACTCAAAATGGATTAAAGATCCAAATATAAGACCTGAAACCATAAAACTCCTAAAGAAAACAAGAGCAGTAACCTCCTTGACTTCAGCCTTAGCAACATTTTTCTAGATCTGTCTCCTCACACAAGAGAAACAAAAGCAAAATAAATCATTGGAATTACACCAACATAAAATGCTTTTGCAGAGTAAAAGTAACCATCAACAAAATGAAAAGGTGATCTCCTGAATGGAGGAAGATATTCACAAATAACTGCTCTGATATGGGGTTATTATCCAAAATATATAAAGAACTTATACAACTCAACACCACAAAAACCACACACATGGTCTGATTAAAAATAGGCAGAGAACCTGAATGGACATTTTTTCAAAGAAAACATACACATGGTCAACAGACATGATCAGCATCACTAATCATCAGGGAAATGCAAATCAAACACCACAATGAGATATCACCTTACCCCTCTCAGAATGGCTAGAATCAAAAAGATAACAAATACCAAGTGTTGATGAGGATGTAGAGAAAAAGGAATCCTTGAATGTAAATTGGTACAGCCACTGTGGAGAACCTTATGGGAGTTCCTCAAAAAATTAAAAACAGAAATACCATATGATTCAGGAATTCCACCCCAGGGTATTATCCAAAGAAAATGAAAACACTAACTGAAAAAGATATATACATCCCTATATTGATTGCAGCATTGTTTACAACAATCAAGATATGGAAATAACCTATGTGTTCATCTATAGATAAATGGAATTTATTCAGCCATAATAAAGAATGAGATTGTGCCACTTGAAACAACGTGGATGCACCCAGAGGATATCATGCTAAGTGAAATGAGTCATATGGAGGATATATATCATATAATTTCGCTTTATATGTGGAATCTAAGAAACAAATAAACAAAAAGAAATAGTCTCATCAATACAGACAATAAACTGATAATTACCACCAGAGGAGAGGGGAAAATGGGCAAAATGTGTGAAGAGGAGTGGGAGGTACAGCTTTTCAGATACAGAATGGATATGTCAAGTGAATAAGGGGTACAGCACAAGGAATACAGTCTATATATAGTCTATATATATATACAGTCTATATAGTCTCTCTCTCTCTTTACATAAAATCGACATTAGTAAGAAAAATTAGGAAGTGGGTAGAGGAATGGTGACAAGACTAAGATATGTTACTTCCCATATTTTTTATAGAGAAAAGTTGAATAGATCAGACCAATATTATTCAAGTTGTTCTGACTCTAACCCACATATCATGCACATTTTTCATTACTATCCAGCACAAACACATGCAATTTTCTTATCCAACATCGTGATGTACATATACATTTGATTGTAAGATAAAATGAGTTTTTAATGTGGGCCATGGCTAAAAAGACTTGAAACACTGCACTAAATTGGTTTTATATCCCACCGTGTGGGACACACAAAATGCGACACATATTTTAAAAAGCAGTGAATTTAACCTTGTGTTTTCTTGATCTTGATAATTAAAGGTATGTTGGTTCAAGTGTTACTTTACGAACACATCTTTAAAGTAGAATTTTTTCTCAGGATGTATAGGATATATTTAGTAAAAGAAAAGAGTCAAGAAGGAATCATAAATGGAAACCATAAATGAAAATGTAAAAATCAAATAAAACTTTCAAAATAGATGAAAGTAGGTTAAATGCCCTAGTAATAAGATAAATAATCTGAAACTAGGCTCAAATGACCTGATGATGTGCTAACAACAACAATAAAAAAAATCAACAAAAGTTTGTGATTATAAGGTCTAGTAAAGACATATTTAAAAAAAAAAAAGAAAATAAAAATATGTGGTATAGTATATCCAAAATCAGCTCTGGTAGAATTCCAGAGAAAATTCAGTTAAAAAGACAAAGGGTGTGTTGTATAAATAAAGAAAGTAATTCACAAGAGAAAATAAATCTTTATAACATATATGATTGATAAGCTTTATTGACTTTTATGTGTCATTTATATGAAATGCTCTTATAAATTAATATTGTATTAGTTATCTATTGCTGATTAATTATTATAAACAACAGCTTAAGCAACATGTATTTATTATCTCATGGTTTCTGTGGGTCAGGACTTTAAGAGCAACTTAGCAAGGTGGCTTTGGCTCAAGGTATTTCAAGAGGTTGCAGTCAAGATGTTGATTAGGGTTGTGGTCATTTGAAGCCTTTACTGGGGCTGAGGACTGATTTCCAGGATGGTGTATTCACATGATATTGACAGAAGGCCTCAGTGCCTTACCCTGTGAATCGTTTTGCAGGTCTGCTTGAATGTATTTAGAACATGACAGCTGGCTTCCCCTAAAGAGAGTGATCTTAGAGAGAAGGAAAGGCATAAAATTGTTTTATGATCTAGCCTTGGAGATCATATGCAACCATTTCTGCTATGTACTATCAATTGCACAGAAAAATCCTGAAACAATGTAGGAGACTATGTAAAGGCTTGATATTTGGAAGCAAGGATTATTGGAGCTCATCTTGGAGGAAGGGAGGAAAGGAAGGAAGGGGAAGGAAGGAAGGAAGAAAGGAAGGAACGAAGGAAGGAAGGAAGGAACGAAGGAAGGAAGGAAGGAAGGAAGAAAGAAAGAAAGAAAGAAAGAAAGAAAGAAAGAAAGAAAGAAAGAAAGAAAGAAAGAAAACCTGTAAAATGCACAATGGCTATAAAGTTTCAAATCATAAAGTAAAGGTAAAGTTTCAAATCATAAAGTAAAGGTAAAGTTTCAAATCATAAAGTAAAGGGACGCCTAGGTGGCTTAGTCGGTTAAGCGTCCAACTTTTTGGCTCAGGTCATGATCTCGCAGTTTGTGGGTTCAAGCCCTGTGTTGGACTCTGTGCTGACAGCTAGCTCAGAACCCGGAGCCTGCCTCTGAGTCTGTGTCTCAGTCTCTCTCTGACCCTCCCCTGCTCACATTGTCTGTTTCTTTCTCTCTCTCAAAAAAAAAAAATAGATAAAACATCAAATTGTAAAGTAAAATGTACAAAATAATTAAACATAAAATACTCACTAACAATTTTAAAAGCAAATATTTTAAATAATATCTGCCAGATTCTAAAAAAAAAGTTATGTCTGAAAAGCCAAATGTTGGTGCAGTTTAGGAGTGACAGAACTCTTAAATTTCTGGTCAAAGTATAAGTGGTTTCAGCCATTAGTAAAATTCAGAATTATCTACTAAAGTTACATTTCTGAGTTTCCTAAGATCTATCAAAACACCAGAGTTCAGTCAGCCCTCTGATTACTCTATGAAATTTCTTGCTCTATTCTAGAGAACTTCTTGCACCTGAGGACTTATCCAAGAATATTTTTAGCCACATGATTCGTAATAGAAAACAAAACAAAACAGAAAAACTAGAAATAAGATCAGTAATATTTGTTTACCTTTGTGTATTGAATTGTGATTGACTTTTAAATTTTCTTTTTATAAAAATCCAATGACTAGGGACGCCTGCATGGCTCAGTTGGTTAAACATCTGACTTCGGCTCAGGTCATGATCTCACGGTCTGTGGGTTCCAGCCCCGCGTTGGGCTCTGTGCTGACAGCTAGCTCAGAACGTGGAGCCTGCTTCTGATTCTGTGACTACCTCTCTCCCTGCTTGTGTTCTGTCTCTCAAAAATAAATAAACATTAAAAAAATTTTTTTAGTCCAATGGCTAATATAATCACTGATTAGAAATGAGTAAAAGGATGACAGAGTTAAAAATAAGGATTTTAATGAATATTTTCTGATACAATGCAGAAAACATTATCCCTTAGCTTTCTGATCACATGTTGAAATGTAAGAAAAAATAGGTCCAAGTTTAAATTCAACTTAATAGTGCTCGGATGGCTACAGTGACCTTGTTTAAGTGTCAGCTTTGGGTATAAAAAGGGCAAAATTGAAATGCAGTTTTGCAATGACCTCGGACCTAATAATGGGGTTGACACTAAATAATGAAACCTTTCCCAGAAGATATAACATTTCCAAACCAAGCAGTTCTCAGGAGCCACTTTGAGTCAGACTTCCTGGAATCTAGAATATATACAGCCATTATGCCAAAAATAATTTTCAAACACCTCACTGGCTTATAAAGTGTGGTACCTTACGGCATCACACAGCTGTTGCTAAGGTTATGAGTTGGCTGGATGGGAAACAGCAAAGTAGGTGAAATGTTTTCCATGTCCTTCTCTTCTCAGCACCCTCATTTCCTGAGCTTTCTCCTATACTCTCTGCCCAGTTCTGCCTTTCCTTGTCAGGGTCTCAGAGGGACTTACCCAGTACAGTCTTCCTGCTTTGACTGGCTCTGGCCTGGTCACCCTTGATGCTCTTAGCATAGACCCAGCAACCCAACAGCTGACATCAGGGCTTGGCCATGGCTTGGTGTGAGGGCATGTCAGCCTGGAGCCTCTTCAGTTGCTGCAGGCCACATTCAAGATAGGAAATGCTTCTTCTTTCGGAGGGATGATGGACCTTCTCTACTACTTGATGAGTTTCCACTTTCCTACAATTTCCCTCTGGATATACATTTTTGGGTTTGATATATCTTCCAAAATAAATCAGCTTAGAGTCTAACAGTGGGTATAAACAATCAAGCCCACAATGACTGTACGTTGTGATGACCATTTCAAATCATCCTAACACATCCAGAGCACATGTTCCAGATACTGTTATAAGGGGTTTATGTATATTAGCTCAGTCAGGCTATACAGAAATTCAGCCTTTCTTAGGTTGAAAAACTGAGGCCTAGAAAGGTCTAACATCTGAGTCTCTGCTCTTACAGTCCTTGATATTCCTATGAGTGCTGTGGAAGCTAACTTATTCCTGGGTTTCCTTCAGAGCTACAAGAAGAAAGTATTAGCAGCAGAATTTGAACAGCATCTTTTACTCCATAAAACACAAGGATTTAGGTGTGCCTGGGTGGCTAAGTCGGTTAAGCATCTGACTTCTGTTCATGTCATGATCTCACGGTTTATGAGTTTGAGCCCCTCCCTGGGCTCTGCGCTGACAGTGTGAACCCTGATTGAGATTCTCCCTTTCTCCCTCTCTGCCCCCCCCGCTCATTCCTCTCTCTCTCTGTCTCAAAACAAATAAACTAAATGCACACACACACACACACACACACCCAGGATGTACCTTCATAAAACACCAGGAAGCATTCACCAAGGATTCTGATTGGCTGGACAGAGACCTCTCTGATCGCACTCATGATAAGTTACCACCCTCGCAGACGCAGTTTCAAAGAAAATAGTCTTCCCTTAGACAAATAAGCTATTCTTATAGCACAAAGGTGGATGACCTAGTAGCTCTCCAAATTAGCCCTCACTGTCCACTTCTGGTAAAATGGGGGAGGCAGACTTTCAGCAGAAGGATGTCCTACATGGTAACAGTTCAGATACCTCACTCTCAACCAATGCTTTCACTGTGGGACACAGTTCTATCACCATCTTGTACATATGAGAACAACAACAACAATAACAACAACAACAACATAGCATCAATAACATCCATAATTATTCCTCAGTTACTGAGCAGTTTCTGTGTGCCAAGTACCAAGCACTTTACATGGATGATATCTACAAATCCTCAGAATAATACAGTACAGAAGCTTTGGTTGTATTATAATTTTACAGATGAAGAATCTTTTTTTTTTAATTTTTAATGTTTATTTATTTTTGAGAGAGAGAGAGAGAGAGAGAGAGGTAGACTGCAAGCGGGGGAGGGGCAGAAAGAGAGGGAGAGATGGGATCAGAAGCAGGCTCCAGGCTCTGAGCTGTCAACACTGAGCCCGACATGGGGCTTGAACTCACAGACTGTGAGATCATGACCTGAGCCAAAGTCGGACGCTTAACCGACTGAGCCACTCAGGCGCCCCAGATGAAGAATCCTAAAGAGGATATATTTTTTTTAAATCACACAGATTGCAAACGGCCCATCTCCAAAGCCTGCGCTCATTGTTGTTTCATACGATTCCTCCCTTTTGTCCTTCTCCTAACTCAGGCACTCCTTGCTTGAGAATACTGCATCTGGGGGACAGGCTGCCTCTCCAAATAGGCCCACCTTCATGCCCCCATGAGCCCTTGGAGCCCCATGGCACCAATTCTGATAAACTCAAATCCCAAAGGAAGACACACATTTGCTTTGTGTAACCTGACTCCCAAGTTCTTCCCAAATAGATGGTCATACAGTTTCAGAGCTTTTGCGGACTTCTCATGTAGAGATTTCCCAGTTTTCCAGAACTAAGAAATTCTCAAACAACTAAGTAAATGATTCAAAGAAAGGAGCTAGTATACCTTCAAACACTGGTAAGAAACTGTGTATCATTCCGGACATCTGTTAACTAAGGTCCAGAGCCCTCAGCGTCCCTTCTCTTACTCCAGGGCCACTCTTGGGCTTCAAGCCCGAGTGCCAGGAACACTGACATCTCCCCCCCTCACCTCACGTAGTGGGATGTTTCTCTCTGCCGTAAGTTTTTCTCGCTGCACCCTGTATCAGGAGTTCCATAATCCCATTTCAGATACTTTCTGTCTGTCTGAACCAACCCATTTCTAAAAACCAGTTTGATTTCTTCCTTTTCTATGCTGCTGATCCCAACAGTCCCATTTGGAAAACGACTGCTTTCAACCTCACACAACCACTGCACTTTCTGTAAGCTTCTTTATTAACCCTGTCACACTGTGGGATGAGTACTGGTTTAGAGGGTTTTTTACAAATATGCTCTTTTACTAAATTTTGGTCTCCTTATATAAATTACCTAAGTGTGTGTGTGTGCGTGTGTGTGTGTGTGTGTGTGTGAGAGAGAGAGAGAGACAGAGAGAGAGAGAGAGAGATTTTATCCCAGAACCTTCCTTGTTCACAATTTCTAGCCCATAGCAGAGACTTAAAATAGATTTGCTAAGTAAGCAAAGAGTGAATGAATGAAATTTTCTCTCCCTGGTGACCTTTATTAAGATTAAGAATATAAATCTTGCCTAAGGAATTGGCTAAAAGACCAAAAATTTCACCTCAAATATACATCTAAAAAAGTACAGATTGAGAGAGAAAAATAGGGAGAAGTATAAATATAAGCAGATATATATGCTTTCTAGTCAGATAATAATAATTAATACATGATCAACATATGTAAGGCACTGTTCTAAGTGTTTTATCTATGTTAACTCATTTAATCCTTACAAAAACCCTAAGAGAGAGAGAGAGTATTATTATTTACAGTTTAAAGATAAGAAAGATGAGGTACAAAAAGGTCAGTAATTTGTTCAAGATCTCAGAGCTACAAAGTGGTAAATTGAGGCCTGTGTTATGCACCCCTCCAGACTAACTGCCAGTGTCGATCCGTAGAACATGGAATGTAACATTTAGTTAATGCTGATGAATAGAAGAAAAACACCATTTATAGTATATTTGATTCCCCATTCTTGTCATAGTAGACCAGCTTGATACTCTTGGCTCTCTTGCTAATCTCTGTCATCTACCATCACCCAAAACAAAATACTATAAAGATTCATTATAATACTATAGCAGAGAAAAATAATAGCAAAATTGATAGGGTACGTCAAGAAACCACTAGGTAAAACAGACTGTGGACAAGCCTTAGACTCTACCATGTATGATTCAGCGTTGAGAAAGCATGGTTGAACTTATTCAACTGTTAAAGATATTTGCTTAAAAGTAGTAATTCTCAGAATGCTTGAGTGGCTCAATTGGTTGAACATGCAAGTCTTGATTTCAGCTCACATCATGATCCCAACATCATAGGATTGAGCCCCAAGTTGGGCTCTGCACTGAGTGTAGAGACTGCTTAAGATTCTCATTCTCTCTCATTCTCTCTCTCTCTCTCTCTCTCTCTCTTTCTCTCTCTCTCCCCCTCTATCTTTCTCTACCACTTGTATTCTCTCTCTCTCTCAAACTATAAAAAAAATTCAAAATAATTTTTTTAATGAGGTAATTCTCTTTTTTTCCAAGTTGAAGGGAGCTTTTAAAAAAGGATCAGCCTTGGGGCTCCTGGGTGGCTCAGTCAGTTAAGCTTCTGACTTCAGCTCAGATCATGATCTCATAGTTTATGAGGCTATGTCAGCACAGCCCACATCAGGCTCTATGCTGACATCTCAGAGCCTGGAGCCTGCTTCACATGCTGTATCTCTCTCCCTCTCCACCCCTCCCTGCTCATGCTCTGTCTCTCTCAAAAATAAATAAATATTAAATAATATTTTAAAAAATTATCAGCCTTTTCTTTTAGATCTTTCAAAAAATGTTGCTTTTCAGGGGTGCCTTGGTGGCTCAGTTGGTTAAGTGTCTGACTTCAGCTTAGGTCATGATCTCATGGTTCATGGGTTTGAGCCCCACATTGGGGCTTTGCTGACAGCTCAGAGCCTGAAGCCTACTTCAGATCCTGTGTTTCCTTCTCTCCTTCTGCCCCTCCCCTGCTCATGCTGTGTCTCTCTCTGTCTCTCAAAATAAATAAATGTTAAAAAAAATTGTTTTTAAAGAAAAAGAAATGTTGCTTTTCAGGCTAGGAAAACCTGATTATTTAGCTGAGGATGTCAGCTACCCAAAGAGAAGTAGAAACTTTTAATTAAGTACTAAATTCAGAATCAAGAAATTACAAAAGTCCAACTCCATCAGTACTTAGGAGAAGTGTGCTTTTCCCTCCTGCATTTTTCTTTGAGTCTCTTTTTACCACTGTCATACGCAGTAGCCATCAGACTCCCTTTTAGCATTTTGAGCTAAGGAACATTCTGCTTTAGTAATAGTCTGAATACACTATACAAGATAGGTTCTCACTTTTCCCAAACGTGGTAACCTGGGATGGCCTCATAGCATTCTTACTGTCATGTAGCCCTTTTCCTCCACACTGAATGGGACTGAATTTGTACATAATAGGATACCATGAAAACGAGGTGGAATGTGACTTCCAAAGCTAGGTCATAAAAAACATTTTGGCTAACATCTTGGTCTCTCTTGGATCACTTGCTCTGGAAGA
The DNA here is from genome assembly GCA_017311185.1 of Proteles cristata cristata. Lineage (NCBI taxonomy): Eukaryota > Metazoa > Chordata > Mammalia > Carnivora > Hyaenidae > Proteles > Proteles cristata. Next base: position 1,412,418 of record JAESUZ010001600.1, read on the forward strand.
AAGCAGTTGCCATGTTGTGAGGACACTCAAGCAGCCCTACGGGGAGGTCTACATGGCAAAGAACTGAGGTCTTCTGCCAACAGGCAGCAAAGAACTGAGGCCTCACACCAATAGCTAGCAAAGAGCGAAGCCCCATGGCAATAGCCATATGAATGAGCCATCTTGGAACTGGATTTTCTAGCCCCAGTCAAGCCTTTAGACACCTGCAACTCTGGCCAACATCGTAACTTCAACTTCATTAGAGATCCAAGCCAGAACCACACAGGTAAGTGATTTCTGAATTCTTGATCTCAATGTTTATTATTTTAAGCCATTAAATATTGAGATAATTTGTCTTATAGCAATAGGTAACCAACATACAATTATATAATTGATGATTAATTTTGCCAATGCTTTTTTTAATGCATTATTACATTTTATCCTCTCAAGAAGTCTTAAAAATACTATTATAGCAAATTAAGGCAAAAAGCAATGGCACAGCTATAAAGTGCCTGAATTGGCCTTAAACCCCTACTGTCTGCTTCCAAAGCCCGGTTTCTTAACCATTATACTGAATTATTCGATGCCCTATTTTTGTTAAATGACCAAAGTAACTCTGCTAGAATAGATGCTATCAGTCCAGCTATTGGTCTACAAGGGTCTCCAATACCAGGAAATCTAAACTTCAGGCAGAGTGTTCAGTGTTTCAAAAGATTGCCTATGATTTTTACTAGCTTATTAACTACTGTGAAAAAAATAAGTACTTAATACAGCCAACATAAAATTCATATGGCCTGTATTATGTAATGGGTTACTCAATAACCTTTTCTCCCCATAGTCACTATGGGGCTGTTGTCTGAGGAAGTCATTATTCCAATACCATACATTAAATTAGACTAGACTACGAGTTGAGATTTGGCTGCCTATAAGAGGGTTCTTTTTATCACTGCATTTTTTTCTTATTTAGGCCAAAAGCAACACCAAATGGTGATCATCATAAGCAGCATAAGACATCCTAAGTGAGAGGGAGAATTATCTAGCATATTGGAGAGACTTCCAGAAAGAATAACTTCTAGGGTTCTCATTTCTAGCTCACTACCATTTGTCTACAGAATTGAGAAGTCCAGAAAGGGTTGGCTAACAGGAGCAATTTGTCCATAACACAGGATGTTGGGAGCCGTTTCTGAACTCATAGGTTGAGACAGAACTCATTGTGAGGTTAAGGTAAGTTGCACAGACTCTTAAGGCCAGATGGCAACCAATATCCACCCCCACCCAATTGTTTCTGCTTGAGGATGGATCCCCAAGTCACCTTGTTGATTGGTATCCGAAGTGACTCATTCTGGCCTTAACATGCTGATTGCACTTTGTGAAGAACTTACTGTAGGAACTTCTTTTGTGGTTATGGGAGAAACATTGTGTTCCTGAAAGAGTTTTTTTCTTACTATCTCCCATTAAGCAGTAAACAGGCTACTGACCCCTACTCACAAAGAACTAACTTTTGCCTTTACTATGCTAATACCACCTCTGGGCTATTCCCCATCATTTTGCATATCAATGCTCTGGAAAGTTTTTACTGATAAAAGAATTTATCATCAGACTGCCACCTCTGTGCCATCTCCCAAACACTAAATCATAAAACAAAGTTGAGTCTCAGGCAGTGCAGGGAGGCCTGGCTGGTGACCAGAAAGAATCTCGCGCCTCTCTCATCCCTCCCTCGCCAATACCGTCCATCCTTCAGGGACCTCTGGACACAGCTGGAGCTGTACTCCGGCAACAGGAGATGAAATGAATGTGGTTTTAAAATAATGATGATGACGAGTAACCTTTTCTAGCCCTTTTAAGTTTATAAATTTCTTCACATATATTTCCTCTCAGGATACTTAATCATATATATATTTTTTAGAGCAAGAGAGAGAGAGAGAAGGTGCAAGTGAGTGAGGGGTAGAGGGAGAGAGAGGGAGAATCCTACCAGAGAGGGGCAGACAGAGAGAGAAAGAGTGAAAGAAAGAAGCAGGGCTCACCCAATGTAGGGCTCGCACTCACTCAATTGGGGTCTCAAACTCAAAAACTGGAGATCATGACCTGCGCTTAAGTCAGATGCTTAACTGGCTGAGCCACCCAGGTGCCCCAGTATACTTAATATTCTAGGGGCACCAAGGTGGCTCAGTTGGTTAAGCGGCCAGCTTCAGCTCAGGTCATTATCTCGTGGTTTGGAGATTCAAGCCCAGAACTGGGCTCTGTGCTGAAAGCTCAGAGCCTGGAGCCTACTTCAGATTCTGTCTCCATCTCTCTCTGTCCCTTCCCCACTCATGCTCTGTCTCTCACTCTCTTAAATACAAACAAAACATTAAAAACTTAAAGAAAAAATGAAAAAAAATATTCTATAAGAAACTGTGATGCTGTCAAACATGATGAAAATGTCAACTATTATTACTGTTTTATAGAGTAGAGAATTGAGGCTCGTGGAAATCAAGTTAAGTCACAGTCATGAAGCTAATCACAGAAGCCGGAACTCAAATCCCGGGCTTGATTTTATACCCACTGCTCTTTCCAAAGCCCTACTTATGTGTCAATCATCTTTGTACGTGTCACTCAGGTGACACGCTGCCTTACCAACAGTAGACCCTCAGTGCATTTTAGTATGTCTGAAAATGAGATGCAGCTTATTTTGCAAGTGGAGGAGGAAGGGCAAATGGGTTTTCATGGAGCCAGTTCTATGCTCACTTTACTTCCCTTTTTTCTTCTGTGGATATTGAACAAGCAAATAAAAGATTAAAAAGTAAATGAACTGTCATGAGACTAGATTCCAGAATGATACCCCAAATAGAGACACATTTTCTCATCTGCTTTATTTCATTTTCCTCCTTGCAAATGGTGTGACTGTTTCGTGGAGAATGTTATGCATAATAAATGGATTGTGTATTATAGGCAGGAGGGTCATCTTGATACCCATTCCCCGCTCACCTTCCTGCACAATTTCATTTGAATAATCAAAGCAAAAGGTGGGCGATGGCAGCAGGGATATCCCTGGCTGGGTCTTTCCTTGCCAACCACAGCTTAGTAATAAGCAGCTCACAAAAGCAGTTTCTTTCACTCAATTCAGCTATATCTGAGCCCATTAATTAAAGCCAGATTCCCAGATAATCTCATGATACTTATGTGAGGATTAGGTCAAATTCTATTTTAAGAGGTAGACTGCAATTTAAACAAAGGTGTGGGTTCCTTCTTTTTTCTCTCCTCCCCCTGCCCTCCCCCCTCTTGCTGCTCTCCCTCTCTCCCAGAAGTAGCACTGACAGTGTTTAATGCCTCACTGCTAACAGTAAAACTATTTCATTCAGGGTGCTTGCTCTGGGCTTTTCCTGTCAATTTGTTTACATGGGTAAAGGCTTTTTGAAGAGCTAATAAACACTTTTCCTGCATTTCTTCCATAGAAAAGTAACATCTGAGCCTAAACACAGGGATGGTCTCATGAGTTGCATGTGTATATGTGTGTGTTCCTTTCTGACTGCATCATCGCATGCATCCATTTTGTTAATAAGGTTACTTACAGAGAGAATGTTGCTGTTTCTTTTCATTCTGTCTTACTTTAGAAAGTAATATTTAAATATATGCCTTTTCTTAAAAAGGGGAGGGAGAAATGCTGTGAGAGAGACCTGTGATTTACATTACTTTGTGTGGTGGAAACATATACCGATAAAGAAAAAAGCACATTTCCATGAAAATATAAGCCTAGAAGCTGGTCTGAATTGCCCAGTATCAGTATTATTTCTTACTGACTGATTTCTTTAAGGTTGCTTTCTTTTTCTGTCTCTGTCTCTGTCTCTGATTCTCTTTCTTTCTTTCTTTCTTTCTTTCTGTTTCATAAAGTTACCTTATTCTCACTAAAATCATATTATGATTTTTCTCCAAGGGATTTAGGGTTGTAGAACTATGTGTTCAAACTATTAATATCCAAAGAACTCATGGTGAACTCCACAACAGGCAATTCTGATATAAATTGTACTCTCCTTGTAAAAATATAGTCTTCAGCTATTAAGTACAACGGATGTGGTTTCTGAGTGCATGTTCAGAATGATTTAAATGCTTCATAATATATAACTGAATTTAGATGAATACACTTAAAATACTGCAAGCACACTCATTAATTAGAGTAACCTTTAGACTTCCATTGTTAACTAGAACCCCATTTTGAAATTTGGATTGAATTTTTCATGGCTTATTATAGTCATTATAGCTTATCACTGAGATGTGATATGCTGGAATTCCATAAGCACATGCAAATCGTACAGCCTTAATTTCCTCAAAGAAGGCCAGCCTCTCTTAGTATTTTCATATATTATTATACAGCCATTATGAAAGTGTAGAATTATATCAAATTTGACAAATGGTTACTTTTTAACTATAGAACTAAAACAAGACCATAACAAATGTGTTCTGTTTGTAGACACTAGCCTACATGTTCTGCCCTGATGGTAAAAGGAGTCAGATTATTGCTATCAGACTTACTGGCATTTGTAATTGCAATCAAATGATGTTACAATTATGGAATGTTCTCCCATATTGTTTTTCTGAATTTCCATTGTGTGTGAACAAATGGGTATTTGAAGAGATTTTTATAGAATTACAATTGAACACAAGAGATAAATAGAAAATGGGACCAGAGCTCATCACAACCAGTGAACTCCTTAATTAATCCTCATCATCTGTTTCCCCCATCCCCTCACTCCTCTCCCCTCTGGTGACCATCAGTTTGCTCTCAAGGGGATATTTCTTGGTTCCCCCCCCCCCTCTTTTTCCCTTTGCTCATTTTTTTGTTGCTTAAATTACACATCTGAGTGAATCGATATGCTGTTTGTCTTCCTCTGACTGACTTACTTCACTTAGCATTTTACTCACTACTTCTATCCATGTCATTGCAAATAGCAAGTTTTCATTCTTTTTTATGACTAAGTAATATTCCAGTGCGTGTGTGTGTGCGCGCACGCGCGCACGTGCACACACATCTTCTTTATAACACTGCATGTTAGTAGGTTAACTACTAGAATTAATTTTTTTAAATTAAAAATTAAAAAATTAAAATGTAGGGCGCCTGGGTGGCTTAGTCGGTTAAGCGTCCGACTTTCGCTTAGGTCATGATCTCGCGGTTCGTGGGTTCGAGCCCCGCGTCGGGCTCTGTGCTGACCGCCGGCTCAGAGCCTGGAGCCTGTTTCAGTCCGTGACTCCCTCTTTCTGACCCTCCCCTGATCACGCTGTCTCTCTCTCTCTCTCTCTCTCTCTTTCTCCTAGAAATAAATAAAAATATTTTTTAAAAAAATTAAAATGTAACTCATCATACTTGCCTGACTGAAATATTGAGAGAAGTAAATCAAAACTGAGAATTTAATGAAATTGAACCATGTATGTTAAGCACTATATCTTGCTCCTATTAAACATACGAATTTGAAATTTTAAAAAAAATGGAAAGAAAGAGGGGCACCTGGGTGGTTCCTCAGTTAAACATCTGACTCTTGATTTCAGCTCAGGTCATGATCGCATGGTTAATGAGTTTGAGCCCCAAGTCAGGCTCTGCGCTGTGAGTGTCGAGCCTGCTTGGGATCCTCCCTCTGTCTCTGTCTCTCCCCTGTTCTCTCTCTTTCTCTCTCAAAATAAATAAATAAATAACTTGGGGGGTGGGAAGGGAAGGGAAGGGAAGGGAAGGGAAGGGAAGGAAAATGGGACCAGAATCTGTGGCAGAGTTCCAATGTGGCTGGCTGTGTGACTTGAGAATTATTCTCTCCAAGGAACAGTAGAAGCAAAACTCACAAAGATAAGTTATTTGGGATTTTGAAAGAATATTTCAAAAAATTAGGGATCATTCATTTGCAAGACTTTACTTCAGTTGATTGACTTGAAATCAATACAACAATTTTATAAAAATGCCTTTTAAAATCCTGGCATCATGTTTTCAGAAGCAGCAAGACAACTTTATAACTTAAATAAATTGAGTATCACTCAAACATTGTACGGGGATTTTGCTTAGTTAGTTACAAGGCATCTGGGCTTCAGAGTTATCCAGACCTGGTTCACATTTCAACTCTACACAGAAGGCAATAAAGCTGAAGCAGTCTGTTTATTCTTCCTAAGCCTTCACTTCTGTATCAAATAGGGATACAGTAAACTTCATAGAGTTGTTTTGAGGCTTAAATGAGTGACAGTATGCACAGGTTCTGCATACAGTTCTTGGCACATAATAAATTACAAAATAATGAAAATTATTATAATGACAGTGAGTCTACTTATCAGTTTTCAAGTGGCCAATCATTAACAAATATTTAAATATGGAAATTTTAATTATATTTCTTTTTTCTCAAATGTTATTTAAATTCTATTTAGTTAACATACAGTGCAATAGTGGTTTCAGGAACAAAATTCAGTGATTCATCGCTTACATACAACACCCAGTGTTCATCATAACAAACACCCTCCTTAATACCCATTACCCATCTAGCCCACCCTGCACCCCTTCCCTCCATCAACCCTCATTTTGTTCTATATCCTTTTTTTAAAAAAATTTTTTTAACATTTATTCACTTTTGAGAGAGACATAGTGCGAGTGGGGGAGGGACAGAGAGAGAAAAGGAGACACAGAATCAGAAACAGGCTCCAGGCTCTGAGCTAGTTGAGAGCACAGAGCCCGATGCGGGGCTCAAACTCATGAACTGTGAGATCATGACCTGAGTTGAAGTCAGACGCTTAACCAACTGGACCACCCAGGTGCCCCTGTTCTCTATCCTTAAGAGTCTCTCATGGTTTGTTTCCCTCTCACTCTTTTCGTCCTCCCATCTGTTTATCTAACATCACATCAAGTACCACATGATCTGACACAGAACTATGAAGAGGTAATATCTGACTCATAGAGAAGTTATCCACTAAGCAGGGTCGGGCCTGGTTAGTACTCGGATGGGAGAAGTTATCCAAAATATAAAACTAAGTGACCTCTTGGAGCAGTATATCCCACACACGCACGCACACATGTGCGCACACACACACAGACTCCTGCAAATAGTAATTAATCCCTAATCTCCTGTAAATGCATAGCTATCCCCAAAAGAAAATCTTAAGAGCCTACCATCAGGTCTTCATGAGGGGGCTAGCAACTGTGGATTCTGCTCTGCTAATTCATGTTTCTTACCTGCTAAAAATGCAGTTCAGCTGACGTGGCACAACCAGCATTGATTTCTCTTCCTCTCTAAGGCTTCCTCAGAACTTAAGGTAGTTTGAGGTTATTTTCTATTGTTCTTAAATACGATAGTGTTCGGAGTCAGCTCTGACTTCTAATTTTAGTTTCCACACTAGCTTGATGTGTGACTTGGGCTAGCTATTTAAACCATCAGAGCCTTTGTTTTGTTATTCATAAAATGGTAATAATATTTCAAGGAGTCTGTGAATCCTTTGTAAAAAGAAATTCATTTTAAAATATGATACTGTTATACACACAGTGAATTAGTCTTTAAAAAAAATAATAGCAATGACTTTGCGGTATGTTGATTGACCAAGCTAAACTATGTTCCCAGAATCCTGCCTATTATGTTTCCAGATAGGGTGAGCTACAATAGATATTTTTTTCAAAGTAGTCAAAGAATGGAAAGTAGTAGCCACTTTTCTAACATACATACATCTCCCAATTATTTAATCAGACTCTAGGTCTGCCGTGAAAATGTCACACTGATGTAATTAAAGTCTCTAATCAGTTGACTTTAAATTAGATTATCTTGGTGGGCCTCACTTAATCACTTGGAAGCCCTTTAAGAGACTGATTTCCTCTCTGACAGAGAAACAGACAGACCTACCTGTGGAGAACAAACTCCAGCTTATGTCCATGGAGTTCCAGTCTATTCAAAATTTTCCCTTCCTGACTGTCCTATGAACTTCAAATTTCCCCCAAATTAATTGCATAATATTAATTAGATGATAGATAGATAGACAGATAGATACTAGAAGATAGATAGATAATAGATGATAGATTGATTCACTATATATCTATATACAAAGAGTGATAGGTCATGTGTGTGTGTGTGTGTGTGTACACTACTAGCTGTTTCTCTAGTTGATCTTTGACTAATACAATACCCATTCTGACGACTGTTTTTCATTTTATTTGGTACCACTACTGTTCCAGGTACAGAGGTGCAAAGCTGAATAAAGGAAAGGAGCAGAAAGGAAAATAGATATAGATTCCAGATAGGACAATGTCTGAAGTCAATGCCTTAGCAGTATGCAAATGTCCCAATGTCCCAATGTCTTAGCAGCATGTAAACATAGCCAATAATTTAATCTCATATATTCATACATAAGTGAAATTGTCACCACATTGTCTCCTGTATAATAAAGGCAAAGCAAATGTTTCCCTTTCCTTCTTCCCCTTCAGCTCCAAGATTTAAGAGGAATAAAATTAGCTATGGCATGCATTTTATTTTATTAATCTAAATAATATCATTTTAGAGCTTACTGTGTGCCAAGGACTGTTAAAGTGATTTACAAACATTAACTCATTTAATCTAGATATCAGTCCCGTGGAGTAGATATTGTAATCATTTTCCAGATGAAGAAAACTCAGTGGAGGAGTTAGGTAACTTATCTAAGGTCATGTAGGTGGTAGATTAAAACCCAGGAGGTTTGGCTTCAGAGCCAATGTGTTTGCCCAGTATGTTGTACTATGTATGGGAAAACAACATAAAAATTTGGAAGTATAAATATGATATATACAATTTAAATATAAAATATTACTGTATTAGCTTGCTTGGGCTGCTATTATGAAACACCATAGACTAGGTGGCTTAAACAACAAATTTATTTTCTCACGGTTTTGAAAGCTCGAAATCCAGGATCAAGATATCCACGAGTAGTTTTTCCTGAGTCCTCTTTCCTTGGCTTGCAAATGGCCACCTTCTCATTGTGTTCTCATGTGGTCTTTCCTCTGTGCCTGTGTACCCCTTGTGTCTCTGTGTGTATCCAAATTTTCTCTTCTTATAAGGACACCAGTCAGATTGGATTAGAGCCCATGCTAACAGCCTCATTTTAATTTAATGATCTCTTTAAAGGCTACATCTCCAAACACCATCACATTCTGAAGCACTGAGGGTTAAGGCTTCAACATATGAATTTGGGGGGGAACATAATTCAGCCCATAACAATTACTGTTGCTGGTATATTATTACTGTTCTAATAATAACTTGCCTGTACTAGGCATTCACTGACTGTACGCTGAGAGATTGAGCAAATGAATAAATGAAGGTGGAACAGCGCATCTGAGCTATGCGAAGGCCTCTGATCATTCATCTATGATCTGAATTCTAGAAAACTGTAGATCAATTTGTTATTTCCTACCTAATCAATACCATATCTAGTTCAGGGAGATTTTAAGAAACTGAAGAACTTAGTATTTATTTATTTGACTTTAAATTCCACAGCCATTACCAGCCAAAGTGACTTTTAACCCAGTGAAAATGTGATCTACATAAATCTACAAGTTTCAAAGTTGTCATAAGAGAAATCAGTGCATTGAGGAACCCAAGAAATCTCCTCATAAGAAAGAGAGAAGTGAGGCAAAAAAAGAACTAAGAAGAAAGATAGCACCTAGAGGGTTTCTCAAAATGTGTTTGAAGCTGGACTAATAGGGGATAGGCAGGGTGGCTGTGACTTCATTAACTAGAAGATTGTACCACTTATAACTGCTCTAAAGAAAGGAGGCTCTCCTTCAGCTTGGTGTCCCCAAACCTCATAATCAAAGGATGGCACTAGTCAATTCATCCAATGGTCCCTGCTTTTGTAGGTGAGTAGCTCAGGTGTAAGGCTTGTTTTTTCCAATATTTTAAGAATTGTTTTGCTTAACATATGGAAAAGAAACCCTGAAAGGTTATATAAGGGTCTACACGAAGGAGGAAAATAAGAGAAACTTCCATTTATTGAATACCTACTACGTGATAACTAAAATAGCTAATATTCACTACACATTTAATATTTTCCAGTCACTCTGCTTTTCACAGATTTCCTCATTTATCATCACAAGAAGCTTATAAGGTAGGTGCTATTATAATTCTCATATTATGGATAAGGAAAGGAATTTAGGGAATATCTATCGATCAGAGTATAACCAGGATTTGGGCCCATGGAACATAACTCTAGAATACCTATCCTTAAAGACCTTATGATAAATGTCACCATTATCTCACTTGATGAGCTCACCATACTCTTAACAACAAATACTGCCATCATACCAATGAAGAAACTAAACCCAAGAGAGGCTGGATAATAATTTGCCTCTGGTCACACATGAAGTAAATCATGGAGCTCAAATTCCAGGTATTCGTAACCCCAAATTCCTTTTCTAAGAATGCCTTTCTGTAGGGTTCTCTCAGGATGGGTGATAGAGAAAAATAACAGCAACATTAAAGTATCATTTCATTCTTTGGCTAAGAGAGCGCTGTATCCTAAGTAAAAAGGTATTTCTGACTAGAATATTTATAAAGGTTAATGAGAAACAAAATGAACTGAAAACCAGCAGGGAAATAGTCCCAGCTGCAAATACCAAACTTATACATATCTAACTATATAAGAAAATATCCCAAGTAGAAAGTCAGGTTTTTTTATCAGATGCAGGTGAGTCAGATGAGCAACATTTTTACCATTTTCCGTCTGCATTTTGGAGTTAACACTGACAGAACATTGGCAACAGAATTCTGCCCAATCAAATGCTATTATGTTATGATGTAGGTACTCCAAAGGGCAACTGAGGACTCAACTCCTATGATGAGGAACTTTTTACAAAACCAGGAAAGATACTCTGTGCTTTCTCTCATCTTCTCTATTAAAATGATAAGGGGGTTTTATGTTTTTTTAAATCAGAAGACAGAGAACAGATTAAAAGGAATGAAGTCACTTATACCTTTAAAAAACTTTTTTTTGAGAGAGAGAGAGAGAGAGAGACAGAGACAGCACAAGCAGAGGAGGGACAAAGAGAGGGAGAGAGAGAATCCCAAGAAGACTCCTTACTATCAGCTCAGAGGCTGATATGGGGCCTGAACTCAGGAACTATGAGATCATGACCTGAGCCTAAACCAGGAGTCAGATGCTTAACTGACTGAGCCACCCAGCCCCCCACCCACTGGTACCTTTCTTTAATGGAAGTAGGCTTTTGGATAGCCGACAGCATGCATCTGATAGAAACCTACTTTTCACCACATGTATTCGTGATTCATAAGCAATGGCCCTCATGGCATCTGTGAGCATCAGCTTGGGCAGCATTGATGATCACAGTGACAGCAAATCCCCCCAAGTTTAGAGAGGGACCATAGTGACACAACAGCATTGATCCAAAGAGAGTAGAGAATCCAGGGCAAATTCCCTCGGCCCACAAGAAATCTCTCAACAGATTCCAAATCACTTCTTACCTGACATGGTTGCTGGCTTGCATCTATGAAGCTTTCTTGTATAAAGCCAGTTCACTCTCATACTGGCAAGGAAAGTGAAGGTCAGAGAGGGTCGGATAATTACCTGCCCTAGGGCACAGGGCTAGCAACTAACAAGATTCTTTGCCTCTCGGGCTAATGGCATCTTTGTTAGCCATATCTGCTCTAATTTATTACAGCTCCCTACTTACCATACCCAGAGATTTCAGTGTCCTAAACACCTAAAAACATGGACATCCAATGTCACTGTCTTTCTCTCCTTACCTCACTATGGCATTCATCATCCTGCCTTCCCCATTCCTGTTAACGTCACCCACTTTTTTCTAAGACATTCAGGCTCAAAATCAGAGTCTTGTTCAACTCCTCTCCTCGTCAAGTCCTGCAAATTCTGCTTCCACAGTTTCTTCAAAAGTAGTTTCGTTCTCAGCATCCCAATTGCCAACATTAAGTTTAGGATACCATCATCTACCTGCCTTTAAACTCTAACAGTGGCTTACTAACCTCTCCCCTCTCTTCTAGCCATGTTGCGTTCAAACTCATCCTTCTTCAAATCCATCCTTAGACTGCATCCAAAGTAACATGTCACCCTAACATACCTTCCAAATGTGTCATTACATCACTCTCCTGATCAAAAACCTTTTATCCAAAGTCACTCCATGTAATTTCAAAGATAACCCACCTCATTTTAGAGGTCATAAATCAAATTTTCCATGAATATATTCCATGTCATATAAGCTGGATATGATCCTTGACATGACACATCTGATTTCCCTTAATGTTCTCATCTCACACCCTAATATTGGTAGTTTGATATGAGATCATATCATGTTGTTTTCCAAGCTTTTATGATATTTAATAGTTTCTTTACCCAGTAGGTAATCCATAAATATTTATTTCATCTGGGTCCAACTTAATTGAATAGCCTGGAACTGAAGTGTCAAGGGCTGCCTGGAGCTAAATCCTTAAATTTACCACACACACATTTTAGTGCATCTGCTTACTGCTAGGCACCGAGTGAGATGCTTAGGAAGAAGAGGGAGTAGACACATGTATGGGTCTTGCTCTTAACCAGGTCCATATCTAAGGGGAAACGAGTGAGGATAAAAGTATTAAACCAGGTAGAAACAGTAAGTCACACTTGAGGAAAGAAACCCAAGATGGGCCAGAAAAGAGAGACCTGCTAATGTCTTGGGAAGTACAAGCTGACTGTGTTTAAGCTAACTCCCGGACGACTGCCTGATCTATTATGTTTTAGAGAGCTGAGAATACACAGTGCCAGATTCCTACCTGATTTTCACTTTGGAGGAAGGACACACAGCTTATATCATCTTCCTCTACATGTTTCCTTCATGGGAACAGCGTCAAATAGCATTCCCCACTATCATGCTGGGCAGTATGCCTTCATCACGTGGGTCCTAGCCAGAGAAATCGCAGGGGGCAAACCTGTTTTCTAATGCAGGGAATCTCACCCTTCACAGGTTAATACAGTAAGAGCTCACGTGAGAGGGATAAGAAAGGGAGCACATGACAAAGGCTACAATACTGCAAGTAATTCAAATAGTTGTGTTAAAATGGAAAACACATAAATATTAGATGTGTGCTTTTCCGGCTAAGGCTCTGCAGACCAAATTGCCAACAGGAATGAATTTTAATGACTAGTTTATAACCTCTGAGATGCTCGAAAATCTAGCACAGTTGTAGTTAAAATGTAATACTATTATAGCATCAGTGCAATTAACAATTCTGCAGGGAGCATTCCCTGCTGAAAATTTAAGTTTGCTTCACATTGGGAAATTAAGCTCTTCCTGGTCATTTAAGATAGAATGTGTCTAATTTATTGATCTGTAAATGTTACCAAAATATCTGACCCCAAATATTGAATCATATTACTAAACAATTCAGTCTCTCCGTGGGATAAATGTAAATATCAACATAAAAGCTGACATTTATGCTGGTTTACAGTTTCCCGTTTTTATGAACGCAGTCATTTCTTTTTTAAATCACTTGGGTCTTGAAAGCACAGTTAGGAAAACATTACAGACCCAAAATGCAGGTGCCAGTAGAAGCGTTAGGTCACGGAATGGCTGCTTTGCAGCCGAAGTACAGCTTCATTTTCCATGTTCTAATGTGAAGTCCCTCAGTAGAGCCTCTATTAAAAAGTATGGCTTGGCTAATGGTTTGCTTATTAGTAGGAGAGCAACTCCTGATATTATATAGACTTGCAAAGAGGTAGTCATGACTGCTCTTAGCTTTCACTAAGATCAAAAACTGTATCTCATAAACTCATGGACGATTGGGAGTGAAAAGGAAATGGTATTTAAATCCATAGTTCAAAATATTCTTTTTCCTGTTCACAAAACACAAAATCAATGCTTCATATAAAATCAAAACTAAATTTATCCCTCAGACCCAGGGCTGACCAAGTACAAAAGAAGCAATACAGAGCTGTATATATTTTCTTGAAATTTCAAATTCCCATTACTCAAGTTACTCTTTAGGTTAAAGCAGCTTGTCTAGAAAGGTCTCTCTTAAGATAAAATTTTATTTTCTCTGGTAAGTCACCCATGTACACCCTTCTATTAACATGTTTTAATTCCAGTTTGATTTCTCAGTCTTATAAGATGGAAGGGCTTGAAGAGATTGGCTGCAAAATAGGGAAGTCTCATTTCAGAGCAAACAGGCAGAAAGCAATGAGCAGGCACATGGCATGGGGCAGACCAAGAAGACCAAGAAGAAAGGCAGTTAAAGATCAGGCTAGAACCATTAACAATGTGAGTCCTGAATGTGGGGGACTGCTTAGGAAAAAGTGATTGCCATAGGAATATGGGGTGCATGCACAAAATGTGCCTAATTTGTAATATTGCCCAGAGGCAACCCTGCTAAATTCTCCATGAAACCGTAAGAAGCCATAAGGAGTAAAATGTACATAGAATATTAGCTATATAGTGATCTACCAGTAAAAAATGCTCCAATTAAGGTGTCTGGCATTGGTCCTAGAACCCAATGTTAAGAGAGGTTGTCTGCCATGAGCTGGGTGAACTAAGAATGCAAAACCTTAATGCTCTTTACTAAGCACTTCTCAGAGTTGTTTTGCAGTGAGCAACCATGATGCATGAAAAAAATGTCTCCCTCTGGAACTCAAGAGTATGCTTGTTTACTTTTGGTCACAAAATGAGGAGTTCCCCAAATTTGGTGGTCCTTGGCTGTAATGAAATCTGTAGATGAGCACAGCATGCATGTGAGCCCTTATCACATTGTCCTGATGGGACTGGAGGGACAGGGGAAGGTCAAGAACTGTCCCACGTGCTTATGCTCATGATGCTTGCAGGACCATGAGTAATAAAAAGGTTTCTGTCTCTTATGTAGCAGTCTTGTGTCTTCTCAGAATCCATTAAAACAGACTAACAAGTAGAGTTACATCCCAGACCTCCCACCTAGGAACTACTCAACAAAAGTAACCATTATTATCTCAAAAAGTACACACTTCAGCACCAACTCTACCAGGAAAAGGTATGACACGGAAGAACTAGAGATACATTCCAAGGGCTGAAATTAAGGATGCAGGTTTCAAGATACAATCTTTACGGTACAATACAATAGAATTCAATTAAGCAATCAGTAACTAGGGATTATTTCTTCTTCCCATCGGTCTCAAAGGAAAAAAAATCAAGTCCACCTTTATACTTAGCTTCATGTATAGTCTTATACAATTCAGGACTCTTAAGTTCTCTAAAATTTTGCTTCCTTCATTAGCATATAGAGAATTTCTTACCATTCTTGGAACTAATAAAAAGAGAGGCACCTGGGTGGCTCGGTCAGTTGAGCATCCGACTTCGGCTCAGGTCATGAACTCATGGTTTGTGAGGTTGAGACCCACATCAGGCTCTGTGCTGACAGTTCAGAGCCTGCAGCCTGCTTCGAATTCTCTGTTGTACTGTGTCTCTTCCTCTCCCCTGCTCATGCTCGCTCGTTCTCTCTCTCTCTCTCCCTCAAAAATAAACTTAAAAAAATACTAATATACCTTCCGACATTCTAAGTATCTTCAAATATTAACGATTCAACTCATACAGCCGCTTTATGAGGTAAGTACGATTATTATCCCTATTTTACAAAGAAGCTGAAGCACAAAGAGATTAAATACCTTGCTATAAGCAGCCAGTTGACAAACAGTGGAGGAAGGATTTGAACTCAGGTCATCTGGCTCCAAGGACTATTCTCTTAACGTGTACACTATGAGTCTTTCTAGAAAAAAATGTGATTACGTATGAGCTGAAAAAAAGGAAAACTAACATTTTGAACACCTCTCGTTGCCAGACATTTTTGTAAGATTATCTCATATAATCTTCTCCTTACAGGGCAAAAATTATGAACATTTTTATAGACAAAGAAACAGGGGCTCAAAGAAGATACAGAATTCTGCCAAGACCACACAAATAGGAAGTTGGAGAAATCAGAATTTGAATTCAGGTTTCACATATTCCAAACCCTGTGTTCTTTGTATTTTACAAAGGTGCCTTCAAGACACTTAAAGAAATGGCTACAAGACAAATTGTTCCAAATGAATAAGGTAAGTCCTTTTTCACTTGAAAAGAAAGGGAAACAAATGGAAACCGTTCAAGTGACCAGGTAATCTTGTCACTACATGTTTCCTATATTAGTTGAAGGTTTATGCTTGTTTTTTTATATATGCCTGACTTTGGACAAGGGAGCTTCATTCCCTAAGTATTTGCCAGTCATGTGATTGTTCCTTCATTTAACAGGTGCTTTTTTTTTTTTTAACCTCATAGTGTAGGGCCACTAGGTTGGCTCATTCAGTTAAGTGTCTGACCCTTGATTTCAGCTCAGGTCATGATCTCACAGTTTTGTGGGATCAGATAGAGCCCTGGTTTCTCTCTCCCCATCCTTGCTCCTCTCCTACTTGTGTGTCCACATGTACATGTTCTCTCTCTCTCTCAAAAATCAAATCAAAACAAAACAAAACAAAAACAACTTAACTCCATACTTTAGTATCACGTAATCAGCATTATATGGGATTCTATGACTGTCTCTATTCTAAAATATCTAAATTGTACTGGCATTTTAACCTGTCTGGGGCTCACTTAAAATGAGAGAATAGTAGAGCTAGAGGAGACTCCAGGGGCAATTTAATCTCACCCAGAGAGGTAGCTGACCTGCCCAACATCACACAGAGAGTTAAAGGTAGTGCTGGGTCCAGATCATGGAAACAGCTGTTCACTGAGATCTCAAAAGACCTACATTTCTGAGGGAGAGGGCAAGATGGCGGAGAAGTAAGGAGCTCCGTACTTGCAATCGCGCCCATATATCACACAGAAAAGATCTGAAGCCATTGGAAACCTTACAAAACCTGAGAGATTGGGAGACAAGGGACGCAGAATCCACTGAGAGAGTCTTCTAACGTGAGTGTGAACCGGGGAAGATAAAATCGGGCCAGGATTGGAGACTCCAGGGTGGGAGGCGATCCCCCTCTACCCTCTACGGGGAGTGAGAGGGGAAAAGGAGAGTCCGAAACAGAAAAACCTCCGCTCGGTGCATAGAAAGACCATACTTGCCAAATACCTGCACACCAGGTCCCCTCGTGCCAACTGGTCCTGGGGGAGGCTGAGCACACAAACTGCTTCTTTGTGCCACTCCTCGAGGTTGGATTTCAGAGCAGCGGCGCGCCTGCCGCCATTGTAGCTCCAGGGCGGCTGGAGCCCCTGAAAGAGCCATGCTGACACCGGGCGTCCGCGCTCCTGGCTGGCTGGAACTCGAGAGGGAAGGCAAAGAGCTAAAAACTGGGAAATTTGCCTGTGAGTTCGTGTTTCGGGTGACGAGCCATAGAGAGACCCGGTTTTCCTCACTCCAGCGGGCTCGGGCTACGCGGACCCGGCAGGCAAGCCCCCGCACATGCGCACCAGCCTGACCCAGAGA
This sequence comes from Proteles cristata cristata, assembly GCA_017311185.1. Lineage (NCBI taxonomy): Eukaryota > Metazoa > Chordata > Mammalia > Carnivora > Hyaenidae > Proteles > Proteles cristata. The sequence continues at coordinate 1,429,778 of JAESUZ010001600.1, forward strand.
AGGAAGCAGCGATTCTGACTCTGCCCCCAGAGCTCGGCAGGGGGCCTGGAATAGCCCGAGGGGGTTGTCTGGGAAGCTGTGTCTAAGGCAACTTCAGCGGGGTGCGCGGACTGGGATTTGGAGATTGGAACTGGCCTGGGTTGAAGAGTGCAACCAACTTCGGCCGCGTCCCCGGACCGGGGAGTTGACACGCCCAAAAAAGCGAGCTGCAGCGCGGGGTTCAAGAAGGGACTGGAGCACCATCACTCTCCTCCCCACAACCGCCAAGGCAGAACCCCCGCCTGAGGCATCGGATCACGCCACTCCCATCCCTGCCTGAGAGGTGCCCTCCTCCCTTTTTTTTTTCTTTCTTTTTTCCTTTTTTTTTCTTTTTTTGTTTTTTTCCTTTTTTTTTTCTTTCTTTTTTTCCCCTTTTCTTTTCTCTTTCTTTTTTTCTTCTTCTTTCTCTTTTCTCGCTTTTTCCCCCAAAACACTGACCTGATTAACTCTGGTCGCCAGCTTGCTTAAACAATCACAACAAATCCATTCTGTAAATGTAAATTCTACACCTACCTACATTTTCAGCTATTTCTCTCAGGAGTAATTAGACTATATAGTTTCTCTGGATAATTCCAGCATCCTTCTCTCACCTATCCAACCATATTCTACCCTTTATCTCTTTGAAAAAAGCTTCTTATCGCGTCTGCCTGTTCATTCTATTTCCAATTCTGCCTTGTCTCGCCCTGCCTTCTCTCTTTTTCTCTATGTTCTTCAACCAGCACTGCATACACACGGCTATTTAACTGTAGCTGGGAAATCCAGGTATATGCTTTAAACCGTTCTTTGTCCATCGGTTTTCTTCTTTTTTCCTTTTCTTTTCCCCTTTTTGACCCTTTTATGTATTTTATGCTCCCTATTATTCGCCCTCCCTCCTCCGTCTTTTCTCTTAACTTTTTCGTTTTCCCTCTCGCTTTGCATGTTAGTTGAATTAGCCTGTGTGTTTGTGTTCTCCTGCTCCCTGTGTGTTTGTCTGTCTGTTTTCTTTTCCAGGGCTACCTCAAGAAACAAGCTAGAGTACACAAGGTGAAGAGTCCCAAATATCACTACGAATAGGAAAATAAAATAACTAAGGTCCCAACAAGAGAGACTGAGGGATACCATTCAAAAAACAATCTCTGAGGGGCGCCTGGGTAGCTTAGTCGGTTAAGCGTCCGACTTTCGCTTGGGTCATGATCTCGCGGTTCGTGGGTTCGAGCCCCGCGTCGGGCTCTGTGCTGAGTGCCCGCTCAGAGCCTGGAGCCTGTTTCAGTCTGTGACTCCCTCTCTCTCTGACCCTCCCCTGCTCACGCTGTCTCTCTCTCTCTCCTAGAAATAAATAAAACATTAAAAAAAAATTAAAAAAAAAAAAAAAACAATCTCTGAAAGGATAGGCCCTGGAAAGTCAAAGAGTCTTCTTGGATAGAGCAGCGCTCATAGAAACAGAGAGCATAACAGGTCTTTAAAACCAACAAGAGCCGGAAAGCTAACTAAAATGATGAAACGAAAGACCTCTCCTCCAAAGAAACTCCAAGAAGAAATGACAGCTAATGAACTGCTCAAAACAGATATCAGCAGGATAACTGAACAAGATTTTAAAATAATAATGGTAAAATTAATAGCTGGGCTTGAAAAAAAACATAGGGGACATCAAAGAAACTATGGCAACAGACAGAATGGAAAATGAAAATAGGCATGAAGAATTAAAAAATGCGATAAATGAGATCCATAATAAATTAGAGGCCTCCAACACACGGCTTGAAGAGGCAGAAAGGAGAATAAGTGATTTAGAAGACACCATTCTAGAAAACAAGAAGCTGACAAAAAAAGAGACAAACTGATCCAGGAACAGGAAAGAAGAATTCGAGAGCTCAGCGACACAGTCAAACGCAACAATATCCATATCATAGGAATTCCAGAAGAGGAAGAGAAAGGGAAAGGTGCTGAAGGAGTCCTGGAACAAATTATAACAGAGAACTTCCCCGACCTGGAGAAAGAAGTAAATGTGGAAATACAAGAGGCTCAGAGGACTCCCCTCAGACGTAACTTGAATCGATCTTCTGCACGACATATCATCGTAAAAATGGCAAACTACAAGGACAAAGAGAGAATTTTGAAAGCAGCTAGGGAGAAAAGGGCCTTCACATACAAAGGGAAACCTATCAGAGTGGTGACAGACCTATCTACTGAAACGTGGCAGGCCAGAAAGGAATGGCAGAAGATCTTCAATGTGATGAACAGTAAAAATATGCAGCCGAGAATCCTCTATCCAGCAAGCCTGTCATTCAAAATAGGAGAGATAAAAACCTTTCCAAATAAACAGAAATTGAAAGAGTTTGTCACCACGAAGCCAGCCCTACAAGAAATCCTGAGGGGATGCTCTGAAGGAAAGGTTGCAAGGAACAAAGATTCCAGAGACACCACCACAAACATGAACCCTACAAAAGATACAAAGACTCTAAACCCACATATTTCAATAATAACACTGAATGTAAAAGGGCTGAACGCTCCAATCAAAAGACATAGGGTAGCAGAATGGATTAAAAAACAAAATCCATCTATATGCTGTCTACAAGAAACTCATTTTAGATGGGAAGATACCTTCAGATTAAAAGTAAGGGGATGGAGAAATATATATCATGCTACAGGAAATCAAAAGAAAGCCGGAGTAGCTATACTTATATCAGACAAACTGGACTTTAAATTAAAGCCTGTAACAAGAGATGAAGAAGGGCACTACATAATAATTATAGGGTCCATCCATGAGGATGAACTAACTATCATAAATGTCTATGCACCGAATATGAGAGCACCTAAATATCTAAAACAATTAATCACAAACAGAAACAAGCTTATAGATAAGAATGTGCTAATAGTAGGGGACTTTAATACTCCACTTACAGCAATGGATAGGTCAATCAGACAGAAAATCACTAAAGAAATAATGGACTTGAAAGACACATTGGACCAGATGGACCTGACGGATATATTAAAAACTTTACATCCTGAGGCCAGGGAATTTACTTTCTTCTCAAGTGCGCATGGCACATTCTCAAGATAGATCACATACTGGGACATAAAGCAGCCCTCAATAAATATAAAAGAATAGAGATCATACCATGCACACTGTCAGATCACAATGCTTTGAAACTTGAAATCAATTACAGGAAGAAGTCTGGAATACTTCCAAAACCATGGAGGTTAAAGAACACCCTTCTAAAGAATGAATGGGCCAATCAGGCAATTAGACATGAAATTTAAAAATATACGGAAACAAATGAAAATGAAAACACATCAATTCAAAATCTATGGGATGCGGCAAAGGCATTCCTAAGAGGAAAGTACATTGCTCTCCAGGCCTATTTCAAGAGTTTAGAAAAAGCGCAAGTCCAAAATCTAACAGCTCACCTAAAAGAACTAGAGGCAGAGCAACAAGAACGCCCTAAACCCAGTAGAAGAAGAGAAATAGTAAAAATTAGAGCAGAAATAAACAACATAGAGACCAAAGAAACAATTGAACAGATCCATGAAACCAAGAGTTAGTTTTTTGAAAAAGTAAACAAAATTGACAAACCTCTAGCCAGACTTATCCAAAAGGAAAGAGAGAGCACTCAAATAGACAAAATTATGAATGAAAATGGACTTATTACAACCAACCCCTCAGAAATACAAGCAATTATCAGGGAATAGTATGAAAAATTATATGCCAACAAATTGGACAACTTAGAAGAAATGGACAGATTCCTAAACACACACTCACTACCAAAATTCACACGGGAAGAAATAGAAAACCTGAACAGACCCATAACGAGTGAAGAAATGGAATCAGTGATCAAAAATCTCCCAACAAATAAGAGCCCTGGACCTGATGGCTTCCCTGGGGAATTCTACCAGACATTTAAAACAGAATTAATCCCAATTCTTCTCAAGCTATTCCAAAAAATAGAAAGCGAAGGAAAACTCCTGGACTCATTTTATGAAGCCAGCATCACTCTGATTCCCAAGCCAGACAGAGATCAAGCAAAAAAAGAGAACTACAGGCCAGTATCCTTGATGAATACGGATGCAAAAATTCTCAACAAGATCCTTGCAAATCGAATCCAGCAGCATATAAAAAGAATCATCCACCAAGATCAAGTGGGATTCATTCCTGGGCTACAGGGCTGGTTCAATATTCGCAAATCAATCAATGTGATCCATCATATCAATAAAAGAAAAGATAAAAACCATATGATCCTGTCAATAGATGCAGAAAAAGCATTTGACAAAATACAGCATCCCTTCTTAATAAAGACTCTCGAGAAAGTTGGGATAGAAGGAACCTACGTAAACATCATCAAAGCCACCTATGAGAAGTCTTCAGCTAACATCATCCTCAACAGGGAAAAACGGAGAGCTTTCCCCCTGAGACCAGGAACACGACAGGGATGCCCACCCTCACCACTGCTGTTTAACATAGTGCTGGAAGTCCTAGCATCAGCCATCAGACACCAAAAGGAAATCAAAGGCATCAGAATTGGCAAAGAGGAAGTCAAACTTTCCCTCTTGGCAGATGACATGATACTCTACATAGAAAACCCGACAGACTCCACCAGAAGCCTACTAGAACTGATTCAAGAATTCAGCCAAGTTGCAGGGTACAAAATCAACGTACAGAAATTGGTTGCATTTTTATACACCAACAATGAAGCAACAGAAAGAGAAATCAAGAAGCTGATTCCATTCACAATTGCACAAAAAACCATAAAATACCTCGGAATAAACCTAACCAAGGATACAAGAGATCTGTATGATGAAAACTATAGAAAACTTATGAAGGAAATTGAAGAAGACACAAAGAAATGGAAAAACATTCCATGCTCATGGATAGGAAGAATAAATATAGTTAAGATGTCATTACTACCTAAGGCACTCTACACATTCAATGAAATTCCAATCAAAATTGCACCAGCATACTTCTCAAAACTAGAACAAACTATGCAAAAATTTGTATGGAACCACAAAAGACCCTGAATAGCCAAAGTAATCCTGAAAAAGAAAACCAAAGTGGGAGGGATCACCATCCCAGACTTTAGCCTCTACTACAAAGCTGTCATCATCAAGACAGTATGGTATTGGCACAAAAGCAGACACATAGGCCAATGGAATAGAATAGAGAACTCAAAATTAGACCCATAAATGTATGGCCAACTAATCTTTGACAAAGTGGGAAAGAGAATCCAATGGAAAAAAGACAGCCTTTTTAACAGATGATGTTGGGAGAACTGGACAGCAACATGCAGGAGAATGAAACTAGATCGTTTTCTCACACCATGCACAAAAATAAACTCAAAATGGATAAAGGACCTGAACGTGAGACAGGAAACTATCAACACCCTAGAGGAGAAAGTAGGAAACAACCTCCTTGACCTCCACCGCAGCAACTTCTTACTTGACACATCCCCAAAAGCAAGGGAATCAAGAGCAAAAATAAACTGTTGGGACCTCATCAAGATTAAAAGCTTCTGCACAGCAAAGGAAACAACCCAGAAAATTAATAGGCAACCAACGGAATGGGAAAAGATAGTTGCAAATGACATATCAGATAAAGGGCTGATATCCAGAATCTACAAGGAACTCACCAAACTACACGCCCGAAAAACAAACAACCCAATGAAGAAATGGGCAGAAGATATGAACAGACACTTCTCCAAAGAGGACATCCAGATGGCCAACAGACACATGAAACGATGCTCAGCATCGCTCCTCATCAGGGAAATACAAATCAAAACCACACTGAGATGCCACCTCACGCCAGTCAGAGTGGCTAAAATGAGCAAATCAGAGAACTCTAGATGCTGACGAGGATGTGGAGAAACGGGCACCCTCCTACACTGTTGGTGGGAATGTAAACTGGTGCAGCCCCTCTGGAAAACAGTGTGAAGGTTCCTAAGGAAACTAACAATAGAACTCCCCTATGACCCAGCAATAGCACTGCTAGGAATTTACCCAAGGAATACAGAAATGCTGATGCATGGGAGCACATGGACCCCAATGTTCATAGCAGCACTCTCCACAATAGCTAAAACATGGAAAGAGCCTAAGTGTCCATCAACAGATGAATGGATCAAGAAGATGTGGTTTGTCTATACCATGGAATACTACATGGCAATGAGAAACAATGAAATCTGGCCATGTGTAGCAACATGGATGGACCTTGAGGGTGTTATCCTGAGCGAAATAAGTCAGGCAGAGAAGGACAAATATATGTTTGCACGTATAGGAGGATTAGGAGGAACTTGACGGAGGAACAAGGGGGAGAAGAAGGGGGGAAATGGTGGGGGAAAGGGAGAGAGGCAAACCATGAGAGACTCTTGAATGCTGACAAAAACTGAGGACTGATGGATGTGGGGGGGAGGAGGATGGGCATGGAGGAGGACACTTGTGGGGATGAGCACTGGGTGTTATGTGGAAACTAATTTGACAATAAACTATTTGTAAAAATAAATAAATAAATGAAAAAAATAAAATACAAACTTAATGATGTTAAATAATAAAAAAGAAAAAAAAAAGGCCTACATTTCTGTACTTCCAAGAACCAGTGACATTATTTACTACCAAAAGTTTACATCCATGATAAAATCTCTTAAAATGATGTTTTACGTCCACAAAATTTTTTATGTACCAGACTAAATAAAAATATTTTTTGTAAGTAGAGTACAATGAACACTCAAATATCCAGTACCTAGGGCCACTAGCTACTCACATTACATTTGTGCTCACTTTGCTTTTGCTTTATGTAATTGCATATGAGTATGCCTGTGGAAATGTGTGTATGCGTGCATACAAATATTTTTTGTGCATGTACAGTCAATTCATGTTACTTGATATAAATATGTTCTATAAAGCCACTGAAAACAATGAGCGAATACTGAGCCGTTGCTCTAAGGGAAAATACAGGATTAGATTCCTGTGCACCTCTGGTCATAATATTTTCACCAACCAATCAATATATAACTGTGTTTCATTAATTTTTGTTATAAGTCACCTTGCTTAATATTATTGTAAATTCAGTAACAGTGAACTCGGAGCCTACAGCACTGTAACTCATGCCTGAAGTAAGTTCATCTAACATAGGTATTTTCTCCATGAGGCATATCACAGCCTTCGTGCAATCAGGAACACTAAACAGTACGTTAGTACGATGCCTGGGGGCTATGTTAAAGATGAGCAAAAAAAAGGCACACAAAAAAATAGTGTGGCACTAAAAAGATGGTAAAAAGGACACTTATTTACAATATGAGAGCTGAAACAAGAAGACACAGAGATGTCTCCTTGACCTCGGCTGGGCATATCCATTTTCAGGAGATACAAATTTTTCAGCACTTGGCACATGTCTCCAAAGGACCATGAAACCCCTGTGAGTATTGGTCTTAGGGTTACAGATAAATTAACCAGTAGGCAAATTTTCAAATACGGAATCCATGAATAATGAGGCTCAACTGTATATATTTAAATTGAACCATTTAAATTAAGTAGCAAACCTCATGACATTTTACACTAAATACATCAAGGCTGGCGAATTTTGAGAAGTGTCGATCTAAAGCAAAAGTAAAAATCAACGCACAAAAATACTGTGGAAATTTTCACAGCCTAAGTTTTCACAAATCTCACATTTTGAGGAACCAGAACTGTCCTTTTTAGGTCTCTCTGACCCCCGGTAAGCCCCAGCACACCATTCTCAAGTTCGTGACCTTCCTAATAGGTAGGGCCAACTATAGGACACAATCTCAGATATTCCTGGAATAATCAACAGAACAGTTGAGTATCTGAATAATCTCTATGTGCCTGTGGCAGAGTTATCCATCTGCCCATCTATCAGTGTTCTTTTTATGTCAATTTTGGATTTCATCCTAATAGACACCATTTCCCTGAGCCAATCCCCAGTGTCCGTGGACCTGACATTCTTCACAATTGTTCTAAAGCAAATCCCAGGCATTGCAGTGAAAGCAGGAAGAAACCTTCCTGAGGAAGTACCTCAGTCCTGAGCACTGTGATTCTATTTATGCTGGATTGCCTATGTGGCCACATGTCTCAGAAGCTAGAGCCGAAAGCAGGTACAAAGAATCAGCTTTAGCTTTGAATCAAGGCTATCCTTTGCTTTAGCAAGGACTACTGACGATCCCTGGCTTCAGCAGGCTTCCCCCAGGCATCATGGAGGAAGAACAAGGTTCCTGATGACTGCGTGGGAATAAAACAGGGAGATGAAGCACTGGTCTTGATCTAGTAAAACAGGTATTACTGAGACAGAGACAATTTTGGGATTTTAGATCATCTGGATCCACTGTTGATGATAACAAAAGCCTCACGATTCTTGTATGCCTCAGCTTGTACATTTCAGCTTGGTTAGCTGATGTGGAAGAATTTCTGGGGGCCACTGCATCATAAATGAAGACTATCTTTGGCCAAAGACTTTAACAAGGAAAACTTCAAACAAAGCAGCGAGCCGCTGCCTTGTCTAGCATCCTCTCTTGCAGTTTCCCCATAACACCCTGAGCCCTTACAGTCTGTCTGTGCACCTGGAAGTCCCCTGTGTCCCTTCTTCAGCTGGCTTTCTCATGACTATTCCTCCAAGTCATGAGACTTTCTCTCCCGTTCTTCAGTATTCTATGCCCTTGTGCTCCCCTCTGTCACAACATCCTTCACCCTGGGTTGTCATCCTCTGTCTACTAGTCTGCCTCGTGTACTAGAATGTGAACCTTTTGAAACCTGGTAAAGTCTGTGTCTTGTTCATCACTTAATGCTCTGTGGCTAGCACAGTGCTTAGTACAGAAAAGAGGTCAAGGAATATTTGATGCACGAAAGGCTGAATAAATGAATGAATGAACTTAAACTTTCACTTGCTTTAATTAGAAGTGCCATTTGTCCCTCTGGAATGGGTAACCTCTTACTTCTTTTTTAAATTGGGAATTCCTAGAATTAATTCAAAAATTGGTTTTCTTTAAATGCATCCATATTTTCCCTATCTTCTTGGTTTTCCTCAGTTCCCCTAATCAGGAAGGAGGCTAGATATTAACTTAAGCAAGTTTATTTTTAATTATCTGCAACATGCAACTCTTCCACATTGCCATGATCCTCCTATAGGGAAGAGGCACTCCTAACAAGCACAGCCTCTGGGGCACACAGAAAGATGAAGCAAAGAAATGGCTACTAATCAACTCACATACCCTCATCGCTCCTCAGCTGACGGGGGAGGTGAGTGCTCCACGCTGACTTCTCCTCCTGGGAGGTCATATATGTCTTCTCGATCCTCTGAGCATCTGACTGCATGTGTGCCTCTTGGGGGAAGTTGACACAGGTCCTAATGAATCAATTTGAGTGAGTGAGGTCTGGGACCCATCATTTGACTTCAGCCACACTTCATCTTTCATGAATCACAAGTGAGCAGCACCAGGCTTTTTTTTTTTTTCCCCCCCAAAGGAATGAAGTGCCTTTAACCATTCTGAACAAATCGGTCTCGCCAGGCTCCAAAGTGCTCAAACATTCAGCTCATTTCTCATAATCCATAATTAAGCCCAAGACCTACTTGGAGTGATAAAGAATGGTATTTGTACATGCTCAGCAACATTAGCACAGGAAGAGTAAACAGGGAAACTGGATACAGCAAACTCAGCTTCTCAAGGTGAATAAACATATGGAATGATTTTTCTGACCAAGCATTTGGAGCCAAGGGCAGTTAAAAAAAATCTGGTGACATTTGCCTGGTTTCCAGAAACATTTAGGTGAGAATTAAATGAACTAAATAAAAATCATGTTAAAAAATAAGTAAATTAGACTCAGCAAATAGCTTCTCTGTCATTGATTTCTCCATATATATTTTCACAAGATGGGTTTCAATAAGTAACTGATGATAGTCATCATCCACTTCAACTAACACATATTTGGTGACCTCCAACTGCCAGGTGCTATGCAAGGGAACTGTATAAATGCTATCTCATGCAATCCTTAAAACAACTCTACAAAGGGTTATTATTAATTCTCACTTCACAAATGAAGAAACAAACTCAGAAAAGTAATTGGCTTGCCCCTGATTAAAACCACCTGTACTGGTCTGTCACAACCTGCATGTACTTTGTCAACTTCGGTTATAAATCAATCATCTTACAATTTCTAAGGATGGGAAAAGGTTCAGGATGGACAGACACCAATACAGAGAGACCCCTGGGAGACGTCAACATCTGAATGCATTAATACATAATGAGCTCAACCATTCCCAAGCATCCACGAACACCCAGAAACTGACCTTGCCACCAGCTACATCTCCAGCTGAGTTCTAACTGCTCATAAAACACCTCTACCTGCAGGTTTGCTCCCTGCCTGGAGTCTGACATCCTCAACCAGGTGACCTTCTTACCCTCCTCACCCTAGAGAAATAGGTAATCTGTATATATAAGGATTAACCCATGAGCCAGGGTCAGGTAAAGAAAAACAGTGCACAGGAAAACAAGTATTTAAAATGTAAGGTCCACTTTTCCAGGCTGGAGAAGTACCTTTTCAAACTTGCCCTGTTTATGCCATGTGTCTTGAAAAAATGGCAAATTACCTATATTTCCATAGTCTGACCTCCAGTGCTTCTGACCCTGGAACTGACTCTGTTTGTGTATTCTAACCTCATTTCTGTGGTGTCTGTGGTGTCTATTCTTACCCTAACATGATGATCTGCCATAGTTCCTGATTGTTCCTTTCCTGGGTAGTTTGTTTTAAAGTTGTAACTTGGACTTCATCCACCTCCAATTAGAGCCAATGGAGTATTTCTTTTCTGTCAGTTGAGCTAAAATTGTTATATGTATTAGAATATTTACTTTTTATAGAAGAGAAATCAAGATACAAATAGGGTGAGTAATTTGCCTGATGTCACCTAAACTATGTATGAATCCAGAATTTGAACCTACCCACTCATCCTGCTGCTGGGGCTCATGCTGTTAACTATTATACCAGAACTCCCCCTGTTACGTAGAAAGATGCCAAACTGAACCCCTGAAAACTATGGGCTATAATATTCTTCCAGTGTCCCAGGCCATAATTCTTTGAGATACTTTTGAATCATATCTCTTGTTCATCCCCTATAGCCATTTGTCACCCAGTACTATAATTCTTTCATCCAAAATTTCACTTCATTCTTCACTTTCTCTCTAGTCCTCTCCAATCATCATGATTGCAATTGCCTTCAACCAGTCTCCCCAAATTTAGTTTTTACCCTCCTGCTCTAATCTATCTTACATGTTTGCCAATCTAATCCTCTTAAAATATCATGTTTATCAATCTGAAGTCTGAAGGTGTGTAGCCTTTAAGAAGAAGATTTAAGGCAGATATAATAGTTATTTTTAATCACGAGAAGGACTATTAAGTGAAAAAAGGATTAGTTTTATTTTGTGTTTCCAGAGAACAAAATCATGATGATCCACATGGAATGGGAAGGTGAAATTAAAAAAAAAATAACCTTGATATGATGAAGTAATTTTTTAGCAGTTAAAGCCATTCAACATTGGAATAAGTTGTATATTACACTGTGATTCCCCACTAATGTGCTCATCCACACACAGAGTAAATGACCACTTGACAGAGGTATTGGCATGCCAGAAGTGTAGATCTAACCAACTCAAATCTCTCTTACAACTTTGTGGTTTTTATTTTTTGTTTTTTTAATTCTTTAACAAGTCCCTGTTCAAAGGCTACCAGTGGCTCTCAAATCTGTATTTCACTACCCATTAACCTGTATTTCACTACCCATTAACCTTGCCTCTCAATACTCACCAGCATGAACCTCCATTTCAAGACAGAAAATTTGTACCCCCACACCAAGCTTATCCCCCAACTCTATGCTTTTGTTCAAACAGGTTTACCCAGACAGAATCCCTGTCTCCAAACCTTCATCCAAACCCCATCAAATTGTCTTATTTTTGTTAATAATGTAATACTCCTCTAGAATTTCACCAAGAATAGATATAATCTAATTTTGTGCCTTTTCTTTCTCCCTTCATTCAAGTCCTACTTCATCTACATAGCCTACCTTGGAGAAAGTATTCAGTATTGACATATGTTTTACTTAGACACCTATTATTGCATGAGCTCCTAACTTTGGTGGCACCAATGACTTTAAAAGTTTCCCTGACACTATATCCAAGTTTTTATGTGTAAATGCTCATGTGCTATTTTCTAGTAGATGTAGTTAACCTTATAATTTTTTTTTTACAGTTTATTTATTATGAGAGAGGAGGAGAGAGAGAGAGAGAGAGCACACATGTACAAGTGAGGGAGAGGGAGAGAAAGAATCTTCAAGCAGGCTCTGTAACATTAGCACAGAGCCTGACGCGGGGCTCCATCTCATGAACCGTGAAGTTATGAACTGAACTGAAACCAAGAGTTAGAACTGAAACCAAGAGTTAGACGCTTAACTGACTGAGCATCACTAATATTTTATTAGAGACTCAAAGAGCTCTTTGTACCAAAAAGGTTAAGTAACTTCTTGTCTGAATTCTTAGTCACCCCTCAAAGTATATCATTTAGTTGATCTCTCTCTTTCATATTGTTCTCCTTTTATTCGGCCCTTGATTACAACTCTTTTGAGGCTAAAGACCTTTTATTTTGCTTATTAACCATAGGCTGTGAATTCTTTATACAAGGAGAGCCTCATGTCTGTAGCCCAAGTAGCTGGTACCTAAGCAGGTATTTATAAACGTTTGTGAATGAAGGCCTGAAAGAAAGAATGGTATATCTCCTACTATAGCAAATTTCATTTGCCAATTGTAGCTCTCAGACTATTCTACATTGGACCTGGAGGCTTCAAAATAATCACTAACAAGTAGGATTCTTAATTCCTGATGTACAACTGAGATATAAAAATATATCATCGTGTTTTGTCAAACTCATCTGCCACAGATTATCTGGGACATTTTCATGCTAGAACTAACTGTATTCACTTAATTTCCTGCTTAAGTGAAGTACCTTTGATATACTTATGATCATTACATGTCTTCCCCTCTCCTGTTCTTCAGTGAAAGACCCTAAATATGGAAATATACGAAGAAGCTCAAAGGGATCTACAGCGATCACCCATCAAGACCACAGAAAGAACATCCTGGAGGCACAGCCCTAGAAAAAAAGTAATTTACCACACAATGGCTGGTAGGTTCACCCTGGATCTATTTCTCTCTCTCATTTACTGGCTTAAAAAAATAATAATAATAAAATGCAATTTGGTTCTCTATTCTTACTTACGTGCTCAATGGAACATCAATTACTAGGCTTGCCCTTACAGCTCCTAGGAGACTTCTGGGCACCTATTAGTTTCATTTTTAATGTGGATGAACTGAGTGGGAATTGGCTCCTTAACAATGTCAACGAAGCTCTGTGCTAAGTACACCATCCAACATTTTAACGTGTGCTCTCTCTTTACAGAGAACATTCAAGGCAGTGAACTCATTTCTGTAGCAATTCTTTAATAATGGTGTCTGTATGTTAACAAGAAGAGAGAAGAGCTGACTTTTGTTAAAATTTTTCTCTTTACAATAGAAGCTGCTCTATTTTAAGTATCTAATATTAACATTCACTGAGCACCAGCAGTGAGCTAGAAACTATATTGCATAGAGACACATTGTCCTTCTCAGTTGCTGTACTATATTGGTAAACAGTAGAATCATTAAGTAAGTGGCAGATTTGCAAATTGAAATTATATTAAAAGGCACAGACCTGGTTAAGCCTGGAAATGGCCTAAAGAAAAAATAAACAGTCTAGCATCAAAATGCACATGTCTGAGCACTGAATCTATCCCTGGGAACCTCCTGAAATTGTTTTCTTTCTTTTCATCTGATTTTCAGCATCTAGTATTGACTTTGTAGGTAAGGACCAGATGCTTCAAAGCAATATATGCTTATTGGTGACAAACTCCAGTCTTGTCTGTTACTTCAGAATGGTGACAAGAATAACTATCATTACCAGTAGTAAGCTTTGCATTATGCTTCCCTATGTATTTTGTTATTCAAACCTCTCAACTCTGATTTGAGCAAGGCTTTGTTACAGATGAGGAATCTGAGGTCCATTAAGAAGTAATGTGTTGGGGATTACCCAATGGCAGAGATGGAAATTCAGCTTCAGTCATATGATCCCAAATCTTTTCCATTTTCCATAATTTTAAGGATCCTCAGGAAGCACATATTTGTTTTGAGCCCTTGTATGAACAAGTCACCAATCTTGTTCTTGGGAATGGAAAGGCATAAAATTGGATAATAAATAATGGCTTCTCTCAAGAACCATAGAATTTAGTAGGAGTAGTAAGAGAAATAGGCATGACTGTAAACATCTAGGACCCAAGGCAGTGTTAAATAAATGACACACGAGCTTTTTAAACCAGTAGTCATGTACAATCATAAAAGGAAGGTAGCATGTGGCAATGGCTTCCTGGAGAAAGTGATGGAGAAACTGAACAAAATACAGTAAATGCACAAACAAGATGGAAGTATAGAAGAAATAAAGTAGAAATCTCAGAAGAATGGGAAGATTTTGCCTGCTACTGTGGAGAAATGTAAGAAACACAAAAGGTAATCCCTGTGCTCAAGAGCCTTACAGTTAAATTAAGTAGAAAAGAACTACAAGTTCAAAACAACTGAAAAACAATCTAAGGCATCACACATAGAAACTGAATGGTGAACTGTGTGGCACAGACAAAGGAGTACTGATGGTGATGGGAGAACAGGCTTTTCAGGTTTTAAGTCAAGTTTGTCCATGAAGACAAAAGGAAGGGAGCAAATATTCCCAAAGACAAAGAGAACATGAGAATAAGGACAAAAAATGCTTTGGGGATTATTTAATACTTGTCAGTTTCAGTGTACTCAATGGGCATAGGACTATGTGTTTATACAGAAGTCTCCGAGAGAGTCATAAATATGTGACTGAAAGAAAAATAGCTAAGAAACCCTGGTGACTGGTAAGCCTACAAAAAGGCGCTGACACATTTGAGCTAAATAAGAAAGCCCTAAAGAGGAGATAGAGCTCCTTTGCTAGTTGAATGGCTTTGAGTAACTCTTAATCTCTGGTTCTCAGGTTTATCATCTCTGAAAAGGAGATAATAGTATTTTCCTTGCCTCAATATCAAGTGAGAATATCATAAGCCTTCTTGATTTCAATGACCAACCAGCAAAGAAACTCAAAGCACTGCCTACTCTGCAAATACAATGCCTGGTGCTAGGGCAGAAATACTAAAACTAAAACCTATGCCCACGTGGTCTAGTGATACATTCCAATACATCCCATTGCTAATTCAGCCAACATGTTTTGAGGATCTACTAGATTCTAGACATCATGCTTTGCACAGGGGATCCTAAATCAAAAGAGACAAAGTTAATAGGACTCATAGGTATAAATCCTAATGACTTATCTGTTAAATATAATGCCTAAAGTACAAGCATAACATACAATATACAAGTACAAGATAAATAGAGAAGGTAGATTTCATCAGAGTTAAAAACTTGCTTTTCAAAGAACTATGTCATAAAAATAACAAACAAACAAAAGAATGGGAGGAAATATTTGGAAATCATATATCTGATAAGGACAAATATTCAAATATACAATAAACATAATTCAACAATAAAATGAAAAATAATCCAATTAAAAATGAGCAATGGATTTGAATAGACATTTCTCCATAGAAGATATATAAATAGGCAACAGCATAGAAAGATATTCTCAGCACTATTAATCATCACAGAAAAGGAAGTCAAAATCTGAATGAGATTCATGCCACTTCCTACCGCCTAAGATAACTATTATCAAAAAGAGGGACAATAAAAATTATTGACAAGAGGTACCTGGGTGGCTCAACTGATTAAGCATATGACTTTGGCTCAGGTCATGATCTCACAGTTTGTGGGTTGGGCCCTGCATCAGGCTCTGTGCTAACAGCTCAGAGTCTAGAGCCTGCTTTGGATTCTGTCTCTGTCTCTCTCTGCCCCTCCCCAACTTGTGCTCTGTCTCTTTCTCTCTCTCTCTAAAACAAACAAACAAACAAACAAACATATTACTGACAAGTATGTGGAGAAGCTGGAACCCTCACAGATTGATGGTGGGAATGTACAATGATCTAGCCGTGTTAGGAAACAGTTTGGTAGTTTCTCCAAAAGTTAAGCATAGAATTATCACGTGACCCAGAAATGTCATTCCTGGGTATATACCCAATAGAAGTTAAAACACATATTTACACAAAAACATGTACTCAACTGTGCTTATCAGCATTATTCATGAGAGCCAAAAAGCGGAGGGAGAAAAGGTTCACCAAGTGATGAATAGATAAATAAAATGTAGAATATTATAGAGCCATTAAAAGGAATGAAGTACTTCATGTACTTACACATGTTACAATATGGAGGAGGCTTGAAAATATTATGCTAACTGAAAGAAGTCTGTAACAAAGGGCCACATTTTAGATCATTCTGTTGACATGAAATAGTCAAATATACCTGAATAGTCATTTATATGAATAGTCAAAGCCATATACACAGAATACAGATTAGCAGTTGCCAGGGGCTAGAAGGAGGGAAAGTGCAAGAGGATTATTAATGGGTATGGGTTTCTTCTGGAGGGAGAAAGGTGGTAAAAATGTTATGGAATTAAACAGTAGTGAGGGTGGCATAACTTTGTGGGCATAGTAAAAGCCACAGAAGCATATATTCTCAAAGAACAAATTTAATGACATGTGAACCTTATCTCAAAATTTTAAGAGTATTCCTTTTAACTGAGGAGTTTACAACATGGTACGAAAGAGAAAGAAACAACAACAATGCAAAAAAACACATTTGTTGTTCAATAAAACAAGCTTCAGTGAGTTTGTGTCATACAAAGAGAGAGCTACAAAAGATCAGTTAGTATTTATTGAGCACCTGTCAGACGCTAGGTATCGTTCGAAGCATTTCACATGTTACCAAGTAATTTAATTCTCATGACAAACCTTGAGTTATGTACTATTATTCCTTCATTTTTCAGATAAGGAAACCAAGGTACAGAGTTGTCAAGAAACGTGCCCCAGGTTAGGCTACACAAAGATATTAGAGGTAGGCTTTGATCCCAAGAAGTCAGGCTATCGCATCCGTATTCCTAACCATGAGGCAATACCACTTTGTTTTAGAAAATGGAAAAAATATTAACAAGCCTCAGTTCATGGCCTCATTAAATCCCGAAGTTAAACTTTATCTAGCACCTCCTCCTAGTTTATGCCTGAAATCCCGACACCAAACTCTGTCCCGTTGATCGTCCCACCCAGCCTGTATTGTATACTTCCTGAAAGACAGAACTCTAGTACTGACTCAAACAATTTATTCCATCTTTGAGTGGCTCTGGTTATTTTGAAAATTCTTCCTCATATTAAGATTGTATGCTTCTTAGAGAAAGAAACTCCATTGCTCAGCTTGCCTAGAAGCAGAACTTTCTAGGTGGTGGTTCTTAAGTGGATGTCTCGGCAATATTCACAAGGCGAAGGCTTTCTAGAATACAAACCATAGCACAGAGTTCTGGCCTTGAAGTATTAGTCTGTTACGAGCCACAGCGCTCGGGAGGGATGAGCAACCCTGGGCAATGGCAGCAGGAGAAGGTGACGGGGAAGCTGCAAGCCATTCGCGGGTCACACAGCAGCCAGGCACTGGGAGGGGGCACAGCCCAGTTACCGGCGATCTGCGTCGGTACCCCAGTTTCTCCTACCCTCCCCCGACCTAACAAAGTGCTTGAATGCAGTAGTTGGGACACAGGATAGAGCCAGTTTTAAAACCTAATTTTACTCTGAAGCCTCTTCTATCTCCCGCCTCCTAGCTGTGTGACCCAAGCCAAATCATTTAACATCCCTAAGCCTGGTTCATTACCCAGAAAATGGGCATAATAATACCGACTTCACAGGAGTGTAATGAGAATCGAGAGAAATGAGGAACAAAATGCCTTCAGCACTCTGCGTAGCACACAGTCAAAGCTCAAGCAGTTATTACCTTAGTAAGTATATATTAAATATTTGTTGATAGGAAATGTTGCCCATTTCTTTCCAAAGTGAAGTAAAAGAAGTTGAATTATTTGTTTAACCCAACAGCAATTTCAAACCTTACAATTTCCAGCCCCTGCAATATAACATCTTAGTATTTTCTCACCATAGTTTGAATTTGCACAGTGAAACTCTGAATTTTGTCCTATAATCCTCTTGCTATTCACGGAAGCCATCACCTCCAGAGGAACAGTCTTTCTCTTGGCTTCGCCTTTTTGTCCTATCTGAATTAAGTGCTCATTCTGCACTATCAGAAATCCATCAGTGTCTGAATTTCTCCATTGTGGTGTGAATACCAATGCCTGACTGTGAGTCCAAAACCTGCTGTAATGATTTCAAATGTATTCCAGGTCCAAGGGTTATCCCCGTTCAAGGCATTTTTATAAAAGTCTGGTGTTTTGCCAGGAAAAGTCCTCTGGTCCAGCTGCCAAAACACATGAGAGCAGCATCTGACAGAAAGCCAGTGATGGATCTGCTGTCTGCCAGATTGGCAGCTCTACCAATGTCAGTGGAACTGGACAGATTGGAACTTGACCTGGGCTAGGCGAAAAACTGGTGCTATATCACAACCAATACAGAACACTCTGGAGAAAGCCTTCTCAATCACTAATGGTTGAAGGACCCATCCCAACAAGGAATCAGCTGTACTGGGCACCAGCATTGGGAGCATATGTACCAGCCATGAAGCTGCACTCACTAACTCTACAGAGATGAGGTCTAGCAAGGAAGTCTTTCTGCCAAAACACGTCCTGGGACTCCAAGGCATGTTGGGTAGTAAACTGATCTGCCATTTTACTATCCTACCATCCCCAGAATATTTCCACTCCACACACCTGCCAAGGCATACATTCTTTACTAGTGTTCTTCCTATGGAGGCCAGCCACGTTCTTTCGTTTATGTATTCATTCATTCACTCATTCATTCACTCATTCATTCATTCATTCATTCATTCATACATTCATTCAATGAGCAGTCACTGAGTGCTTAGTAGGCACTAGGGATACCAGGTTGAAGATGGATGTAGGATAAAGGTGACCAAAGGTAGGTAACTGAGTTTACCTTCGTGCACTACAAACTCTGCCCCACTCCTGGAATATATAACTATTTAAAAGAGAAATTCTGGAGAAAAAGCTCCTTACCTCAAATACTAAATCAATAGTGGTAAAAATGCATAAAGAGACAATTTGGAGCCTTCCTGGCCCTTCTCAAAGCATGAGAGCTGGGTATTCAACCTAGAGAAAGGCTAGGCCTGTCTCTGCTTACACAATATAGAAAGTGGCTCAAAATCCCAGTGCCTTGATTAACCCTTGGCAGTGCCATCTATATCCAAGTCACCTCATGGAGCCAGCTTCCTGTGACCCCGTTTTCCACTTTGTACAAGGAGGATGCTGTCAAACTCAAGGCTGGCAGGCACCTGGGCAAAAGGGAATACTGCTATTTGCATATCTAATGGATTCATTTCAAACTGTGTTTCTCTTGTATGTTTGAAATACCCAGCCAATAATAATGAGATGGGAAGTGACAACTAAAACTCTCCAATTTAGGAAGATTCATTTTGCAAAATCATCACAGAGCATTTGAATCACTGCCTAGCAGAGTAGAACAACATCTGGCAAACAAGCGGTGATGTATTATAATGTTTTTAGCACCATATGGCAATATGTCTTCAAAGTCACCTACAGGTTGAAATGAAAACCTATATTATAACTACCTCAGGAAAATGAGGGGGCAAGGAATCAAGGGGTGCACTGGAATAATACTACATGGACACCCAAAACCTGTGCTGCTAAATATTAAAGTAAATTTGAAAGAGCAACACATTATTAAGAAGCTAAAATAACAAGTTGTCTAAAGCCTTTAACTGCCGTAAAGTGCAACAAACCAAAGGCTCATCTATTAAACCAGCAGATAGTGTTATCCAGCCCAATTAAAAATGATTAATAGTTTTTGGTCAGCCTTAATTAGGATTCTTGCCCTTTGATATGAGAAATGAAGTTGAGAAGTCAGTGTCAAATATGAGCTTAAGTGTTCAGTGAGTTAATATTTTTCTTATTCCTGTCAGAGAAATAGACATAGCAACTCTAACATTTCCTTTCCTTCTGATAAAGAACAGTCTTGCCCATCCCCTCGGGTGGTGAGAACAGCATGAAGTATTGGAGGAATATCTCTGCCCCAGCGTGTCTCCTCAACTCATTCCACTGCATGCTACTATCTTCCTAAGCAAAGTTCTTCTGTCCCTCCTCATCTCAGTGTAACCAATGTTACCCTACATCACACCAGCTTGGGGGATTGGAGGGGAGGTGCAGGGGGGAGACAGGCACAAAACAATAACTAAATAATCATTCATGGTCTCCTACCCTAGCTTCCTGAAATTCCTTCTTAGAGTTGTCAAAGCCTTCAAAGAGGTAGCGCTATACGACTTCAAGTTCTACCCTCAGCAACATGCTGACTTCCACCATTTTACTTCCCTTCTCTTCTGGATCCTTGAAGTGATGCTGCTGTAGGAGCCACCTATGTCCAGGACATTTTCCTTGCTCCCAATGTAGCGTGTGTAATTAGTGGCTCTGTCCACGGGGTGACATGTTCAGTGGGCTCCAACGGACTTCATCTTCAAGTGCCCCATCAGTCTGTTCCTGGACTATAACCCTGTGCTCCTTTGTGCTTCCCACACTTCATGAATCTACTCTTTCATTTTTCACCCATTGTACTATTGTCACATCTTTCTCTAGATCCCAGGCATGACCCTATGGAGTTGTAATTCATAAGACACAACTGACCCATATCTTTGCACCCTCACTCTGGCCCACTACTCTTAAATCAAGCATAAAAATAATGATAATAATAATACTCATAAGTTGTCACACTTGTGATGGTTTCCAGGCAATCTATTAAGCACTTTACATCCATTATGTCAATCATTATCTCGATCACTTGGAGACCTTGTATTTAGAACATGCTCTTTTCCAGATAAATCTTCAGGCACTCCTGGGACTATATTTCTGGGATCAAAATACAGCGAGAAATGCATGAATGAATCCTAGGTGAGTAACACAGCTTAGTTTCCCAAGCTGAGACCCTCACTGCAGAGGGAATAATCATTTTTATATGTATGTTTCCTCTTACTTTACAAAGTCTTACCTCATTGGCTCCTCACACCAACTCCCAGCTCTGCGAAGAACAAAATAATTCTTCAGAACATGCTGAGGGGTGAATATCACGTCAAAATGTTAAAGAAGAACTTGAGCTCAGGCCTTCTGAGTCCAAGCACGTTACATTTTTTAAGTTCTACATTGCTTCCCCTCTGCCAGTAGGTGGGCAAGCTCATCCAAAACTTGGTTCTCCAGCTTTATTTCTACTGGTTCCCCAAATGTATCTTCTGCTACAACCAGAGTAGGCCCTGCTATTCCTTTTACTCCATACCTTCCACCTCTAGCCTATGCTCCAGCTTATGCCTTGATCCTAGAATGTTCCCTGCTTCACCACAAATCCCTAAGGCCACTTGTTATGTGTGAAGTCTCTCGTTGACTCTACTATTTGACATTCCCCTCTTCTACTTTTTAGGATGTTGTGTGTATCCCTCAGATGACAATTTTAATTTTAGGGTTATTGTGGGTTATTTCAACACTTGTTTTATCATTTCCACATTTAAAATAGTAACTTCCCTTTAGGAAAGTACTTAGCCTTATACCCCTTGCAGTACCTAAGAGAGGGCTACATTCCTAGAAAGAACACTTAATAGCCATTTGTTGGATTAAAATAACCTTAATATGTGCTCCTTATTAACAGATTATGATCAACTACTGTACATTCCATTTCCACTTGAGAGTATCTATATTATCCCCCAAAACAAGGGCACTTCCAAGTTTTCTGAGCTTTTAATTTAATCTTCCCTTAATGGAGCTTGCCTCCAAGTTGGTTCAATATATTCTCTAGAAGTCTGTCCCCTTATGTATTTACAGCCTTGAAAAACTTTCTTTTTCCTACCTTAAAAAATTTCCTGGATTATTTATTGTGGCTGATTCATATCTAGTACATTTATATTGTTTTCTTATCAAAAGAGAATATCCTATTACACTTGAGCCAAAATATCTTCGTTTTCTTCAAGTTCCAAGTGATTTATGATGTATAATGTATATTTGGGAAAATTAAAGTTTCTCTATAGATCTACCAGATATATTGGACATGACTATTTCATAAGTCTTGCATAGGAAAAATTTTCCTACCGAGTTTTGGCTTTTTGTGCTCTGTTCAGTAGCAGCAGAATAGGGTTCACAGCCAGGATGACTAAAGAAGCCAAATGGCAGACACTTGTCCCTGTAGCAATACTTCACAACCAATAGATTCACTGGTTATTCTGTTGAGAGTTCTTTGTTTGCCAATACATAGAAAGAATTTAGAGAAAGACTGTGTGTGTATGTGTTGGCCAAGGGGGTGGGGGTGGGGGGTTGGGAGGACAGCCTTTCAAAACCATATGGCCAGAGTTTTTGTTTTTCTTCTTGATACTTTTGGTTTTTATTTACAAGGGTTTTTTTTATAGTTTATTTATTTTTGAGACAGAGAGAGAGAGCATGAGTGGGAAGGGACAGAGAGAGAGGGAGACACAGAATCTGAAACAGGCTCCAGGCTCTGAGCTGTCAGCACAGAGCCCGACGTGGGGCTCGAACCCATGAACCGTGAGATCATGACCTGAGCCGAAGTCGGACCCTTAACCGACGAGACACCCAGGTACCCTGGCTTTTATTTACAAGTTAATATATGAGTATGATAAGTTATTTACATCAAAGGTATAAAAAAGAAATGCTTCCCCACCACCCCTACCACCTAGCTTCCAGTCCCACACTCCAGAGACAACCACTGTTAGTGCTGTTGGTACATTCTACACCAGGGATTTTGAAAAGAAAGCAGAGGAATACTATCAGACTCAACAACAGTCCATCAATACTTATGCGCTGAGCACCTATTAGGCTCCAGGCACAGTGCTAGTGCGTCTAATGGGCCCCACCCTGTTTTGTAAGGTTTATAGCTACAGGCAGCACAAGAAGGGAGGGCTCAGTACAAAGTGTAATCAGTGCTATAATTGTAGAAGTGCCAGGTGCTAGGAGAAATCACAGGCTTCCCAGAAGTGCTAAAATCCTTTATGTGGGCTACAGTAGGGAGAATTT
This sequence comes from Proteles cristata cristata, assembly GCA_017311185.1. NCBI lineage: Eukaryota > Metazoa > Chordata > Mammalia > Carnivora > Hyaenidae > Proteles > Proteles cristata. The sequence goes on from JAESUZ010001600.1 coordinate 1,453,010, forward strand.
TGTCAGGCACAGAGAAAGGAAATGGTGATCTCTGAGAATAACCTGTGTGAAGTTAGGAGGCATGAGAATGCATGGCAAGTTTGGCAAACAGAAAAAAAATGGTCAATTCGGTTACAACTTATGTTTGAAGTAAGATGGGCAGAAAATAGGACCTAGAAAGGAAACAAACCAGTGGCCATTGACCACTGTCTTTGCTATTGTATTATAGAAAAAGTACTCCACATAAAATAATAAGAACACCTAATTTTAAATACTGGCTAATTACCCAAACACCTAAGTTGCCTCATTTATAAAGGAAGAGAACTAAATATCATTTCATAGGGTGACTGAGAAAATTACAGTCAATTCTATAGTTCGTGCAAGGGGCCATGCAAGTTCAAACACGGGGCCAGATGCATACTAATGATAAAACCCAACAAATGTTAAAAGAAAAAAGAAAAACAAAACAAAAAAATTATTGGAAGCCATTGAAATTTCTTCTGGCATGTCTTCATCTGGACAAGTATCAAATGCAAAGTTCTGAACTGTCAGGGCACTAATCAAGAGGAACAATGGCCCTCCCCACCCCACAAGGTAGGAAATCCCAGAGCCCACATTTTCCTACCAGCAACCTGGTTTCACCTCAAAGACTAGGCCTTTTGAAAAAATTTAAAGTGTACTATAAAATGACACATTGCTTGCCTTCTAAGGCCTGATATTGCTTAAGATATTACTAATTGAACAAATGAATACACTTATACTTGTGGGGTAGGAAAAAAAAAGTATGATTTTAGGCATTTTTATACATCTGCTTTTTCATGCTACAATTGTAAAACTAGTAAAGGGGTTACTCTTCTATTTTTTATTTTTTTAATGTTTTTTATTTTTTTCTGAGAGAGAGAAAGACAGAATGAGCAGGGAAGACTCAGAGAGAGACACACACACAGAATCTGAAACAGGCTATAGGCTCTGAGCTAGCTGTCAGAACAAAGCTCAATGTGGGCTTGAACCTACGAACTATGAGGTCATGACCTGAGCTGAAGCTGGACACTTAAACTGACTGAGCCACCCAGGCGCCCCAAGGGGTTACTTTTAAGATTGCTTGCACTCTTGTTCACTGGCACGCTTTTGTAGCCATGGATAAACACGGGTCCTAGCAGAAAGGTTATTTTAAGATGGAATACTCTCAGAATGATAGAGCACTCAGATTCTTTAAATGGTGGTACTCAGATTGGCATCTTTCTGAGAATTTCTAGGCAGCAACTGATACTGTGTAGAAAACTGAAGCATCATATAGTTGTGTATTTTTTTACTCCCTAATTACTACTTAGTTTGCACTTCAGTGCTTGCAAAATGAGTGTGACAAATGAAAAGTGAGTAACAACTAGAGGGCAAGAGACACAATTGTGTGATTCCAAATATCCAGAACAGAATTTTGATAGTAGGGACAAATTAGCTATGACAGTTCAGGCATTTGACCCACTTTGGGCCTATGGCTAAAGCACTTGAAATGTCAGCAGCTATAGTTTTGGAAGACTTGAAGAGATCAGACTTGACATTGAAACATATGGACCTGTTGTCAAGTCCACAGGCTTCCACTGGTAGAATCCTACATAACACCTTTAAAGAATTTTGTAGGCATTATCTAGGCATACCATTAAAAAAGCAGACTATTAATAACGTGATATATAATCTCTAGAATGCTAAAAGTCACTTAGCAAACAATCTTGACCATGCTACAGATGATAATCCATTCATTCATTCACTTACTCACTCACTCACTCATTCACTCACTCATTTCATAAACATTTCTCGGAAACCTACTAAAAAATCAGGCAAAATACTAGATCCTGAAAATTCAAAGATAAGTAAGACATGGTCCCTGAGTTCAAGGAACTCATTGTGTAGTATACCAAGTACTACAGAAAATAATAATCACTATAGAAAATACTTGTGATATACAGAGCAGGGGAGGGTTAAAAATTGATCTGCTTTAGGTGTCAAATGCTCCAGATATGTTGTTGGGAGAGATAGAAAAATAAACAAATAATTACAAAAGTGAATCATATGGTAAATGTATGGTCAGTATAATTTTGACACCTTTAACTGGAAAAACAAGGCCATTTCCCATCCATTTTGACCAATAGAAAAGAAAGAGCTGATTAAGGTGAATTACGTTTTTAGTAGCTGTTGCAGGTTCAACAGAGCCAATCTAAATTAGTCAAGGAAAAACTGTATTTATTCTTATGAGATGGGATTTGGTGTTTAAGATCTACTTTTCAGCTATACAGAATCACTTCACATGCAACTCTTTTGACCTCAGTGACCTATGGTTGAGTCCTCTGTACATATGGTCACTGCTGAGGGAAGGTGCTGCTGGTTTTCAAAATCTGAGATTAAAGGAAAGGACGAGCACTTATCTTGGATAAACACAGAATTATTTAAAAAATAAATAAATAAAAGGGCCAGAATGATGTAATAACGAATGTCAATGTTCATTACCCAGGCCACCAACTTTTGGCCTTTCTTTGAAACTATAAAAATGTGCCTGACCACCAGTCAAAAATTTACAGTCTGGTGAAATCTTAGATTATACTATGCAAAGCAGCACATTTTCCTTTAGATTAGCAAGAAGAAGAAAAAAACAGTCATATTTTTTCTGATTTATTTTTGCTTAATTTTCTTGGCATAATTTGGATTCCAAAAATTCCTTTGAAGCTCTTTTAGAGTCTCCTCAAGATCTTTTCCCCCACTTTGAATCAGAATACTTCTTTTCCCAAGATGGGAAAAAATTCCTACTTCAAAAAGAAGGCCTGAACATTCAAATCTGGCCTTCCTTCTAAAGGAAAGTCCTGGTTAGAGGGATGCATACATCGTATACATTAATAACACACAACTCACAGAGCAATCTAGAGATGTGAAGTTGCAAAAAAATGATATTATTAACCCTTTGTTACATCATATTTTCACACTTAATCTCTCAGGGTGATTACGTATCTACAGATGTGTAGTTAGTGACACACAACAAAAAAGAGATTTCAACACAAGGTATCTTTTGGGTGCAGAAACTACAGAGTAATTGGAAAACTAAAGTACATAGATGTGATATGTAAAGAATTAAAGTAATTAGTGGCATATAGCCTTTTAACAGGAAGCTACCTTATAGACTACACAGACCTCTCATTTTAAAAATAAGAAAATTTAAACCAAGGGGTGGGGGAAAATCAACACTTTGCCCAGAGCTACTCATTTAGTTCATGGCAGAGCTAAATCTAGAAGAAGGTCTTCTGAATCCTTTCCCAGAACACTCTACCCTCTGCTACACCTTATACTTAAAGAAGAGTGATGGTTTGGGGATGATATATTTCAAAGCAACCTCTAAATTAACATGCAATGTTAAAGCCACATACTAGCAATGAAGAAATTCCAAGAGAAGATTATTAAATGATGGGTATAAAGAAGCAAGATTATATAAAGAAACAGTCTTTGTGGTTCATCTTAAGGGAACTATAAGTTGTGTACTAGTTAAAGGGAGGGAGAAGAGTATTCTAGATAGGAACAATTGAATGCCATTCAGCAAACATTTTATTGAGTTTTCTAATATACCAGGTAATATGCTGTGAGCTGGAAATACACAGTTAATGAAGACAAGATCTTTACACGCAAATAACATAGCAAATAAGCATACAATGGATCAAAATAATGTTGAGGAAAAGTGTGATGCCAGACCTATTCTGGCTATTCTAGAACCAGAAAGCAGGAATAAGTAAACAAGATGGACAATCAGAGAAGATGCCCTAGAAGTAGTAATATTTGAACAAAGTTTTGAAGGACAAGTGGTCTTTTAGCCAGACAAAGATAGGTAAGAAGAAAATTCCTAGCAGAGGAGATACAAAGTATGAAGGCACACAGGCTTGAAAAAGCCACACGTCATTGGGAGCCTCTGTGGCCGAAGCCAAGTGTCCATGTGAGGGGGATGGCAAGGAGTGAGGTTGGAAGTAAACTACAAATGTGGTGATCCATAAGAATGGCAAGGATGAGCTCCAGGAGCAAAGGGTCATTTGTTTGAAAATCTTTACCTATACTCTTTTCTCTTTCCTTGGATCCTTAGATGAGTTCAAATCCTAAAAGGACTTATACCCAGTGGGGAGAGGCAAAGTGGGAGCCAGTTCATGTGCTCCCATGTTACATTTGAACTCAGTGCTGAAAAACATGAGTCACTGAAACACCTGAAGCAGGGAAATGGTATGATCAGATTTGTGTTTTAGAAACATCAGTTTGCAGACTAGTGGACTATATATTGGTAGGGAAACAGACCAGAAACAAGGGCTCTAATCAGTAAACTGTGACAATAACCTAAGTTACCACAGATTGGGACCCAATGTAAAGTAGCTGCAATGTTGCAGAGATTCAGGAGAGAGGAGGTTTAGGACTTGGTGGTTAAGGAAATGTGGAATATGAGGGAAAGGGTGAGGAAGAGGGAAAAGAATGCAGAATGGCATTGCCATTAGCTGTGAAATGAGAAGAACTTATCAGCAGAAAGACAGTGTTAATGCCCCGGAAGTGTCTATGATCCTCCAAGACTATTTTGAGTGAGAAGAGAGCTAAGTGGGGCGTCCTTCTGGAACCTGCTTTAAGAGACAGGGTGATGCTGTGAGTGGAGATGAAAAAAAGAGTTGGGAAGAAACCAGAAACAAAATACATAAAGTCATAAAGGTGGGGAGGAGGAAATAGTGATTTGGAAAGAAATACTGCAAGAATAGTCTAGTCAAAGCCGAGTCCAGGTAAGGGGTTTGTAACTATACCTCATTAAGTAGAGTCCAGTTGAGAAAAGGACTTGGAAAACTGAGGGAGGAGTTTATGTTTGACACAGAAAGCACTGCTATGCTAGTGAGTCAATCGATTTTTATTAGCAGCCATGACAATAATATCTTTCTCTTATGCATTACACTATTTTGAAGTTCTTTCACATTCAGTAATGTTCTCATTTGGTACTCATCATCTCTTTGAGAGAGATAGGGCAGGACTAATTATCTCTCCTTTACAGATAAGGAAACCAACTCCCAGAAAAGGCTGAGTGATTAGACCTTCCTTACATAGTAATTAAAGGCAGAGCTAGGACTGGAATCCTGATTTCTTGTTCTTACATCAAGGACTCTTTATAATTTGCAATCCTGCCCAAACTCAGGCCTCTGAAGCTCAGCAGGATGCATGGGAGAGTCAAGGGTTCCAAGGAGAAGCACCTCCCCTCTGCCATTCTCCTGACTCTTCCACGGTGGTAAGAACTATGAGAAGCCATAACCCCCACTTGGCATCTTGAAAGAAATCTAATAGAACCTCCACCCTAACTCTATACTCCCTTCCAGCTGCTCTGGATCCCCTCCAGAAGGGCTGATTTAGCAGCCACTGCTGCTGGTTTTCACATCCTGCCTTATAAATGGCAAACAGCCACTAAACTAGACGTGCGGTGAGCAGGTCTGTTTTAGAGATCACTTCAGGCCGACTCAAAATTCTGCCTAGTCCAATGAGCGAGGTGAAAGCAAAGCTTAATTCTTCAACACAATCCTGCATTGGCCAATTATGACAACTCCGCCCTGTGGCCACACTCTCAAGCCAACCCTTATCTGCTCAAATGCACACCTTTGGTCAGAAATGTTGATAGGTGAGGGACTGAGCAAAGGTTTTTACACACATGGAAATCCATTCCTACCACCATAAAAGAAAAGTGCATAACTTTTTTTTTTTAGGTGTCAGGACTTTTGGAAGTAATCCAGAGCTCTCTACTCTCAACTGTTTGAATCTGGAGCTAAAAGCTCTGAATTGTACCTTCTGTATGTCAAAACCACAATGAAGTACTTCAAAGTCTGGACAAGAACCCTCCAACGTTCCGGTTTCTGTTGTGTGTGATTCAGGGGCTAATAAATCTAGAGAGCCAAATGGATTACATTCTTGAGTCTCCAATTAAACCTTTTAATGACTTAAAACTACATCTTCCACACCCAACTCAATTTTTAAAAATAACCAAAAAAATACAACCACAGTTTTAGCTGCAAAGTAAATGAAAAATATACAAAAAATACTAGCTGGAAATGCAAGCAATCTTAATCTATGTCCTGCCTAACTAGAACTGGCCAGATGAAGAAAATGTAGAATCCAGAGAGCAGACCCACTGAAAAAGAATGAATTCAGGTCTGTTCTGAGACCCAGGAACAAGCAAGAGGATGAAACTCAGAACAACTGCTAAGGCCTTGCAAGAACATACAAGGAAGGATCTGGTAGGAAAGTGAGGCTCATTCATGCAGGTGCCTTAGAGTTCCATTGGAACAGGGTAGCTAACTTCATCTTTCTCAAAAGTGAGGGTAACTGCTACCTATAGCCTTGGTCCCACTAGGTCCCTGAACCAAACTTAACTAGAAAAAGAGCATTTTAGTGTCCACCTTCCAGCCAGGGGTGTCCAAAATTAATCTTGTAGTCATAGACTCACTGCTATAAATCAGTTTGTCTGAGGTCAAACCTGAACACAATATTGCTAACTAATGCTCACAGCATTCACCAATTACTGCTGGATTGGTTCAGTTTTTATAACTGGGCTTCCAATTCAATTTCCTGTTTCTGGCTCCAGCTTCTTATAGAGTAGGGGTATGCGCTCTATGGTTCTGGCCCAAATCCTATTCTTAACCTACTTTTATAAATAAGGTTTTATAGGAACCCAGTCATACCATGTGTTCAGGGGTTGTCTTTCACTGCTTTTGCACTATGATGATAGTTCAGTAATTGTGATAAAGATCACACAGCCTGCAAAATCTAAAACATTATCTGTCACTTTGAAGAAAATTTGCCAGCCCATGCTATAGTGACTAAAACTGTCCCAAATTTGAGAACACAGAGCAAATGCCTCAACATACTAGGGACTGCTCTTTTACACATTTCCCACCAGGAGTTAGCACAACTTTCTATCCCTCTAGCTTCTCTCAAGGCGACAGCACTAAACAGATAGACTGCTAGAGGCAGGTTGTAGAATTAGCCTTTTTAGAAAGCAAGCGCAGCCCAAAGCAAACTGGAATATATCACCAGGCACAAACTGAGACCTTCCATATCCACCCAAGAAAATTCCCTTGTACTCCAGAAGGCTGACTTGTAAGGACCACATCGCTGAACTCCTAGTCCTTCATCTTTTAGTTATGTTTAGTACACAAGGAATACCTATAGGAGGAGGTCAAAGCAGGAGATGAAAATGAGACATGTGTATGTATTTCCCTGCCCTTACCAGTAGTCCTAGCCATCAGCCATGTCCTTGAACCGAGGATCTCAGATTTGTCTAAACAATCCTCTCCACAGAGTTCTCCGTCCCCAGGTTCTGCTAATCATTCCCTCTCCAAGCCTCTTCAGGCCTGGACATAGTAATGACCTCCATTATTACCAGTTCTGTGAACTGCTTTATCCCTTGTCATTTCCCCACACTGCCCATATCTTTATTAGTAGTCTCTTTATCAAATTATTCTCAAACTAAATTTTAGGTAATTTACATCAGGATGCTATTTTAGGGTGCAAATTTTAGGGTGCCCTTTATTTCTTCTTAGGATTCTAACTGGTATAGTGATTGGGATCAGGATCCCATGAAACAGACCAAAAATATGGTACTTGGGGATTGGGTTGCTTTCATAACTCAGGAAGATATCGACAACCTCCAGCTGGGGCAACTGGGACTTGAATAATACACAACATTGGTGGCAAGAAAATTACTCATATTATCATATCCCATGGTGGCATGGGATAAAATGCAAATATAGGGCAAGGCTTTGGGATATCAACAGGCCTATAATTTAGTTGCTATGGCGATCATAAAAATTATGGAGTCACTCATCTTCCGCTTGTGGCCCTAGACAGCCAAAGGAATAAATAGAGAAAGTAAGAAATTGAAAATTATACAACTATAACATGGTGAGGAAGATCATAAAGCTTATGGTAGTGTAGAAAGATTCCTTCTTCTCTTATATGTGGACACTGAGGAGCTATGACTGATAATCCAGGGCCTAATTATAAGAGGTGCAAAATAACACTCCAAATGAGAGCTGAATTCCACCAAATCTCTTATATACTGGTTGGGGGAAAGTAGGATTCTTAGGCTTAGAACTTAGAACTATGAAATATGTTTGATTCACTTTTACTGGCAAAATAGATGCCCCCCCCCCAATAAATTAAGGAATCTGATTCACCTACAAAAAAAACACCCGTTCAGTGATGAAAGCTAGGACAGTGACTCACTAACTAATGCCAATTTCTATTGAAGGCCACTCCACACAGCACCCATTATTACCTCTAGGTCCACATTTAACACCTAATTCTGATAGCATTCAGACTGAGAAACACCTGGCTTTCTATGGGATAAGACAGCCCATAAACAGAAAGATTTATAGAACCATGACATTCTGTATCACCTTAAGTGTGGAATTTGCATTATGGTAGTGGATTCTAAGTTCATTAAATAGCAGACAACTTAAAGTCATGACTAGCCCAAATTCATTGAGATGTATGTATTCATCTGACATTGGCTGCTTTTCACCTAACCTAACTGCTAGGCGCTACTGTTAATGAGGTCAAAATGCCAGAACTTTGTTGGCATATTATAGGGGAAAATGACTGTACTGATTTTTTAAAAATCAGGCGTTTAAAATTTTTTGTATGTTTTCATGTTTTGGCATCTTAGAGCCTTGCAGACCCAGGGAGGGCCTGCCCCTCCCAAGGTTACTTGATTCCTAGAGATAGTAAACAAGTTGCTTGCATACCTTTGATTATACACGCCAACTAATACATAGGATCTACTCCAGCCACCTTCTTTATCAAACTTACAGAGCAAATCAATATTGCTCCTACCCTAAATCATCTGAGAGCTAGGTACCTGACAACAGGAACCACCCAGATATCCCAGAGCCCAGAGAAACTATTCAAACTATCCAACCCTAAGCTGACTCAGCATACCTACCCACGTTGCCTATTTCTTCCCTTTAAAAAATGCAGGGAAGGCTCTGTACCATGGATTTCCTTTACTTCTTCTGCTTCCTGACTGCCCCAGGTGCTTCCTCCTGTGGCCCTACAGAGCATTGCGCGTGTCCTTCCTCTTGGATGTGAGTAACAAAATCATCCTTCAATGTAGTTTTCTCATGTCTGTCATCTCATATATGATTAAAACAAATTCGTGGGTCCATTTTAGAACAAAGACCAACAAATCTTCAGGGAAATGGGAGCAATAGGATGAATCAGCTTTGTGCTCATCCTTTCCCTAAACTATAACTCATTGGATGATCCAGGAGATACTTCTTCCCAATGTGAAAGGTATTATTTGTGCGAGGAGAGGGGAGTGCCAGTTTTCTGGAAGAGCTCTGTGTAGTTGTACTCTGTAGACTGGGGGAAATGATGGAGACTGGTACACTGGATAGTCCCTGACTTCAAAGAAAAGGATGCAATGCGAGAGCAGTAAACCAGATAGTGGCATTTAATTCTCAGAAGGAAGGTGAGCACAATGACCACAACAAGATGTGGAAAAGTGGTAATCAGAGTGTTTTGACCTAAAAGGATCTGGGGCAATGGTTAATTGACCACAGGTGTCCTAGAAAGAAAACAGAGAAGCAGCCCACTAAGTTATAGCTTGACACACAGAGGTCTGGTGGACAGAAACCTAATTTCAGTATCAGTAGTGAGGATTCATAGCCTACACAGCACAGTTTTCAGACCCAAGCCAGTTCATATACACAGATACATTCAACTTAGGGAAAGCTTTACTCAAGAGGTTATCCGCATTAAAGGTATGTTTTTGAATGTTAATTTTTCAGTGAATAAATCAACACAGTCTTTTAAATCTGATATGTAACTTTTGGGGCACCTGGGTGGCTTAGTCGGTTAAGCGTCCGACTTTGGCTTAGGTCATGATCTCAAGATTCATGGGTTCGAGCCCTGCGTCGGGCTCTGTGCTGACTGCCAGCTCAGAGCCTGGAGCCTGTTTCAGTCTGTGACTCCCTCTCTCTGACCCTCCCTGCTCACGCTGTCTCTCTCTCTCTCTCCTAGAAATAAATAAAACATTAAAAAAAAAAATTTAAATCTGATATGTAACTTTCAATTTAATGAATGCGTTTTTCCTCAGTCCCATCAGAATTATTAAAAATTCAAATTCCCTTATGTGGAAACTAGTTTGACAATAAACTATTTGTAAAAAAAAAAAAAAAAAGAAAAAAAGAAAAAAAAGAAAAGAAAAAAAAACCAAAAAAGAAAAAAATTCAAATTCCCATCTGTCTGCTCAAAAACAAAACAAAAAACCCAATCAGAAACAATTTTCCTTCACATTGCAAAAGTAACAGTACATGTCCACTATCGTGCCTCAGGGCTATATCAACTTACCTGTTTCCTATCAAATAAAGTTTGAAGAGAACTTTATTATCTTAATAACCAACAAAACATCAAGCTGGTCAGTTACATCAATAGCATTATGCTCACTGGACCTGTGGAAATAACTACATACTTTTTAGAGTGTGACTTGGCCATATATCAAAAGCTAAAATACTATAAGGTACCATGTGATTCAATAATCCTAAAATCTTATATTCAAATTTACACAAATGAAATAATTGAGTAAATGCAATTAGACAAACAACCAAAAATGTTTATTGCATCATTGTTCATAAATGTGAAAAACACAATTAACCTAAATACGCTAAAGAAAATAATTTAAATTAATTTGGCATATTCATATTCTATAAAGCTCTAAGTCATGATGAAAGAATGTGTAAATATATACTTATTGACATGCAGAGGATTTCTCAATATACCAAATGGAAAAGTATGTTAAAAAATAGTTTCTGTATTATGATAGTACTTTGTCATAAAATGCTTTTTTTTTTTTAAGTTTATAAAGATCCATACCAAACTGTTAACAAAGGTAATCTTTGGGTGGATTTTGGGTGATTTTACTTCTTTCCTCCATAATTTCTGTTATATCTAAATTTTAAATAACTATATTTGACATTTATAATAAAAAAGCAAAACTAATTCCAATTTGGAAAAACAAAGGAGCTACTTTCCATAAGTTGAGTGATATCTGAGAAAGGCTTGCAGCAAAGCTAAGCATGCTGAACCCAGAGAATTTAACCAAGCTTTATATAATCCCCCTAGAAAAAGATGTAGGTCAGCAACTAGGGGTGGACTGAACTGCCGGTAATGACTCAGTGGATCCGCCTGGGATGACTGGAGGCATGCAGGGGCAAGATGGAGGAAGGCCATTGTAAGTCCTCCCTTTACAACCCCTAGAGTGTATACTTAAGCCAACGTACCAACAAAGTGAACAGAATCCTGAGGAATTGAAAACTGTGCATAAAAATGAGGAGAAAAATAGATGCATCTCTCTGATTTAATGACTCCTGGCTCCCAAAGAAATGAAATGTCGAGTTATTTGTACACACTTCATTAAGATTAATTTGGTCTTTCCATGTGACAAGCACTGTACTAGACACCAGATATAAAAAGATGGGCAAGACAGAGCTAGTCCTTGGCTCCATAAAGCTTGCAGCCTCATGGAGGACAGTCCACGAGGACAGGAAAATTACATGAAGGCAAAGTCAGACGGCTCTAAGAGGCAAAAACAAACAACACTTTTCTGGGATGAGTAGTAGTCGGAGAACAATTCCAGGGAGAGGTGACATTTAGTTTGACATCTGAAAAGTAAGTAGGAGTAACTAGTTGAAATGAGAGAGGGTTGTGGAAGGTGATGTTGGGGAGGAAAAGGAAATGAATCTTCTCAGCAGAGGAAATTTGCAGTTATTCAATCAAGGTTTTACTCTGCATTATGAATCTTTCTATAAGTACTTATGCTGAATATTTTTAGCCATAGGGAATTGCTTCTTCCCAAAGCACTCAGTTCCATCTTGGACAGCTCTAGTTGTGTGAAAGTACTTCTTTAAATAGAGTCCCCACATTGCCTTTCTATAAATTGCATCTATTGGTCTATTTCTGCACTTGGAAGTTATAGAGGATGAGTCAAATCACTCTTCCCCATGATATTCCTTCCAATGTTTGAAGGCCATTATCAAATCCTTTGCTGGCTACTCCTCCAACAGTTCTTTCCTTTTACTTTTTCGTGATTCAATTCCAATTTCCTCAATATCCTAGTCATTCTCACCTAGACATGCTCTAAAATGCCAAAGTACTTTGTCAATATTAAAAAATAATAACAGGGGCGCCTGGGTGGCTTAGTCGGTTGAGCGTCCAACTTTCGCTTAGGTCATGATCTCGCGGTTCGTGGGTTCGAGCCCCGCGTCGGGCTCTGTGCTGACTGCCAGCTCAGAGCCTGGAGCCTGTTTCAGAGTCTGTGACTCCTCTCTCTCTGACCCTCCCCTGCTCACGCTGTCTCTCTCTCCTAGAAATAAATAAAAAATATTAAAAAAAAAAAATAACAGTCCAATAAATATTTATTGATCATGTACTACATTACAGGCATTTTTCTAGGTTCAAGTAAAAGCACAGGGAATTAAACAGAGTCCCTTAACTGTGTGCAGCTTATATTCTAGTGAGGAAGAGAAAAAGAGATTGAAATATGAATATATATATAACATTATATTGGAATGTGAATGTATCTAATATTATACTGGAATAAGTATAATATCTTAGGGTAGAATCCTAAACGTAAAATTCTTGAGTCAAATGGTAAGCAGGTTTTTAAGGCTTTCAGAACATTTTGCCAAATCACCTTCTAGAATCTTTTCCCAGTATCAATTCTCACCAGCAATATACATTATTTCTAATTTGCCACTATCTCTGCCTCCTACTTAATCATTTTAAAGTATTTCCAATGTGGTTGATGAATAATTATGTCTCATTTCAATTTACAACTTTTATTACTAGTGAACCTAAATACTTTTTTCCATTTTTTGTGAGTTGCTTACATATATCCTTTGCCCATCATTCTAAAAGTAGTTTTCTTCGGGTCAAACACTTGTAAATACTTTATCATATAATTAAGATATTATCCTCTTCTTTCTTCTATATGTTACAGATAGTTTTCCATCATTTTATAATTTTCTTATTGGTATATTTTTGTTAGAGATGGTGCTTTTAAGTGTGAGCTGTTTAGTAATCAAATCTATCCATCATCTCCTTTGTGCTTTCTCATTCTGGCTTTGACAGAGTTCTTGGAAAAAAGTTTTCCCACTGTGGCACATAAACCTTCAATTATAATAACTCCTGGTCCAGGGCGACTGGGTGGCTCAGTAGGTCAAGCGTTCGACTCTTGATTTCGGTTCAGGTCATGATCTCATGTTTCATGGGATCAAGCCTTACTTCGGGCTCTATGCTGAGAGCATGGAGCCTGCTTGGGAGGCCTCTCTCTGCCCCTCCCCTGCTCACACTCAGGTTCTTTCAAAGTAAATCAATAAACATTTTTTTAAAATTCCTGATTCTTCTATGAATTTTAGAACCTAATTCTTAATTAATTATAATTTAATTAATAATAATATTTGGGTACTTATCATTTATTTTAGTGAAAAGAGTAAGAATAAGGTAGGGATCTTTACTCTTTTCTCTTAGAAACATCCAGGTGTTTTAATAACATAGCCCTATTTGTTTTTAAATGCCACTGATCGTTCTAGCATTCCACCTGAACAGATCACATGTAAATCTGAAGGACTGTCCATACTGGGTTCTCATTCCTCTATTGCTTCTCTGAGTAGCTCCTGCCATGTTAAAGGAAGCGTAGCTCTCCACTTTGCCAAGTGCTTCTCTTGCTCTATTCTGGCTCCATGTAGGCATATGGGTTTGGAATTCTGTCCTAGGACATTCTCCTAACTATCAAGTCTTGTAACTCTATTAAGTATCCATTTAACACTCTCCCCTCCCCCACCAACACCTGCATTTCCTAAACAGCTTACTGGTATTAGTAAAAATGCCAACATCTCTGACAACAGTAGCATCAACATCTATAAATCTGGGGAAGAGAACCTCAGGTCTCAAGCCATACAGCTTAGTCTCATACAGAGGTGGATGCCCAGTGTTCAAGAGGCCTCTGAATCAAAGGGAAGAGTCTATAGCTTCTGAAATGCCACGCAGGTGTCTAATTTGGTTTTACAGAACAAAATGGAGAATACCATCAGATAACAATAGCAAGTTGGCATTATTTCCCTCTTCTTTGTTTATGTATTTTCCCTATGCGTGTACCCAGAGGCTGCTGTGTGATGCATTCTTCATCAGCCCAGTCAGAAAAGTGGAACACTTGATACAAGCAAACATTTCCAAGTTCTAGAGAGACCAAGAGAGCCATAGAAGAAAATTAGATTGTGGCCCACACAATGATAGTCAGCCATCACTTATGGGGGATGGAGGAAATAAACAAGGAAGTAAATGGAAAACTATCATCTGCCTTCAGGATCAGCAGCTGAGGCATGTCACATGTTTGCTGAGCTAAGAGTCACGTGAACAGAGCACTAGTACTTACATACCCACTTTAAGAATAAAATAAATGGCACTCTTAGATTACAGAATCTTTAGAAAGATGCCGCCAAACAGCCGATTCTCATAAAATAGAAGCAAGGCTTCTATTTTCATACAGTAGATAAGTGGGAAGGAGTTGCAGAAAACCCCTTATTCAACAAACCCTCTTTTAACTTGGCAATAGGTGAACAGTTATACTATTTAAATGGATTATCTAAGGGACACCTGGGTGGCTCAGTTGGTTAAGTGTCTGACTTCGACTTCGGCTCAGGTCATGATCTCACAGTTGATGGGTTCAAGTCCTGTGTTGGGCTCTGTGCTGACAGCTCGGAGCCTGGAGCCTGATTCCAATTCTGTCTCCCTCTCTCTCTCTCTTCCTCTCCCCTGCTCATGCTCTGTCTCAGTCTCTCAAAAATAAATGAACATTAAAACATTTTTAATGAATTATCTAAGAATATCTGGTAAAAGGATAAAATGGTTACTATTATGAGTCAACTTGGAGGGTGTTTTGGGATGAGATTAACATTTGAATCAGTAAACTTTGAACAAAGAAATTGCTCTTCATAATATAGGTGGTCTTCATCCAATCAGTTAAAGGCCTGAATCAAACAAAAAAGACTGGTCTCCGTGAGCAGGACGAAATTCTCAAGCCAACTGCCTTCAGACGCACCAATGGCTATTCTAGATCTGTACCTGTAATCCTTCAGACTGGAAAACACACCATTCACTCTCCTGGGTCTCTAGGCTGCCAGCGAACACTGCAGAGTTGGACTTTCCAGGCTCCAGAATCTCATGAGCCAATTCTTTAGAACAATCTCTTTATATAGATTTTAAAATATACTGTATATTTTGTATTTAAATACACACACACATTCACACACACATACACACATCCCTTTGGTTCGATTTCTCTAGAGAACCATGACTAATATGGGTGATTTTTACTAGGAAAAGAAAAAATTCTTTTCATCATATTGCATTACCAAATTAGCTACTCAGATCTCTAGGTTCTGAAAAAATGGCACACAAGATAAATAAGTTTAATGAAGAAGACCCTAAATAAATAAATAAATAAATAAATAAGATTTGCCTCAAGTGTAGATATCTGAGCATCTGAAAGGCATCAAGGAAATGATGGTCATGGCCAATGAAAAGGAAGAGATGGGCAAAAACAAGGACGTCAAAGGCAAGCTATTTTATATTATTTTTCCAGGAGCAAAGCCTGAAGGTGGTAAATAGAGAGCTGAAATGCCTCAGAGGCCAGCACTACTAGACTGTGCCAGGCCCAAAGATAAGAGTCATATGAGTCACAGACCAGAAAATTCATAGATGTTTGGTCTGTGTATGAGTGAGACCACTGGACAAGAACAGGTTGCTAAAGGAACCAGGGAGAATGCTCAATCTTTATGAAATCTTATATTTTTAAAAAACTAGAAAAGAAAAAGTTAGGAAAAAACTCGATGTTGGACTCTTTGGTGCTCTAAAATGCACTGAAATTATAGTAAAAAAAATGGTTATGTCACTTACCATCCATGTGACTATGGGCAAAGGACTTACTTCATCCATATGCGATAACAGGAAAGTGATCCTTCCTCAGGTAAATAAATACTATAAATTAAATAAATTTATTGAATGCTTTAGACTCTCAATAAACATCAGATTCCTTCCTTTTGATCCTAATATTAGAATAGATATCATGGTATTTTTCTCTCTGAAAATTGTTTGGACTAATTTTGAACACATTTTTCCCTAGCCTGAGAATAAAGTCATTTTGAGCCTTTCAATAATAAAATGCCTCGCATATTATGTCCTTCCTGGGGAAAGAAGTCTGGCATATGCCAACCCACACAAACTCAAAGGTACCAACACAACTGGCTGGTAGAGATTAATTTATAAACATAAATCCCTATTATTTTTCCAGTTCCCTAGGTTTAGAATTCCCAGGAGAGTTGGTGACTGCCCCCAACTGTCACCCATATTTTGTTAGTTACCAAGTCCAATGGATGTTACCTCCATGATGTTGCCCACATCTGACCCCTGCCCTCTACCTCATCCCAAACTCAATCAGGCCTTCATTACCTTTTGTGCTGAATATGCCTTGACACTTGAACTCCCAGATAAACCTTTCTGTAGCATAGACCACATAATGTCACTATGCTGCTCAGTTTTCTCCAGTGAAAGATGGAAATAATATTAGTGTTAGCTCATGGGGGTTTTGTGAGGATTAATTGAGATCATACATATAAGAGTTCTTAAGATATTGCCTACTTAGAACTCGAACTCCTAGCTCTTTTTTTTTTTTTTGGTGGTATCACCATCATCATCATTGTCATCATCATCATTATCGCTAATACAAAGTAAACAGTAAAATAACAAATCCTTTTATTTAAAAACTTCCAAAAGCTGGTTTCAGCCTATCTTCTCACCTGGGAAATCAGGACCCACACACCCTCTTGTAGGAGCAGCACTTGATAGCTTTGTGCAGAGGAGTTCCAGGAACCCTAGAGCCCTGTGCAGAAAAGGGTCAGATGTCCAATAGATAAGAAAGAAGGACATACAAGTTTCAAAATGTCTGCATTCAGAAAGAATCTGAATCCTATTCATCAGTCCAGTGAAACGGTAGGTGCTGCTACTATTCTGATCATGGCTCCTATAGAAGAGGAGGTGGGGCAGCCTTCTGAATGCCTGAACCCGTCAACACCATGACATTCTGCCTATTTGTACAAGAAGATAACAAAGGCAGGTACACCTAAGTAGCTCTAGAGCCAAACTGCCTGGAGTTGAATCTGATTTCTGTAGCTCATTAGTAGTGTGGCCTTGAACAAATACTTAACCTCCCTATGACTCAATTTTCTCATGTTTACAAGCTGGAGAAGAACACAAACTAGCTTATAGAATTTTGTGAAAAGTAAATGGCTTAGTGCCTATAAAGAGCATAGCGTAGCACCTGGTACATGGTCAGAGCTTAAAAATATTAGGTATTACTTGGAAGATGACAAATCGCTAGAAGAAAGAGTGCTGGACTGAAGAGCATATGTATTGCTAAATTGATCATAGTATTTCTCATTCCCTTTTCAGTACTAAATGATAACAATTCTTTTCATTTTTGTAAATCTGGCAAGAAAAAATATAACATCATTTTAGTCACTTGAGCTGGGGCATTTTTGCATATTTACAGATGCCTCCTTTTATGTGTGTGAATTTACTGTCCAAGTTACTTCTTTTTTACTTTATAAAATTTTTTGCTCTCAGTTGTGCTCATTTTCACCACACAAAAGCGGTCTCAGTGTTCATGCTCCCTCCTGCACTTTCCCATCACTGCAGCCTGAGGAAAACGAAACGACACCCAGAGCATGCCTTCAGACTATCTTCATGCTGGTGGAACAGAGAAGTCCTCTGGCCCATGCCAACTAAGGCTGAGCTCTAGCTAGCGATGGAGTATGTGTTTATCAGACCTGTTGTAAGAATCAAGCAAGGCAGCAAGGCAGTAGTTGGAACCAGACAAGAATTCTAGGTCCTTGCCACCTTTTTCAGAAAAACTAACACCCAATAAATGTGTGGCACATGTGTATAAGCAAATGGGTACTGAAGCAATAGATTACATTCATATGTTTATTTGGCCAGTTGTCTGTTGATTTATTTATTGAGCAAGGATTTACCAACTAAATACTGAAATAATAGCATAGCGTTGGGCATCTTTCAAGAATTGAGGAAACTATGTGAATAAGCCACATGCTCACAAAGGAAATTACAATAGCAACACAGACAGAAACAATCAGCATACGTGTCTCATTGTGACCCACCATGATGGTGGCCATGATGGATCCCAGAGCCATCATTTTGCTAAACTCCAGGTCATATGTGACAATCTTAATTTTATGATTTGCTGTCAAGGCCCCTTCAAAGGGCATGAAGTGTATGAGCAGTGTTACTCTGAGGAGAATAAAATAAAAAATAGAACACATTTTTGGCTCATGATCAGGTGACAATGAAGAGGCAGGCCGGTGAAAGTTCTGTGATGCCTTCCTTTTCTCTTAATTCCACCCTAGGAGCACCATCTATCCTTTGACATTTCTTCCTGGGTATCTCCAACATGTTTTAGACTAACATGTCCAAAATCAGATCATTACCAGATCCCGCCTTGCCCCCAACCCTGGCCGCCAGCCACTGTTTCTTACCACCTGGGATGACACCACCATCGGGCCAGTCATGATACAAACAAATCAGCAATCATCTTTGATTCCACTCTCCCTCAGTCCCACATCCACTCTATCATCTAATTCACTTCTGGAATAATGTTTCTCCATCTCTGCCATCATCAGGCTCTGTTTCAAGGCACCTCCTCTCCTATCCCTCTGCTTCTTTTATCTTTATAACATTCTAATGTGTATATCTGCATCCATTCAGGCCTTTCTCAGCTGTGTCTTCCACAAGAGAATCAGAATAACCTTTTCAAAAGGTAAACCATTCATACCTGTGCTTTCAGTACAAAGGGAAGGATTAAAACAAAACTTAGAATGGACTTCCAGCCCCTGCACACCCATGGCCCACACCTACCCCTGCAACCAGACCCTGTGTAACAACCCCCTTACTTGCCACACTCTAGCCATAGAGGACTGCTCTTGGTCCATCATGCTTCCTGGGCCTCTCCCTCTATAGGCCCTTTGCACCCATCCTAATTCTCTCTGATGGGCTCTGTGGCTCTCGTGTTTATAGTTTTTAATCTGTATGTGTAATTACAGTATTACGTATATCCCCAAGTAGACTGGAAGCTTCATTAAGACAGGAACTTATTTTTTTCTCCCTAGCTTTACTGAGATATAATTGACATATAACATTGTGTAAGTTTAAGGTATATAAGAAGTTGGTTTGATACGCTTATATATTCCCAAATGATAATCACCATAGCATTAGCATCTTCATCACACCACATCACATCATTATCATTTCTTTTTTTGTGATGAGAATGTTTAAGATGTACTTTTGAGTATATAACACAGTATTATTAACTGTAATCACTATGTTGTACATTATATCCCCAAAAGGAACATACTTTTTTATGTTCACTGCTGTATACTCAGTGCCTGATCCAAAGTGGTACTCAGAAAATAATGCAAAACAGGGGCGCCTGGGTGGCTTAGTCGGTTAAGCGTCCGACTTTCGCTTGGGTCATGATCTCGCGGTTCGTGGGTTCGAGCCCCGCGTCGGGCTCTGTGCTGACTGCCAGCTCAGAGCCTGGGCCCTGTTTCAGCCTGTGACTCCCTCTCTCTCTGACCCTCCCCTGCTCACGCTGTCTCTCTCTCTCCTAAAAATAAATAAAACATTAAAAAAAAAAAAGAAAAGAATGCAAAACAGATAAATGAATAAATGAGCAAGTTATAAAAAGGAGATAATTCTAAAATGTCCTACAGCCTTTCCTACTATTTTTTATTTAGAATCTTCTCATATAATTAGTCTTTCTCTTTAAATGTTTTCCTTAGAAAATATATAGAATTTCTTGAACAGTTTTTTTTGTTATTTTTTAAACATTTATTCCACATCGGTGTATAAGTAGTATGTACTTTTATTTAAAAGGGAAAAAAATGAGTGCAAAAAATGTAAAAGCCAACCACAATCCAGTACTGAAAGATTATTAGGGGTATTTTGATACATATTTTTCTTTCTATATGTATTTTTAAACAAAAATGAAGATATTCTAGTAATTTTTGTAACTTACTTGGCTTTTCCAATTAATTTATCAGAAACATCTTTTCACATCCACAAATAGTTTCTACATTATAATTAGTGACTATGTTATTTTATATGGCTAGGTCAAAACTTGCTATTAGAAAATATTTTTACTTGTCAAAGTTTTTCTTTGACAACTAAAAATTATCTGCTAATAATCTGTGAAGTTAAATCTTTATGTTATGACTTTCTTAGACTAACAATTGGTAAGTGGACTACATGGTGCTGGGCAGTGAGCACTGTTTCAGTGAAAGACCATAAAGAAATTGAAGCACAGAAGATTATCACTCACAGATCCTGAAGGAAGCACATGGCCTGTCTTAAGGGCCACATAAGAAGGTTGAGACAGGCTATAGGAAGAGAGACAGGCAGGACCTGGGGTACCTGCCTTTATGAGGGCCCATGATCAGGTGTTGGAGTTCCCAGGCTAAGGCCAATTGGTATATTCAAACCCAAAAGAGCAAGGTTTTGGTAAACTCCCCAGGGAGCTTACCTAAGTGGTACTCAAGGAGAAGCCCTTGGAGGTAGGAGAGACGTGATCAAAAGGGCTCTTGGAGCAGTCATGTGGGGAACTTTCATTTGCTCACGACTCTGTGGGCTGCCATCTACGATACAAGCTTGCATACAGGGAGTAGGGTCAGTTTGAGGCCCCATCCCCCACTCTCAGTCCACTTGGCCAAAGAGCTGATGCAGCAATAACACAAAGTTATCTTAGCTAAACGCTTGACACCTTATAAACACAATGTTTTTCTTGAAACGCTGGGTCAAAAGACGCACACATTTTTAAAGCATCTTATAGGTATTGCCAAAACACCCATTAAAAAAGTTGTACCAATTTAGGTCTCCTCCCAAGACAGTTGAGGATGCCTGCTTCTTGCCCCTTGGCAACACTAGATATCACGTTTTTTTTTAATTTTTGCCAATTTGACAGATAAATAAATATTGCTTTCATATTTCATTGGTATTTCTCAATTACTTATGGTTAAACATTTTTTTCATTTCTTCATTGGCTATTTGAGGTTTTTATGAATTAACTTGATTCTTTTTCTTCTTCTTTTTTTTTAATGTTTATTTGAGAGGGAGAGAGAGAGAACAAGCAGGGAAGGGGCAGAGAGAAGGAGAGAGAGAGAGAGAGAGAGAGAGAGAGAATACCAGGAGGCTCCAAGCTGTCAAGGTGTCAGTGGAGAGCCTGGCATGGAGCTCAGTCTCACGAACTAAGAGATCATGACCTGAGTCGAAATCAAGAGTCTCACGCTTAACCGACTCAGCCACCCAGGTGCCCCTACACCTGTTAGAATTTTGCTAAACAAACTATAAAATTAACTCTGAGAACCCATTTGGAAGCTCAGAGAAATATGGCTTCTGCTCCTGGGTATTGTCTGTACTCCTTATAATGGATGTTCCCAGGTAAATTCATCTCAATGACTGAGAAATTGCTTTTTTTCTTTTTCCTTGCCAATGGGAACTATCTGGGCTCTTAAGTACCACAAAACTCTGGGAAGTTTTGAGTCAACAATTGTTGGGAAACAGGCCCAATTAGAGCCAAGAAGTCCTGGGAATCCCCTGACAGCTTGTCCACGAGAACCATCTGGCCAAACCAGAGAAAATCAAAATAACTCCTCTCTGTCTTCATCACAAGCCCAGATTAGCAAAGAAGAAACAATTTCCTTCTCAGGAGGACTTACCACTAAATTTAGTCACTGACTTTCAGACACCTTCACTGCATAAATAGGCTAAGACAGATTGTTCTGAGGGCTTCCGAAAAAGTCAGATAAACCGTAACAAATTTGAAAACGAGCCAAAATAATTAATAGAAACTGTTTCCTTGCTGTCTTGTTTCTCTTCCTAATTAATATTTATGTGCACACATTCCAGAGACATTGCTGTTTGTTTAAGAATACACTATTGCGATACTGTTGGCCACAGCTGTTTTTGCCATAAGAATTCATTGAGCGGCCTAAAATTGACGGATTAATACCATGGTAATTAAATTTCCTAAATGGGCAGAGCTATTTCTCTCTCCCTAAAAAATTAACGAAACAAGTATAGTGACAATTATAGGTGGAGAAATATCAAAGATCTTAAAAGGCCAGAGGAGTTTGGGGAATCAGAAAGTCCGTTACGTCACACAAAGGTGCCTAGACCTAATCAG
Source organism: Proteles cristata cristata (assembly GCA_017311185.1). Classification (NCBI taxonomy): domain Eukaryota; kingdom Metazoa; phylum Chordata; class Mammalia; order Carnivora; family Hyaenidae; genus Proteles; species Proteles cristata. The sequence continues at coordinate 1,475,337 of JAESUZ010001600.1, forward strand.
GGTATTATTTTGTTATGTATCCTGAATGATCCCGTTACAGGGTGAGGAATTACCAGACTGTGAGGTCTTATGCCTAGGGGAAGGTGGGACCGGTGTCTATGGGAAAACAAAGGCGTTTGCAGGAGGCAGTATTTGTGTTGGTAGTAAGTGCTGGATGTCTTTACAATGACTTTGTTATGACAGCTCTACAGTGATGAATCACATCTAGGGCAGCCCCTAATCAGCAAGTTTCATTCATACCAATGGGTCACGTAAGCTTGAACCTCAGCAGGCCAGTTTTTAATGCAGTGGCAAAGAATCCAGAAGTCAAGAGTGCCCCCTGGAGTGCAATACCCCTAACACTGTACAGCTCGAGTGTACTTAACTCCCACCACCACCCAACACCATCCCCGGCCACATATACGGGGAATCCGGTTGTGGTTTGCAGTGAAGGTCCTAGAGTGACCCCAGATCCTTCTCTAAATGAATAAACTTTCCAGCTTTCTGCTGGCAAGCTAGGTTTGGCTGCAATCCTGAACCAAATTCCAGCATTTTTGTTATTTAGCATTTATATAAAACTTAGGACCTTCCAAGTGCTTTACAATCATTGATTAGTTATAAGCCAGCTTGTGATAGATGAGTATGCAGTTCCTAAATTATACTCTGCACTGAATAAAGCAGTGCATCTCTCTCTCCTTCCCTCCCTTCTCCCTTCCTATCTTTCTCTCTCTCTTTCCCTCTCCCCTGCCCTCTCCTTCTGCCCAAACCGGCAAGCCCCTACCACCAGTCGACGCTAATCATTCTGGTCAGGGTCTCACTCCCTGAGAGAAGGTCTCCATCCTGCCAAAGTGGGAGCTCTGTGACCACCTCCCTTCCGCTGTTCCCTGATGCTACACAGTAAAGTCCCTTTCCATCACCAGGTCTGTCAGTCACACTAAATCCGTAAATCATTTCTCTTGTCTGAGGTTTCAGCTTGGCCTGCCCTGCCCTCCCAGACTGATAGTTGGGAACAAATAGTGCTCTAACCGCCCGTTTATTAATAAAACATTTGCCTCCTCTAACACAAGCAGTAAGTAATTTGAAGTGACATTGCTGTTATGTTCCCAGTTATTTTTCAGTGCTGCTGAAAAATGCATATATTTCTCTCTGTTTTGGGAAGCTCAAATTTACACCTTTAGTTTTTTTGTTAAAGGCCCTCATCTCCCCTCTGTAGTTTGCCTGCCTTTCTCAGCTGCCTGTTTTGGTTTGTGTAATGCCTATAGGTACCTGTCGCTGGGGAGACTTGAGGCAAGCCAGAGAGAAACATTGGGCATTTTGAGATCCTGCCAAAGGCACCGAGCCATCTTTCACTCCCTGTTCAAACGGGATTTCTTAGTCACATAAAGGTGCCTAGTCCTGGTCAAGGTATCACTTTGTTATGTACCCTGAATGATCCTTTATCTAATTTTACTCTTTGTCTAAAAATTGGTTTAGTACCGATTGCAGTTGCTTGTAGCAATACTGAGGGAGCCTACTGGCTTCAACCCCACCCTCTGGGCTCAGCATGATTGGTCTTAGCACTGTGTCAGGTAACCTCCCCCCTTCCTCATCCATCTCCTCCTCCAGATTTCCTCCCTCGCCCCCTGCCCAACTGTGCCTGATACCAAAATTAATTACTTTTTACTTAATTGTCAGGCTTTAATTTTTCCCCTCTTTTGCTAGATAATGCCACGAGTTTAATTCAGGGAAACATTCCTGGAGTATTCCCACTGACTCCAATTAACATGCATCCATAAGGGTCTCGCTTTCTGGCATCCTGACTAATTGCTTATACCCAGTTTCCACTTGAACTGGGCCAAAGAAACAAAACAAAGAATAAAACAGCAACGACAAGAAAAAAAAAAAGCCTTATCATAAGGGGAACTTCATCAATGCTTTCTGTTTGAATTCGTTAGCATATTGAAGGTTCTGGATGCTCTTTTCCCAGGACTCCAGACCAAAGGGATCACCCTTAAAGCAGAGAGCAGTCGCATCCATAATACTGCCAATAATACATGCATTAGCAATGCTGTCCACTAATTAGCCAGGACTGTACAGCAAGAGCACATCTCGTCCCTTCAACTGCACATGAAATTAGCATCCCTCCTCCTTTGAGAACACTGATTAACCTTTATCTCCCACTTTAAGAATCTAGAAAGATGTTATAAACAATTACCTCTTGAATCAATCATTATTATCCGTTTGTGTGCAGTGCAACACCACCTCCAAATTCTGGTGTTTTTGTATATTTATGAATTTGCTAGAAAACATTAATTGACTGTTGGCCATATCAGGAATGGATTAGGTGCTGGAAATAACACAAAGTTTATGAGGCAAAACTATTACATGGTCTAACAATACATTTATGGAAAAAGAGTAAAAAAGAGGAGTAGTCAACAGAATAATGACCCCTAGATATTTATATCCTAATCCTAGGAACTTGCAAATATGTCATTTTACATGACAAAAGGAACTTTAAAGATAGGATTATGAACTTTGTGGTATAGAGTTTATCTTGGGTCTGATCTACTGACATGGGTCCTTAAAAACTGAGAATCTTTCTGAGATGTAGAGAGAAACAGATGTGGTCATGGAATCAGGGTTGGAGAGATGCTGTGTTGGTAGCTCTGAAGATGGTAAAGGGAGGCCAGAAGGCAAGGAATGTAGGTAATCTCTAAAGAGTGGAAAAGGAAGGAAACTAATCCTCCCAGAAAGCCACCAGAAAGTTAAGAAGCTCTGTAGATAGCTTGATTTTTAGCTCATAGGAGTCCATGTTGGATTCCTGATATATAATATTATGAGATTAAAAAATTATGTTATTTTAAGCCACTAAGTTTGTGTTATTTGTTATGACAGCACTGGACAGTAATACAGGAGTTTGTCTGTGGTGAAGTCCAACTGTGCCACTCATTAGCTGTGCGACTTGAGCACATTACTTAACCCTCTTCTGTGCCTCAGCTTATTGAATATACAAATGCATATCTTACAGATTAGTGAGGAGAAAAAGAGATAAGATGAAGCAGGTGATGCCTCTACACCATGCCAGAAGCCAATGGGAATTCAGTAAACAGCTGCTAAGTATACTGTTGATACATAACTCTGAAAGTCATCTATACTAAGTCATCAGGGTTTAATGTCACATGCTGCTGGGTAGACTAAGAACCCGACGGGGTCAAAGTAGGTAGCAGAGATGGGGAGGTAATACAGAGGTAGAAAAAGAGGACCCTATGCGAGTCCAACAGAGATTATTATTTCAACATTCTACCTTCTTAAACCCTGCTGTGTTTTTCTCATTTTACGAAGGTCCTAGGGTGTCGTGTTGCTTGAACTAGGAGCACAACCACCATGGGGGCTCCCAGGACACATTGAGCGCATTCCTGAGTACTCAGCATTGATAAAGCACTTATCAAGCTACACTGTGATTAATGATTTCTTCCACTCACATTAATCCTGAAAACCATAGAGATGTGGTTGAGGTAGCATCCGAAACCCAGAATCCCATAATAAAGAAAGGGCTCTGGATCTCTCAATAGCCCGTAAATACCTCCAAGTATCACTTGATCTGCTCATATAGCTACAGGAGAGATATGGTGACATCAACATTTGAGCCTGCCTACAGATACAGACTTCGAAATAACCAGAATGCTTTTAAGCTGGCAGAGATCTTAGAAGTCATGGGGCTGAACATCTATGAAAGGGAGGAGAAGGTTCATAGTTGTTCAGAAGAAACTGGTGAATCTCTAAAGGGTGTAAGATGGTGGTAAAATTTTACCAGGGATATCTCTGTGGGTAATTTGAAGGTTAATAGCTTAAACGTCAGAACATTCATAACCTTTAGGTGGCTATGAAAGTCAAATTTTACTAACGTTGTCCCAGATGGAATATATTACTTATAAGGAATCAGAAGTGGAACATTTAAACAGGAGAAACATAAGAGATAATCCAGAATATATTCCTGAATGGTTAAAGGGATCAGACTAAGATAACTTCCAAAGCTTAAACTTTAAATCTGTCTCCAGCCATTTCAGCTTCTATACTGAGAAAAGAGCCAATATAAATAAGAAGTTTAATGCAGTGAGATATTTCTTTAAGGAATGATATGGAACTTAAAGTTATCTTTGTAATTCTCTGCTGGTTTAATGTTAAACCCTAGAAGTAAAAGGTGGCTACCATCTGATGCTTTTGCACATTCAAAAGTTCTAACAAAAATGTTTATTTCAAGCTCTGTTGGAAAGAGAGGAAAATAATCAATATTGGCCAAACAAAGCAATACATACTTACTGGAGAAATACTATCACCTGGGCTGGAAAATAAACTGTTTAAGGGAAAATGAACAAATTTTGCTCTTATAACTGATATTAATTATGCAGCTCAAATACTTCAAGTGTGTACTTTCTCTTCGGATCAAAAACCTTTGCAAACTGTTTTCTGTGACCTTCACAAAAGAACTTCTCTGGAATTTCCTCTCCCTAAAGTTCTCATGCTCCCTGTAGAGAAATAAAAGCCTTATTATTTCATTTCTTCCATCTCTTCTTTTCACTCCAACTTTTTATCCAATTTCCTAATCTGGAAAACCATTCGTTTTTCCTAATGGCAAGGTTTTACAAATCTTTATAACCTTGCTTAAAATATGTCACTTCCAAGATTAATATAAAAATGCCTGTAACTGAATTATTTGAGTTCTTAATTCTTTCTATAAATGTTAAAATGTTCATTCAAAATAGCCTATGAATAAATTATATTTAGTCAATGTATAATTCAAGCTCCAAAACTAAGAGCTTCCACTGCCTTCCTTGCTTGTAATTAGACCCTTGAATATGTGTACAGTTTTGTCAGAGGGATTTTCAGGTCACCATCTTTAGAATAATTTCCCTGTGTTCTTCTGACCCAGATCCCCCGTTCTTGGTGGGCCACCATTGATTACCTTTGTTGCCAATAACCACTGAGGGCTCACCATTTTTTTTTTAAGCGATTTTATTTTTTTAATGGTTTTTCTTTTTCTTTTTCTTTTTATTTCTAGGAGAGAGAGAGAGAGAGAGAGAGAGACAGTGTGAGCAGGGGAGGGTCAGAGAGAGAGAGAGACACAGACTCTGAAACAGGCTCCAGGCTCTCAGCTGGCAGTCAGCACAGAGCCCGACGCGGGCCTCGAACCCATGAACTGAGAGATCATGACCTAAGCGAAAGTCAGACCTTAACTGACTAAGCCACCCAGGAGCCCCAAGGGCTCACCACTTTGATGTGTCCAGCTGTCCTTGCTGGTTACCATCGCTGCTACTGTAGCCTCAGGAGAGACAATGAAGCTGTTTCTTTTTTATGATATTCCAACTATAGAACATGCCCTTCCCCTTAATCTCTCACAAAATAGGAAAGATCCTCCTGTAAGTCTTAATGCTTAATAGATGGTCCAGGAATAATGGAAGCGTAGCAAGTAAGACACACAATGATTTACAACAAATTGGACATTCCAGACAATCCCGGTGTTCCTTAAAAAACTTTCTCCCTGCCCCATTGGGGCTGCCTCCCTGTAGCCAAGTACAGTTTCCCATCCCCAGAAAGGCTCTAGTCATCTCTACAGCTCAATGTGCAGACCAAACTATGTCTCAGCCCCTGGGAAGGGAAAAATATTTTTCTCTTATTTCACCACAAAACCTGGCTCCTATGTCTTTATTTCCCATGCTAAAATTCACTTCCTTTTAGAATGATTAACATTACTTTAATTCATTGGAACTTCAAAAAAAAAAAAAAAGTCACACAATAATCTCAGATTTGCACATTTACCAAGGTACTTATTATCATGCTTTAAAATTATTATTTGAATTATTAGCCTAGGTGTGCCGGGGTGGCTCAGTCTGTTGAGTGACGGTCTCTTGATTTTGGCTCAGGTCATGATCCCAGGGTCATGGGATCAAGTGCCACATCAGGCTCTGTGCTGAGCATGGAGCCTGCTTAAGATTCTCTCTTCCTTTCCCTCTGCTCCTCTCCCCTGCTGTCAATCTCTCTCTCTCAAAAAAAAAAAAAAAAAATATATATATATATATATATATACACACATACACACACACACACACACACGCCTAATGGCAAGTGTGTTGCCCTACTATCTACCATTTTTCTTTTATCCTTTTTAATGTTTTTTATTTATTTCTGAGTGACAGCATGAGCAGGGGAGGGTCAGAGAGAGAGGGAGACACAGAATCCGAAGACAGGCTCCAGGCCCTGAGCTGTCAGCACAGAGCCCAACGCGGGGCTCAAATCCATGAACTGTGAGATCATGACCTGAGCTGAAGTCGGATGCTTACTGACTGAGCCACCCAGGCGCCCCATCCACACATTTCTTTCCAGTCTCTCCTTCAGTCTTTCCTCATAACTGATTAAAAAACATTGAATCCCTAGTGTCATGCAAATCACACAGGGTCATCTTGCTACATGAGTAAAGATACAGGTATGACATAGATCATCCAAAGTTTGTGACCAAACTGAATGTAGAAATCATATTGGGCTTCACAATTTTACCACTGAAATTTCTGCCCATCCCTTGCTCATACTCTGTCTCTGTCTCTCTGTCTCTCAAAAATAAATAAACTTAAAAATAAATAAGTAAATATGCTGTGCAGTTGAACTGGCATTTTAAAAAAATAATAAAAATTTAAAAAAATTTAAAAATAAAAATACACAGACATTTTTCTTTTTTGGGGCACTGCTCTTCAAGATCTGTTTTAGGGGCTTAACTAGATGGATCCTTCAAATAACTTGTCAAAAGGAAAAACGTTTTACAGTTGATTTAGAAACTGATTTAGAAGTGCTAAAACTTCTTTAGTTATATCTGTTAGATACAAGGAAGATAAAGCAAGGAGAAATAAAGCAAATTCTATGCCCGTGTGGTTCCAGTGATTTATATTAAAGGTAGATCAAAAGAAAAATAAATACATATAACAAAGAAAGTAATTAAAGGTGAAGAACATGAAGGGGTGAGGAAAGGATCTTGTAGGTTCATATAGGTCAGCAATTTAAAGTTTAAAACTAACATTTCTCTTTCTTATTTCTTTTTTTTTTTAATTTTTTTTTGTTTTATTTATTTATTTCTAGGAGAGAGAAACAGCGTGAGCAGGGGAGGGTCAGAGAGAGAGGGAGGCACAGAATCTGAAACAGGCTCCAGGCTCTGAGCTGGCAGTCAGCAAAGAGCCTGACGCGGGGCTCGAACCCACGAACCTCGAGATCATGACCTAAGCGAAAGTCGTACGCTTAACCGACTAAGCCACCCAGGTGCCCCTTATTTCTTTTTTAACCATTCACAATGAGCAAAATGAAGTAAGTTTTCCTGTGACTGGTGGCAAAATATACTGGCCATTTCCTGGCTTGATCTTGAATTATGCGTGTAAAAAATCTCTACTGTAGAATGAAGATATTTGTATGATGTAGAAATAAAAGAGAAAGGATCTGAATTTGAAACAATTCATATCAACTATGAAAAAAATAATTCAGTTGGTCACAAATATTCTTGAGCACTGACTCCATGGCATAGATTCATGTCTTTGAACTAACATTGCTGTTTTACTTTGCTCAAGGCTCTCATATAACAAAGTGGCACATGAAGTGAATTCATGTTTATGTGAATTCCTATCATCAACAATAGTACTTACTTGAAGGATTTCCCCTTCCTGCTATGTTGGATTGACTAGTACCAGACTTACCTGCCTGCCGTACACAAACAGAAACTGGACAAAATATATAAGGCTACTGGTTTTGAGCAATGGATGATGGACAACATAGTACTGCAGTTCTTGAGGGGAGGGAAACAAAAGAGGTAAGTCCCATGATCCACACTGCTCTCTGCTCAGGGAGATACAATTTCCCAGCCATAGCACAGAGAAGCAGAACCCAGGCGCAGCCCAGTGGTTGCCCTGAACTGAGGAGGTACAGACCAGAGTGCAGGGCTTCAGAAGCACCTGGAAGCTCCAGCCCAGATTAGCACAGAGGGAGAAGCTGTGAGGTAGGAGGCAACAGAATATCACAGGTAGGTGAAGGTGGACAGACAGAGCATTGCTACAGAGCCCTGGACAAGGACATGTTCAGACTGCACATGCTCAGTGTAAGACTCTGGAAGCCTATCAGAGAGTGGCCTCTATAAGGTTGATATGGTACGGAGCTATTTTAGGAACGTTTGAAACACTGGTCCGGTCAGAGCCAAAACACCAGAATGACCACATCTCAGGAGTGAGAGCCACGTTCTAGTGTAAAGCTATCTTAGACCTGTCCTAACAAACACTAAACAGAGCTTCAGTAGAATAAAGGAAACCTTTCAGTAATTACTTGCCTATCAAAACAAAACTCAATAGTCTTTTAAGGAAGACAACATATCCAAACTGTATGCAATTATCCATGATGTCCAGCATACCATAGAAAAACAAATCTATATGTGCATGGAACTAGAGTATACATATATTTTTAATTTTTTTAATGTTTATTTATTTTTGAGAGAGAAAGACACAGAGCACAAGTGGGGTAGGGGCAGAGACCGACAGAGAGAGAGAGACAGAATCTGAAACAGGCTCCAGGGTCTGAGCTGTTAGCACAGAGCCCAACGTGGGACTTGAACTCACAAACTGCAAGATCATGACCTGGGCTGAAGTCAGACACTTAACCGACTAACACACCCAGGCATCCATGGAACTAGAGTATATTATGCTAAGTGAAATAAGTCCATCAGAGAAAGACAAATATCATATGATTTCACTCACATGTGGAATTTAATGTTCATCCCTATTTAGATGAACATAGGGAAAGAGAAGGAAAAATAAGATAAAAAATGAAGAGGAAGACAAACCACAAGAGACTTTCAAATACAGAGAACAAACTGAGAGTGTCTGGAGGAGGAGTGGGTGGGGAATGGACTAAATGGGTGATGGGGATTAAGAAGGGCTGAGCACTGTTATATATACATAATGAATCACTGGGTTCTACTCCTAAAACTAATACTACATTGTATGTTAATTAACTTCAAATTAAGACAGCTTACCACCGAGCTTCCAGTGGTATTCACATCACAGTAACACCACTGAAAATCAAAAATAAAGAGAAAACACTTAAAAGCGCCTAGAAGAAGCGGCACACCACATACAAGAGTAAAAAATATATACATTGACAATGGACTCCTACTGGAAACAGTGCAGGTCAGAAGACAAAGGAATGGTAACTTTAAAGAACTGGAATTTGGCGAAGGGGATAGGGAACACAGGGAAGGATAGTCCACCCAGAATTATATGTCCAGTGAATATATCCCACAAATGTGAGAATAAAATAAAGACATCTTATTCATTCAGATGAATGAAAGTTGAGGGAATGCATTACCAACATATCTGTACCATAAGAAAGACCAAAAATTTTTTTTCAGGGTGAAGGAAAGTGACAGAAGACTGAAACTGATCTACATAAAGGAAAGAACTCAGACAAGAGTAATTTGTACCTAAATAAATGATTAGCGTTTTTCTTATTGTAATTTCTCTAAAAGGCATATAACTGTTTGAAACAAAAATAACGTTGTACTATGTGTCTAAAATGTATGAAGAATGAAAGCATTAGGGAAACAATAGCACAAAGATGGGATAAGTGGAATTAAACTATTACAAGATTTATACAGTCATGAAATATGATTTTTGAACAGTGAAGTGTAAATATTTCTATGTAAATTTCTAAAGAGACTGTGAAAATTTAAGATTTTATATTGTGATCTTTGGAGAGACTAATTAAAAAGCTAGAAACAATCCAAACATCCTTCAATAGGTGAACGGATAAATAAATGGTGATATATTCATATATTTGAATGCTATTTAAAAACTAAAAATACATGAATTTCTGGTACACAAAACAACATGGATAAACTTTATAAATATTATTCACCCAAAGAAGTCAAACACAAATTATGTAAAATCTATGGTGATAAAAATCATATCTATATTTGCTTGGGGCACAGAGGAATTCTAAAAGAATACAAGTGAATATTCTAGGACATTGGTAAGAGTGGTGCTTCCATGGGTATATATGTTTGTCAGAACTGATTGAACTGTGCACCTAAACTCTCTGCACGTCATTATATGTAAACTGTATCTCAAAAAGTTGATTCTTTGGAGAAACACTTTTTAAATATCAGGGAAACTAAGAGAATCACAAAGGAATAGGAAAAATTACGCATAATCCCATCACCCACAAGTAATAATTCAAATTCAGATGTAAACTATTTTTGTACTCTTTTTTTACATAAAATTTTCACACCATACATAGCAGTCTGGCCTTCTTTTTACTTTAAACTTTAGCAACAGTAGAAGAGTTTTGTATCAATAAGTGTTCTGTTCCAGTATTTTATAAATGATTACATAGTGTAAATTATAGCTGGATTAAAGGCTTACACAAATGAACAAAAGCATTAAATATGGCCATCAGTATCAGAAATACTTCTATCCCACCACTGCTATCAAAAACAAAAAGACTTTTGGGGCTCTGGGTGGCTCAGTCGGTTGGGCATCCTACTTTGGCTCAGGTCATGATCTCATGGTTCATGGGTTTGAGCCCCACACTGGGCTCTGTGCTGACAGCCAGCTCAGAGCCTGGAGCCTGTTTCAGATTCTGTGTCTCCCTCTGACCCTTCCCTGCTCACGCTGACTCTCTCTCCCTCTCTCAGAAATAAATAAAAGTTTAAAAAAAATTTTTTTTAAAGACTTCCTTTAGTTTCCATTGCAGGTCCCTTTGTATTGTTGAGCTTTCATTCCCATCGAAGATTAAACACTAAATCTGCCAAGTGCAGGTATTGCTGTCTTCCTGCTTAAAATACTCACTTCCAAGTAATCCTTTTGTCTCTCAGGGATCTCCCACGTTTTTGTGTTCTTCCCAAGATGGTGTCTCAGTGCAATGATGGCATTCTCGTAGCATTACATGCTTGCAGTAGTCATTCACTAGAGTGTATTTTAGCCCAACTGGTCACTAGTTGCCCTTCACCTGTATCTACTTGAGTGTGGTTGATGCCATCTGACCTTTTGGGAGTCATATTATGAGCCACTGCCAGTGACTATAGACCTTGCCCTTAGCTCCACTCTTCAACCACATCATTGTGCTCTTCTCGTCCTAAATATCAAATTCCTAAATTCCACTGGTCCTCTTAGCAAAACTACATCTTGCTTAGAAAGCCTGAGAATTCTCAGCTGTTCATTCTACTTTATGCTAGAGAGTTCATGACACTGTGAATTTCCTCAGCCCCACATGCCTAGCACCTCCCATAGTCATTGTTGTTTTACCATTCTGATGGAATGTTGGAGAACAACTGCACTGAAATGGGCACATCTCTGAGAAGTTTTCATCCTACCCAGACCATGCCAGAGAATTTAGGATACCAGCCCTGATAGTCTTTGAATTTTATAAATTTACAAGTGTTTCTTCCTCCACTACAAGGTGTCAACTACAAAGATTAAAAAAAACAACAACAACAACAACGTAACATTTGCTTCTCTATTTTTGACCCATTCCTCTCTCTTTTGGCTTTATCCTACCCATACCCAACTCCAGGAAACAGGTGGCAGAAGAACACTTGGATAACTCAGTTAAGCATCTGATTCATGATTTTGGCTTAGGTCATGATCTCATGATTTGTGAGATTGAGCCCTGCATCAGGCTCTGCGCTGACAGTATGGAACCTGCTTCGTATTCTCATTCTCTCTCTCTCTCTCTCTCAATGAGTGAATAAGCTTTAATAGGTGGCAGAAAACTCCTTTATATCACATCCTCCTCTTAGTTTTTTCTTTGAATTTCTTCAGACTTAACCTTCTAGGCATTGGTTCTTCATGTATAAAATTCTACCTGAGTTGAAAAGTCTAGCTACTATTTTAAAATAGAATTGTTTGAAACTCAAAGCAATGACTTGTTATGTCTCTGTTTTCTTTAAGGAGCCGTGAACTCAACCTGAAGGCAAAGCAGTAACAGAGGAAACATGGGCAGGAAGAGCCAAGAAGAGAAAATATATTTGATCATAGGTCAAACAGCACCTAGCTTGACCTATTCCATTATTTCCATGCACCAAAATGTGTTTAACCAATCTCCTATTGTTGGTCATATAGGTTTCTACCCATTTTTTTAAATTATTATTTTTAAGTTCAAAACAGGAATTTTAAGAGCACTAGAAAACAGGGCATATACAGAAGGTATAAACATATAGGTAGGAGGAAAAGTCTGTGCCACTGCTCAGCCTCCTTTCTCTTCCAGATGACTCACTGACCTTTCTATTTGAGCTTTGATTTGCAGCACAATTAGGAATTCAGGGTAGAGGGGCACCTGGTCAAGCAACCAACTTCAGCTCTTGTCATGATCCCATGATTCACGAGTTCAAGCCTCACATCAGGCTGGCTGCTGTCAGCCTGTCAGCACAGAGCCTGCTTCAGTTCCTCTGTCCCCCCTCTCTGCCCTTCCCCCACTTGCACTCTTCCCTCCTCCCCCCAAAAAGTAATATTCAGGTCCTGGGTGGCTCAGTCAGTTAAGGATCTGACTCTCAGCTTTAGCTCAGGTGATTTCATGGCTCATGGGTTCGAGCCTTACATCGGTTCTACGCTGATAGCACAGAGCCTGCTTGGGATTCTCTACCCGTCTCTCTGCCCCTCACCTTCTTGCTCTTCTCAAAATAAATAAAAATAAACTTATTTTTTTAGTCAGGGTAGAAATGGGCTCATTGTGAATTCCATTAGAACTGTGTCTAATGAGCTCATGAGTGTTCCTGATGTGTGCCCACTGTCTCATACAATGCCTGAAATACCTTGCAGCTTAAGTCAGCCATTTCCTATCTAGGAAAAAATAAATAAATATACTATCCATGATGACTTACTATTTTTAATAAACGAAATGTCAGACATTAGAACCAATAGGCATTTTTAAAGCATTTCAATCATGTATACCTCTATTATTGAAAATCTGATTTCTATTGAACACTCTTCCCCTAATCACCACACCAAATCCATCACTACGTCCCATAAGCTCTACTTTTAAACTCCTTCTCAAATCTTGTCCAGTGTTCTTCATATCCGATTTCATTACACTAATGTCAGCCACATCCTTTTTATTCCTGAACTTTTCCAAAGTCTGATGACAATTTTATGCTTACCCTCTACAACCTTTCACATAACAGCCAGTCACCTTTTCAAACATAAAGTAGATGACTCCCCTCTTCTGCTTGAACTTACTGTACACTGAATAAAATCCAAATGCCTTATAGTCTGGAAGACAGTAGGTGATCGGCTTCCTGCCTATCTCACTTTGTCTCCTATTTTCTTTGCACATACTATCCTGAAGCCAAATAGGACTCCTTTAAGTTTTGTGAACAATCCATGCTCTTCTCCGCTTCTAAGGCTTTATACTTGCTTTCCTCTCTGCCTTGGAACCACTTTTCCACACTCTCAAACATAGTACATTCCTTCCTACCCATCTACTTAAGACAAGCCTATTCTCATCAATATCTAAAGACTACTCAAGAAGCTCTCTATCTTATCACTCTCGTGTTGATCACCATGAGAGGTATTGTTGTTGGTTGTATTGTTTTATTTATTTATTGTTTATTTATTATTTTATATCTGTTTCCAACAGAGATTTTTAAGGTTGCTGAGGAAATAAACTTTGACTTATCCCTAGTGCCTAACCACAACTCAAAATATAAAGATTTAACAAATAGGTGCTTAATGAATACATGAATCACTTTGCTGTGAATATCAAACCACCATGATTCTCACAGCCTGGAATATACTAGAAATGTAATTCCTGGGGTGTCTGCATGGCTCAGTTGGTTCAGTGCATGACTCTTGGTTTTGGCTCAGGTTATGATTTCATGGTTCATAAATTTGAGCTCCACACTGGGCTCTGCACTGACATGCACAGCATGGAGCCTGCTTGGGATTCTCCCTCTAACTCTTTCTTTCCCCCTCTCTCTCTCTGTCTCTTTCTCTCTCCTTCTCTAAAAATAAATAAATAAACTTAAAAAAAAAGAAATCTAATTACTGTACATCACCTCACCCAGATCTACCAAACCTGAAATTCTTGTGTGGCCTAGCCATTTGTGCTTTAAAAAGCCCTCCAGTCACTATTTACTCTTTGTCCCCATTTTACAGATAAAAAAACTAAGAAAGGTTGAGTAATTTGCCCAAGTTAATAAGTGATAGATCTAGGTGCTAATTCTAAAATTTTACACCATAACTATTTAACCATGATTCCCCAGGGGCCAGGAATCTAAATAACAAGAAAACGAAGTTTTTGCCTTCAGGGTCAGTACAACGAGTCAATAATTACAGAATTGTGTGGAAATGGGTCTTATTTGAGTTATGCACAAGGTTTTAAAAGAACACAGAGGCAAGACACTAGGACTTGGCCTGGACTGGGAGAAAAACTTCTATTCCAAGTTGCATTTCAGGTGTCCCTTTCATAATAAGTGAGAATGAGCTACATAGAAAAGGAGCAGCAGGAATGAATCCAGCTACCAGGGAGTGGGGTTGGGGGTAAATGAGCAAGGGAAAGAGAGTAAGTTTCAAAACTACAGAGGTAGCCAGATCCTGAATAGTCCCAATTTGTATTAGCCATCTCAGACGAGCACACATATCATAGACCATGTGGCTTAAACAAGCAAACAAACAAAATTTTCCGAAATGGAAGCTAGAAATCTGAGATCAAAGTGTCGGCATATTAGATTTTATTTGGAGCAATCTATGGTGTCTCTTTTACAAGGACATGAATCCTACTAGATTCGGACCCCTCCCCTTGTGACTTTATTTAATTTTAATTACCTTTAAAGATCTATCTTCAAATATTTTCACACTGGGAGTTAGAGCTTCAATATATGAATTTGGGAAGGACAAAATTCAGTCCATAGCACCTTACTATAGAATTTGTCTCTTATCCAAAAGGAAATAGGGGATTGTTGAAAGATTTTAATAAAAGGGCAATGACCAATGATCCTCTTATTTCCTCCCACCAAGGAGATAACATTTACATATTTTGAAGGAGGGTTCCATATAATTTCAAAGAAAACGTTAAGTCACCAATGCAGCCAAGGGCATTCATATCCAACTGCAAGGTGAAGCAAAATCCTCTCCACCTGTCAGCGGCATCTTCAGTCACTTGGATTCTGCTTTAGCTCCTCTATAAATGTTTTATTGTGCCCTGCTCCTAATTGGGGTCTGTGTGTTATTGTAACATTAAGGTTGAATTAAATATCATTTCATATACACACAAAGATTGACAACTGATGATAAATGGAAAGCGACCATTATAAATTATCTGGTACTTGTAAGGTAAGGCAGGTCCTAGGAGTTGACTTTTCCAAATGCGTTGAGGACAAGATTCAGAATTTTTGCCTTGCAGCCATGGAATGTTATTTTGAAATGTATATGCATAAAGAATTACAAGTCTTTTGCAATAGTTTGACATGTACTAGAGAGCTTGTACACACAGCAAAACCTTGAGGTGTTTATACCTAGTTATTAATATTCATTCTATGTAAGAAGTATCTCATCAGCATATGTTGTATGCTCCCTAAATTAAAGAAATATCACATTATCCATAAAATGGCCTGAAAAGAATCCAGAGAAACATTAAAGACACAAAGGTTTTTAATATCAGGCATTTCTGTACTCATCATCGTCTTCATAGATCACAGATCTCTTTGATGCACTATGATTATGGGTCTGTGTAAGTAGAGATGAGGAATTATATCATTGGACAGTATGAACATGTAATTTATGGAGATTTAACTCAGTTGTAACGAGAAAGCAACGAAAGACATTAATGAGCTCCGATACTCAGGACTGCATTGCAAACTAGAACACAACCATGGAACTACATAAAATTAAAACCAGTTTAACCTCTAAACACTGAAAACTGTGCGGTTTATCAAAGGCCATTCTCTTCTAAGAAGTTCTTCAGGTTCGTGCTGGGTTTCCATGAAGCATGCTCCCAAACTGAGGAGCATGAAGTTAAAATCGATTTGTATGCAGAGTTTCTTGGGAATTTGCTGTGAAAAATTGCTAGTCTCTTGCACTGATTTTTCATGCCAGATATACAACTTGGTACATTGAGCACATATACACTTGCTGAAAAAGACTATGAGGGCAAATTATTGATTTTCAAGTGATTTTCACATAATTAAGTGGGGATGTACTGAAGAAAATTGCCTTTCCCCCCAGTAAAATTAAAATGAATGCAGCATTGGTTTGAAGAAGAAAAAATAATAATAAACATGCTGAGACAGGCTTGACAGACTGACTATACCCAGGGTAGGAAATAAAGACAGTGCAAGTTCAAGGATAAGCAGGCTTGCCTTTACTTTCCCATCAGGGGTTTTCATCAGCCCTGAGGCTTCATTTCCTTTCTTCTATAACCTTACCTTAACCTTTTATTTGTATCTGTAAGTTTCTAAATATAAGGGCTACAATACTAGTAACATGAGTTAAAACTGAATGAGAACTTGCTATGTGCCAACTCTGTGCTAATCTCATTTAGTCCGTAAAGCAATCCGAAGAAGTTGGTGCTAATATTGTGATATTTAACCGAACCTGAGAGGCTATAAATTAATGTACTTGCCTCTCTGCTGGATCCAGTCGTGTTCTTCCTCAGATATGCTCAGTCTCACCTGTTGCCCAAGCCTCAGCTGCTTGTCTTGCTTCCAGTCCAGGGACATCTCCAGCAGTGAACTCGTTATAAAGATGTGACCACCTCAGCCTTGTGGGGCCTGAAGGCTGAAAAGCGAATCTGTTCTTCAGTGTGCAAACACCCAGCTTCAGCATGGCCTCCATCATGTTCACGGTGATGGGGTCTCCATAGCTCCAGGACTGAGGTCCGATCCACTCAAATCCCTGCAAGCTCTTTTGTCCCCAGTGGAGACATCAGATAACACACCCCAGGCATAGTGGGAATGAAACCAAACTTTGACCAGCAAAAAACAGGAGAGAGGAAGGAAATTGTTCACTATTTCCCTCCACACATTGAAATGTTGTGAGATGTAGTGGTTGCATACAGCCTTTCTAGCTACATCCTTTCTAATCTAGAACTCTCTGGGTGTTTTGTGAGGCTGTGGTCAGTGTGGTCATGGATTCCCTATTTTTGCTTTTACTTCTCTCCTTTCCTGACCACTTTCTTTTCTCTTACTCTTTGAGACCGCAAGCTACACCTCTTACCACCACTCTACGCAAAACAAAATGCATACTTTTGGCCTCACACTCTCTTTTCTAGGATACTCAGCTTATAGCACTGGTCATGTTATTGATTGTAAAGTGCATTCTGAGTTCAGAGATGTTAATTTACACTGATGCTTATACAGTGCCTGTCCAGCTCTGTTCTGAGCACCTTATATATAAATAATTATTTTACTTCTCAGAATTTTTTACTTCCTAGAGAGGTGGTTACCATTATCCCACTTAATAGGTGAGGTAACTGATGCTCAGAGAGTACATGTAACTTTCCTGAGATCACATAGCAAGAAATTGATGGAGCCAGGGAAGAACACAGTTCTTTCTGATCCCGATGCATGGGTCTTTTAATCACTATACTACGTTCTCCACACCTGCCTTTTTCCTCTGCAAAGCTGCATTGACTTATCCGTGGAAGAAAGTGTCAATGTCTAGTCACTGGGGACCTCTCTGGTTTTAAAGATATATTTCAAAAATGTATGATATGAGCTCATCTTTCTCTCTTTTTTTTTTAATATTTTTTAAATTTTATTTCTAGGAGAGAGAGAGAGAGACAGCATGAGCAGGGGAGGGTCAGAGAGAGAGGGAGATACAGAATCTGAAATAGGCTCCAGGCTCTGAGCTGGCAGTCAGCACAGAGCCCGACGCGGGGCTTGAACCCACGAACCACGAGATCATGACCTAAGCGAAAGCCGGACGCTTAACTGACTAAGCCACCCAGGCGCCCCTCATCTTTCTCTTTTTAAAGTCCCATATCTTTAGCTATCTATTGAAATAGCAATCTATTTCATTAGACTCAAACTTTTCCCTTCTGAGTACTTTTAGCAATTGCCGCATACTGTCACAAAGAGTCATTTAAAGGAGAGAAGAGAGTTTAGATTTATGCAGTGCTTACTAGGTATAGGACATTGAATGAGTATATAGACACATCACAAAATTAATTGCAAGAAAAAATAGTTCTTTTTGCCAACACTACTATTCCATTTACAGATGAAGATGCTGAGTCCTGGAGAGGTTAAATAACTCGCTATGGTCAGAGTGTTTAACAAACACTAGCAATTTCCACTGGTATACACATCATTTTACCACTCTTTCTTTTTTCTTCCAGAGTAAAAAAAAATTCCAGGTTTTATACTTTTCTACATTCACCCTAGTGTCTAGTACATCAACATCACTTACACTAAAGACACTCAACAAATGGAGCAATAAATGAATGCAGTGTAAGTGTGCCATAAAATGCAGCAGAGAAGGGGAAGAAAGGTTATTTTACTGCAACAGTGATTCCCCTACCAATATTTTTGGGGGTTCTATTGTTTTTTTTAATAGAACCCTTGAGATAAAGGAAGACTTACAATTTTTTTTAGAGAGAGAGCACATGCATGAAGATAGGGGAGCAACAGAGGAGAGAGAGAGAGAGAGAGAGAGAGAGAGAGAGAGAAAGAGAAAGAGAAAGAGAGAGAGAGAGAGAGAGAGAGAGAGAGAGAGAGAATTGTAAGCAGGCTCCATGTTCAGTGCAGAGTACAATGTGGGACTCAATCCCACAATTCTGGGATCATGACCTCAGCTAAAATCAAGAGTCTGATGCTCAAGTGACTGAGCCACCCAGGCACCCTGGTTCTACTGTTCTTGTGTGTGTGTGTGTGTGTGTGTGTGTGTGTGTGTGTGTGTGTGTGTGTGTGTTAATGTTTATTTATTTTTGAGAAAGAGAGACAGAGAGAGAGAGAGTGCACAAGCAGGGGGGAAGCAGAGAGAGAGGGAGACACACAATCTGAAATAGGCTCCAGTCTCGGAGCTATCAGCACAGAGCCTGATGTGGGGCTTGAACTCACAAGCCATGAGATCATAACCTGAGCCAAAGTTGGACACTTTACCAACTGAGCCACCCAGGAGCCCCAAGTTCTTCAATTATCTGAAACTCGACCTCTTTCTTGAATAAATAGAAATCCTTTAAAAGAACAATAAACTATTTGTGTAAAAAAAAATACAATAAACTATTTGTAAAAAAAAAAAAAAAAGAAAGAAATCCTTTAAAAGATTCAGTATATAATTGCTTCATTATCTTTTACCCTCCTATGGAAGCTTTGCTCAGAATTCTTATGTTTAAATATAGCAGTCAATCCTTTAAGCTTCAGACAACAATTTCTACACTTATTACTGCACATATATACACTAGAAAGGGCCCAATAAAGAATCATTTATAAGCAATCCATTATCAAAAACAATGTGTGGACGTCAGGGTACAGCAGACAAATGAATTACTTGTATCATTTTAGTCAAATCAAAATTTGCACTTTCAACTTTTTACATCCAGTCATTATTTCCTGAAGTCAGGCAAGAGCACTTAGATAAACCATTTACATGCCCTTTGATCTTGGCCATGAACACAAAATCCTAAATCCTTTACCTGCCAACTGGCATTCAGATGTATCTGCAATGCTGGGGGGCTCATGTTGAGTCTTTTACAGAATTTGGTCTTTTCTTACCCAGAATAAGGTTATCTCTTCTTATCTAATTAGTAGAGAAATGGAGATGACTTACTTCAGAAAAGATGGGTCTGCTTTCTTTTATCTCATCTTTGTTAACTATGAAGCCATTTATACCTCATTAAATGCTCTGTGTAACTGTAGAATGAGACATCCCACATGCTCTGTGGGCCTGTCCTCCCTCCCCCGCCTCTCCCCCAGCCAAACTGGTAACATTTCAAACACCACAGAAAAATCCAGAGGAGGTGGGCTTCATAAATTAAGGAAAAAGGAATAGCAAGATAAGAATAATCGTTTTTTTAAAGATACGAGATTGATATCTCAAATAATGTGGTACTTGACTTAATATCCATTGCCAACAATAGCATGAGCTTATTTTGCTTGCCCATTACAAACCCAAATCCAATTCATCATCCACTAGCAAGACTTCAAGGTCTTTTTCACCATTAGTACTTTCCACGTTTTTCTAATCCATTGAATACCTGTAGTGCACATTATTTTGCCTCATATGTATCAAACTGCATTTGCCAAAACTGAATCCTATTCTATCAATTCCTACTCCTGTTACTGACCTTTTCAGGTTCCTTTATAAGACTTTTCCATATAAAGCCCCCACCATGCTTCAGCACGAAGCTGCTGTTCTTTTTGATGCACTGCAATGTATTTGATGAACAGTGACCATGTATAATAGAAAATATAATAATCATTCAGCCTCTATACACTCACTAGGTTCCTGGTCACACATCATACAAACAGAAATCCATGCCAGACTATTTCCCTCTGAAGGTATGCATGGGTGTGCTCCCTGGAATGAATTCTCTGCCAAAGCATGAGGATTATCAGAAATTGCAGCTCTCAATAACAATCATTGACCTTGCAGACACATTTAGCTGAAAAATAAAATGACTTTATTATAAATTCCCAAATCCTGAAATTAAATATTCTACATGCCTTCTGACTCAAGTCTCAATTAATACTCAAAGTTCTAAGCTTGGGTACAAATAAGCATTCACTGAAGTATTTTATTCCCAACCCAAACCTCATATTAACTATATAAACTCCATAAAAACCAAATGAAACACTGACTACAATAATCTGTTAGAGAATAAAGTGTAACAGAATTATTCAGATGATCTGACAGGCTGGTACTCTACAAGAGCCCTCAACACAGTAAGTGATGTTGTATCTTCCAATTACGGAAATGTATACATTCACTCTGAGTTAATTTTCTAGTTGCTAATAATTATATTAAGTATAGGACATATCTCAAGACTAGTAGGCACCTTGATAGATGGAGAATAGAGAGCATCACTTACATGAAAAAGAATAGTATCAGAGGGCACCTGGGTGGCTCGGTCGGTTAAGTGTCTGACTTCGGCTCAAGTTATGACCTCACTGTTGGTTAATACCAGTCCTGCTTTGGGCTCTGTGCTCACAGCATGGAGCCTGCTTCAGATTCTGTGTCTCTCTCTTTCCCTGTGTCCCTCCTCCACTCGTGCTCTTTCTGTCTCCCAAAAATGAATAAATGTTTAAAAAATTTTTTTAAATAGTATCAAAATTCACATCCCTAATATCAACTTTCTATCTTGCTGAGAAAGTTAACATTTCTGTGTGTTTACTGGTAACTACAAAGTGGGGCTAGATCATTATAAAAACAGACAATAATGTGGCATTCTAAAATTTACTTTCTATCTACTAATTTCCAGAATAACTCAGTAATACTGGGTAATTAATTTTTCATGCATATAACCAATGAGAAAAGTAACTTCAGAAATGTAGGTCTGTGCCTTTTTTAAAGAGTTTTTAGGCTTTTTATAAACCAAATTTATAATGGTAAATAATACTAATCTTATAACAGGGTAATGAGCCTGTCTTATATAGACATAAACTTTAAATTTAAAATGTTTCTACTGAAACTTTTCATGTGAAACACTTACTATGGCTGCTTTTATGTACAAGTGTGCATATACTGAATTAAATGTATCTGGCTCATTTTAGTTAATGACAACAAAAACATTCTAATTATGCTATCTGTGAATTGAATAAAATGAAATCAATCAACTTATAAGATTTATATTATATTTCAAAGCTCTAGCTTATTACACTAACAATCACAGCCTATCATGTTTTAAACTGAGCCACTATATAGTCCTTTAACAGAATAATACTATAAGAGACAAAAGAATATTTGGTAGAGAGAGATAAAAACATCTTGCTACGGTTCTGGACCTTCAAAGTAGACTCAATAGAAGCAGGTCAACTTTGATGTGATCCATTTGTGTTTCCAGGTTGTGTGGACAGACAGGTGAATCTAGATGCTGATGTTTTGACATTTCATATTGCCAGTGGAAAACAGTGCTGCATCAGGGACAGCACTTTGTAGACAGACTCCTGGGGAGTTTTGTCATCACTTTCCACATTAGGGGAAGGACAGGATATTCTCTTCCCACAAACTTCCTCCTGGAACCCTTTTCTACATCTGACCTCTGACTAGAGAACAGTGTGGAGAACCAGAGCCTGTACCAGCTGCTCCCCTACGACTTCTGCCTGCATGACGAGCACCAAGACAATCCCTGCCTTTCTCTTGTGGAGGTCCTGCTAACTCAGGGTAGAACTAGTCAGACTGGAGGCAGGTGATCAGTTCTGATGCTCTTCCATGTCAGCCTGATGCTCCTCCTTCCTTGGAGATCTGGTCATCCAGAAGATTCCTGATGTTTCCTTCAGTCCTCTGCCAAATGTGCCATTTGGAACTTCAAAAATGGAAGAATACTTTTCAGTGCCTTTATGTTCTCCTTCAACCAATTTTTGAATAATGTATATATTTTCGTTCACTATGTTTTCAAAGTTGCCCAACTGAGAGCTATCATCCCAATATCATGATCTTTCCCTCCTGAGAAAGTAGAAGGATTTTATATTACTTACTGAGTTATTCTTCCCAATTTTATAAGTGTGTAAGTCTTCACATGCACTTACTGATGTTTCATCTCTTTTGGAAAGATTCTCCATCTCTTTACAGGGTAAAGTCTCTATAAATTGAGCATGAGATACACAATTGTTTTTCTTGATTCAGGAGGACTTGGTGTTTCTTCTGGAACTTTTACCTCTCCTTTTCTAACTGGGTGTTTTCTAACTGAAGCCAACATTCTTGGCTTGGAAACTTTTCATTCGATGTTTCAGCAGACAGACTATTTCAGCTACTTCAGTTAATTTTGTGTGCATTTTGTTACTTGTTTTTTCAAGATGTTGTAAATAAGTATGTAACTACACCACATTCAAAAACTCCCTAGATTTAGATGCCTTCAATATATCCAATTCCAGGTTCCCATGATTCATGTTATATTCCCCCAAAATAGCAGTCCAGCTGTTCATCTTTAGCAAGGTTCACCTAGAAGCTTGATCTGACTTTCTCTATTATTAGGAACTTGCTCCTCAGGCAGTGAAGGATTTTCTGAAAAATTTTTTCCCTCTTTAATAACTTTTTTGGATCTTCCCTCCCATTTTTGAAGGTCTTATGAAAGCACTTTTATGCTTCTCTGAAGATTAGAAATTCCTTCCAAAGCCTCTGTTAGTGCTGTCCAAATCACTTCTCCTTTTCCCTGATGAGTTTTAAGGGATATTTTGATTGCGAATACTTGATGTTGGTTTTGCTTTATTGAGTCTTCTGAGGACTGATTCTTACCTGTAATGTCAGTCACCAGCCAAACTTGTAAACATGTAGATTCCTCTTCTTTCCATGCTTTGTTATAAGAATTTATTTTAAGACAAAGTAAAAGAGGTTTAGCTTTTAAGCTCTTTATTCATGGTCTCTATGAATAGACCTGGGACTTGGTTCTCAGGCTAACTTCTAGTACAGTTGATTTAGTGGCTTCAAATTCTTTTTTAATGTAGCTAAATCTATCAAAAATTTGCTGCTTTTCCTTCAGAAGTGCAGACTCCAGTAGCCAGTTATTTGTCCTTCCTTGTATAGTAATAAAAAGTTTTAAGCACAAAACCTCCACTCTGACTATAAAAGCCACCATCTTCCACAGCATTCTTTGCAGAGCTGGGCCTGGATTAAGATACCTGGGCATTGTCACTATCACCTAGCACAGGATCTCCAGGATCAGTATCTTAGCCTTCAGTGGACCTCCTCTGTCTTCCAAGTCCAAAGCTAAGTCATCTCAGTTTTCCAGAATCCTGTGGCTAGTGCTGACAACAGAGTGCTAAAGAGAATAATCTTCCCAGAGACTCCATAGTACCAGGACAGATTTCAGTGGAGGTGAGTAAAGAGACAAGACAGACAAAATCAGTACTTATCATGTCTTTTTCTCATCCAAGATCACAAAGTTTGTGATCATATCCCATGATGCAGGGATATGGACTAGATTCTGTGGGCCAGAGGGGATGGCCAGTGGCTCTGGCCATCTTAGGCCCTTTTAGGCTGCTTCAAGAACAAAGGGATTCAGGGGCGCCTGGGTGGCTCAGTCAGTTAAGTGTCCAACTTCAGCTCAGGTCATGACCTCATGGTTTGTGGGTTTGAGCCCTGCATCGGGCTCTGTGCTGACAGCTTGGAGCCTGGAGTCTACTTCAGATTCTGTCTCCCTCTCTCTCTGCCCCTCGCCTATTCATGCTCTTTTTCTCTCTGTCTCAATAATAAATAAACATCAAAAATTGAAA
Source organism: Proteles cristata cristata (assembly GCA_017311185.1). NCBI lineage: Eukaryota > Metazoa > Chordata > Mammalia > Carnivora > Hyaenidae > Proteles > Proteles cristata. The sequence goes on from JAESUZ010001600.1 coordinate 1,499,674, forward strand.
AGAAAAAAAAAAAAAAGAAAAGAACAGAGGGAGTCAATGTCTTTCTATACCTGTCAGTATACTTGTGAAGCTCCATGGTGGAGGATTTGCAGGCCTGCATCACTGGCCACTACCCTTCTTTCTCTCCAATAGACTTTTTACTTTGTGGCCGTGGAGCCCTAACCTAACCCATGAGATCAGAGAAGATTCCTCCTTGGCTTGTGTCTGGCTTGCCTTGAATTTGTTCGGGAAAGAGTATAACAGGCTATAAGGAACCCTGCATGAGATTTCAACACATTTCACTAATTTTACCTTCAAAAAAAATGTAAGGAAGATAAAATCATAAGTTTTTAATGTATTGCCTTTTATTCTTCTAATAGACTTGATTTTTTTAGAATACTTTCAGTTTCATAGCAATATTAAATAGAAGACCCAGAAATTCCCCATATGCTCTCTCTGCTTCCACACGCACATTGCTTCCCCAGTCAACATACCTCACCAGAGTCGTACATTTGTTACAGATGATGACCTGACACTGACACACCATAATCATCCAAAGTCCAGAGTGTACGTTAAGGTTCACTCTTGGTACTGTCCATTCCATGCGTTTGAACAAAGGTGTAATGACAAGTACCATATAACACCATTCAGAGTAGTTTCACTGCCCTAAAAATCCTCTGTGCTCTACAGATTTATCCTCTTCCCTTTCCCAACCCATGGCTACTACTGATCTTTTTAATGTTGTCATAGTCTTGCACTCTTATCAGTGGAATCATCTAGTATGTAGCCTTTTCACATTTGTTATTTTGCTCAGTATTATGCATTTAAGTTTCCTCCATGACTTTTCATGGTTTGATAGCTCACTTATTTCAGGTGAACAATAATATTCCATTGCCTGAATGTATTAACAGTTTATTAACCCATTAACCCATAAAGCTACCAAAGGACACCTTAGTTGTTTCTGAGTTTGGGCAGTTATGAATAAAGCTATTAATAAACATCTATGTGCAGGTTTTTGTTTGTATATAGTCTATTGCCTTTCTACAGATGAGACACGGAAGGCTTAGAGAGGGCATATGGCTTGCCTAAGACCACCTAGGTGATAGGTAGTAAGAACAGGTTCTGTGAACACATCTGGTTCCCAGGCCTCTACCCTGTCAGGTAACTGCCTCTACCAGCTGTAACATCCTTTAGCTGTGTGATAATGGGGAAAGAGCAAGTAATATTTTATAATGTTTACCTGGTTGCTTTTTGTAGGGCTTATTCCAGAACTTAAGAAAAGCAAATTCTGAACTAAATTTAAGCTCCAGGCCACAAAACTAGCTTAGAAAGGATGGGACCCAGGCATGGAAGAAACTGCACTTTCTGAAATTTAGAGCCCCTGCATCAGAATTCCAGCTCCATCATATACTACTCTAGACCCTTGAACCCCTCAGTTTGCTCACCCATAAAATGGGAATTGGAAGACACTTGGCATGTGACTGAACTTAAACAGCATTTAACTTTAGTCCATCATTTTTATCCAGACAGAGTCTGCACAAGATAAAATTTTATGGGCTAAAATACAGTTTAACAGTAGTTCTCATCCATGGTCACACATTAGAATCACCAAGGGAGACTTAAAAATTTGCTGATACCTAACACCAGAGATTCATTATTGATTGACTTTGGGTGTGGTCTGAGCACTGGCATTTTTAAAAGTTCCCTAGACAATACTAACGTGCAGCTCACGTTGAGACTATAGAATGTTAAAAAAAGAAAGTATTACTGAGTACTTGTAGATGCTAAACACTGACACATTATAAAGCATTTAATCCTTACAATGCTACATGGTGAGTGCTATTATCCTACCCATGAAGAAATTGATACTCAAAGAGATAAGTAATTTCTCCAAAGTCATAAAGCTATAAAATGAGAAAACAGAGATTTGAATTTGGGTCTCTACCTTTAAAGACCATGCTGGCATGAAGGCCCAGGGTCCACAGTCCATTCTTATTATACTACATAGCATTCCCACTGCTCCTATAAATTGTTAGGATCACATTCACACTACAGTGTCAACGGCCATCCCACTTTGTTCCTTAAAGGAGCTAAGCCAGATAAAAGAGATCAATATCCCAGGCCAGGTAAGAGCTGAAGGTAACAAAATTCTGAGGTATTACACTAGCAGAGACCCAAACAGACGGTATTTATTTCCTCCTCCTCTTCTCAGACTGTGCTTGCTGATCACTGTGCTCACCACTTCATTCCTCTTTCAACCACACTGCCCAATGGATCAATCAAAAAGTACCATTTGGAATCACTCAACGTCATTCCAAATATACTTGGCAGGCAGAAGGGCAAGGGGAAAGGAACTGGTGGCAAATGAGAGGGCATGACAGTCGCTATGTCAGAGAGACTCAGAACCTGGAGGCAACTGATTAATGTCCAACCCTGGCAAGAAGCTGAGGGTAGAAGACACATTGCCTGACAGCATGCGATAAATCCCCATTATTTCTATCACCTGTCATTAAGCATCTGAGTTTCTCACCTGGTGCACTTAGTTCCTGTCTGTTGTCTAATACAGATATAGTCAGAGAAAAAAGGTTTAAGGACTCAGCTACACTGAGAAAACTTCTCTTTGAGCTTCATCTCAGAAGGTTCTCTTTATATTTCTGTGTCTTTAGTCCCCACCATAATACTAAATTAAAAACTTGCTGAGAGACAAAGGGCTACATCAGAAATCTTGGACCAGTTACATAGGAGAGGAAGCTCTGGGTTACCGTGGTTTCCTGCTCATTAACATTCGTATCTATCAAAGGAAGGGAAAAGGAAGACCCTGATCCATCAGAGTACTGAATCCACCAGAAGACTGACATTCTCCAGCAACCTTTATTGGAGAAGGGAGGGTAATTTAGTGAAATAACCTTTATCTTTGTCATTAGGAAGTGCTGGTAGGCATTCCAGCTATATGTTTAGTCCTGTGAGCTTGGACAAGTCACTTAAACTTTCTAGACCTCAGCTTCCTCATATAAATTAAGGATAAAATAACTTCATAACAGAATTATTGGGAGGAGCAAATAGACTAACTGACATGAAGCTTCATGTAAGCACTTGCCATTATAAAGATTAGCTGGCTGTCTCCTGCTGCTGGAGAGACTCACTACCTGTAGTTAAATTAAAAATCTCTACTGCTAGTCACCCTGGAGCAAGCAACACAGAGATGCCCAGTGGAGAAGCGGCCTCGACACAAATCAAGGCTGACTATTTAAAGCTCTACCCTAATGACTTTCGCTTTGAGGCTCTGTTTGAAAGCACTATATGTGTTTTCATGCATATGCCATGCCTCTCAGGGTCCAAAACCCTGTCGGCTCTTTACTGTTTCTCAGTTTCAACCACTCCAGTTAACGACTCTTTGGGCTGTTTCCTGGGACTCCCCCAAAAATAAATCTTGCATATGCTATGTATCTTTTTAAATTCACATCATACAATTCTAAACACACTGTCAAAAACTGGTAATAATTCATCTAGCCATTACTTATATATGCTGTGGAAGCTGTTAAAGATATAATAAAATTAACTTCAATTATGTAGACATTCAGTTAGTTATGATCAACTTTAGCTGATTATCTATTCTGTGTCAGACACTCTAATACATGCCAAGAATATCACAAGACATAATTTCCATCCTCAGGGCCTCCCAATATAGTGGGGGACACTTACACGAAGAAGATGATTTCATGCACTCTGATATATTCTGCACTGATAATTGTCTGAGACGCTATGGGGACACTTTGGTAGATGGAAAACACTGGGATAGTCAAGGAACCATCCTGGGTTAGTAGATTTTGACTGACCTAGTTTTGAATTCTAGAGTGAATCTTGATACATAATATAAATAGTCAGGTACATCTAGATTCAGAGAAAGTCATCCCCTTACAAAATTTCAGGTTTTTTGTTTGCTTGGTGTTTTTTTTTTGTTGTTGTTGTTCGTTTTGTTTTGTTTGCTATTTCATTCATTCATTTAATAAATAAAATTGAAGACCCACTAGGCGTCAGGCACTGTGCTAAGAATTAAGATAAACACAACACTTTCCTTGACCTCAAGGGGCTTGGTCTCAAAGAGCAGAGTCAAACACATAGTATAGTAACAAATAATGGTGAGATCAGTGAAATAATAGGGAAATATACAAAGTGTACAAGTGGCCCAAAGAATTTTAAGATTAGGTCTACTTTAGGGGGGCCTGGGTTGCTCAGTCGGTTAAGTGTCCAACTTCGGTTCAGGTCATGATCTCACGGTTCGTGGGTTCGAGCCCCGTGTCGGGCTCTGTGCTGACAGCTAGCTCAGAGCCTGAAGCCTGCTTCAGATTCTGTATCTCCCTCGCTCTCTGACCTGCCCCTGCTCACATTGTCTGTCTGTCTGTCTCTCTAAGGTATAAAGAAAACATTTTAAAAAATTGTTTTAAAAAGGTCTACTTTAGGTAGTCAGGAAAGGTGTCCCTGAGGAACAGACTTTTGACTTGATTTCCAGAGGCCTGGGGTGAAGTGGGGTGAAGGACAGGGCAGAGAGCATAGAAAACAGCACAGGCAGAACATAGAAAGAAAGTCACACAGTGTTTCTGAACTCCAACAAGGGAGTTTTCTTTCCCTCACCTCACTCTTGTGAGTACTTTTCACTTTCCACTCTCAGTGTGTAACAACAGCTTCTTGCACAAAGCCTAGAAAATCATCACAAGCACTAAAACATGTGAGATGGTATCCCTGTTTTGACCTGCATACCCAAGTCCCCTCTGCTAAGTCTCAGTGGCTGATGAACTTCTCAAGTTTCAATATGAATATTATTTTTTGACAGATTGAAAAATGAAAAACAGAGGTGAGTAAGTTCACAGACAGCTAATGATATAAAGACTAGAATCCAAGTCTCCTGACTCTTGAGCTCATCGTTTTGCCATCTGGAAGTGACCGACCTGGAGTAGAGACGTTATGCTGGATATTCTCTGTTCACTGTTGTCCATCCTGTTCCACTAGACTCCCTCCAGGGAGGCTGATCTCTACAAAGAGCACCAACCAGGCTGTCCTGATGCCATGCTTCTAACTGGATTCAGTGGGAGTCATGGAAGTAAGAGAAGACAGAGGGAAGCTGAGGTCAGGATATTCACACCCCTGGCTCCCTTCCAGTTGGGAATATTCCTCTACAAAAGGTCATAGCACTTGTCAAGGGGCTCTCTCGGGGGCTACAGCCAGGCCCACAGTACCTCTGTCCCCAAGTGCCAGTAGCTACTCCCTCCCCTGATACCCCAGTCCTAGTGATGCTGTATCACCGCGACACTGGGTGGCTTAAAACCAACAGAAATGTATTTCCTCACAGTTTCAGAGGCTAGAGTCTAAAGTCAAAGGTATCCGCAAGTTTACACTCCAGATGCTCTAGGGGAAAATAGATTTTTTGCCTTATTGAGCTTTAGGTAATGGTCTACATTCCTTGGATTAAGCCTTAAGGCCTCAGTACTCCAAGCTCTCCCTCCGTCTTCACACTGCCTCTGCATCTCCTGTCTGTGTTATTCCCCACTGTCTCTTTCTTATCAGTACATTTGTGTAGGCATTTAGGGCCCACCTGAAAAGTCCCAGATACATCCTCACCTCAACATCCTTAGTATAACCACATATGTTACTTTACAATGTAGTATTTACTCCTCTGCTATATAAGACAATTTTTAGTTCTAGGGATTGGGATACAATATTTTGATGACACCATTCAAACCACTGTAGTGGGTTTGTTTTCTTTGTGCCTGTCACAAAGAAATGATGCCTTCAGGCACACCTGGGTTTAAACTAATGCCCTCAGGGGCACCTGGGTGGCTCTGTTGGTTGAGCATCCAGCTTCAGCTTAGGTCATGATCTTGTGGTTTGTGAGTTTGAGCCCCACATTGGGCTCACTGCTGTCAGCACAGCGCCCACTTCTGATCCTCTGCCCCCCTCTCTACCCCTCCCCTGCTTGTATTCTCTCAAAAATAAACATTTGTAAAAATAATATAATGCCTTCACAAACATAATATAACATCTTTACTGAACTCTCCGCAATTATTCTGCATGTCTCTGCCATCTTTTTGATCCAATCTAATACAAATGTGCTTTCAATCTAATACAAATGTGCTTTGGTAACTTTGCAGTGTACGTGGGATTATGTGTATAGGAAGCCACGAGACAAAAATAATACATAAATCTTAGTTAATAGAAAATAATTTAAGATATTATTTTTCCATTTTAAGAAAGAATAGAAATAATGCAGAGTAGATGCAAAATTCACATGAATTTTACAGACAACACAAAATTTGGAGGAAGTTTATAACCCACTGAAAGTCACTTTTAGTTTTACTCCTGATTCTTGTAGTCAGCCACTGTGACATGTTGGTTTTTCAGTGCTGTAAGACCTAAGAGTTTTAAACACTAACTACCCTATAATAGCTCACCTTAATTTCTTTTTTTTAATGTTTTTTTTTTATTTATTTCTGAGAGACAGAGAGAGAGAGAGAGAGCAGGGGAGGGTCAGAGAGAGAGGGAGACACAGAATCCGAAGCAGGCTCCAGGCTCCGAGCTGTCAGCACAGAGACCAATGTTGGGCTCGAACCCATGAACCGTGAGATCATGACCTGAGTCGAAGTCAGAGGCTTAACCAACCGAGCCACCCAGGTGCCCCATCACCTTAATTTCTTAATTTGATTTCTGTTTTTAGTGATTAGCCTCTAGGCTTGAAGGATACTGTCCATGAAAAACAGAGGTTTTGTGTTGCTTTGACCCTCTTCCCTTGGGGGCTAGAAAACCCATTTCAGCTCTGTCTCCAGTTTACCATCTGTGCCATGGTAAGATGATCAGGTAGTGGAATGAGGACATTATGTTGATCAAGTTAATGAAATTTGCAGTATTGGACCATGCATGCACCTTCATTAGAGAAACTCCAAATGAGCACTCATTCTAATATTAGAGCCATAGCTCTGGCCCCCATTGATGGCTCTGGGTGATGTGTGAAGTGAAGAACCTTCAACTTAACAGACTACTGACAAACAGTGGCATATCTTTGCAAAACCTGACTTCAGATCAGCCTCCCTGCCAAGAAAGCATTACAAAAGAATCATAGTGCGTTAGAACACTACTTCAGTGAAGCTTGATAACTAATTTTGCCATTCTTGACTTGTCTCTCTTTATCATTTGCACATAAAACTCATTAGCAAATCCTGTTTCATATAATATATATATATGTGTACACACACATATATATCCAGAATCCAGCTTCTTCTCACCAAATTAACAAATCCTGTTTCATCTACATTATATATATGTATATATATCTGTATATATGTGTGTGTATACACACACACACACACACACACACACACGTATATATATCTCCAGAATCCAGCCACATCTAACCAATACCTTGAGCTAGAGCCACCCTGGCTGACGGCAGAACCTCCTAAGAAATCTTTGGCTTCTGCCCTTTCCTCACTAGAGCCTATTTTCAACACAAGTCTTCTTTTAAAACACGAGTTGGATATCATTCCTCTGATAAAAATCTTTCAGTGTCTTTTCATACCACTTCCTACTCAATGTCAAAAACCCTTAAAATAGATTTCAAGGCCTTAAGTCAGTGTTTCTCCATGGGGGTGGTAGTGTAATAAAGGCTGCCTTTTACAGAGTTCTCCAGGGGAAGCTTACTGTTCCCACGAGTGGCACTCTTACCATTTAGAGAGCAGGGAAAGGCCGCTAGACGTTCTGCAACGCATAGCACAGCGAAGAATCTCCGTGCCTCCTGTACGACTTTCCGGCATCCTCTCCGGACATCATACATCAGTCCATTTGGAACTTTATCAAGAATTGTTCTTTTCACCAAGTCATGCCATCAATAACAATGCCACTCATTATACTTGAGTTACCCAGAATATCCCATTTCTATCAATGTACAATTTTATGTCATGTTTATAGTGATTCTGATTATAGGTAAAGCATTTGATTACTTCATTATGATTACACTTCTGGTGTAATCATACAATCCGGTCTACATATATTTTAGAAATTTCTCACATATTTTTACCCTTGGGAAATTACATGATTCTTTTAGAAATTATACGTACAAGTAGATCATATGATCTACGGATTTAGCTTCAGGAAAGTATAGAAGGCATTACAGAACATCTTCTGTGGTATGGGCCATTGTGTCTGACAGGTTCATTTTACATGATCTGGCTTATGTCACTTCTGAGGTCACCGTAGCCCCATCAGCTCTTTCTCTAGTAGCTTCCTTGCTAGCAATCCAACCAGAGTCTCATTTCAGGGCCTCTGGTTTTTCTTTCTGGCTGAAATGCTTTCTCCTCATATATCCACATGGCTCACCATCTGAGTTACTTCAGAGCTCTGCACAAATGTCACCTGAGCAGTGAGGACTTCCTTGACCACCCTTTATAAAAGAGCAATCCCTCATTCCCAGTGCTTTCTTCCTTATCCTATCTTACTTCTCCAAAGCACTTATCATTCCAGCTGGCAGCCTCTACATTTTACTTATATATGTATTTGCTTATGATGTGCCTCTGCCAGTTGGAATATAAGCTACCAGAAGGCAAGGGCTTTCATTCCATCAGTGCCTAGACCAGTGCCCTGAACATCATGATCACTCAATATGTGTTTGTCGAGTAAATGAATGGCACTTCATTTAAATTTAAAAATTTTAACTTAAAATTTTAACTTTTCATAGTCATTTTTTGTTTGCTAAATTGTCTTTTTTTATAGCACTCTGTTCTTTTTTATAGCACTCTGTTCTTGTTTCATGAGTACAATGTATGTTCATGTCTTTTCTTTTTTTAAAAAAAATTTTAAATTTATTTTTTGAGATAGAGACACAGAGAATGAGCAGGGGAGGGGCAGAGAGAGAGGGAGACACAGAATCCGAAGAAGGCTCCAGACTCTGAGCTGTCAGCACAGAGCCTGACATGGGGCTCGAGCTCACGAACTGTGGGATCATGACCTGAGCCAAAGTCAGACGCTTAACTGACTAAGCCACCCAGGTGCCCCTTTTCATGTCTTTTCAAAGATGATTATGGTAATTTTCATTTGTTTTTTAATATTTTATTCTTCCTATATTTCCTCTTACTCCAAAATTTCCTCTTATCTTCTCTCTATCCATCTATATTTTTTTTTATTCTTTCTTTACACTCTTAATCTCCTTGTTTCAGTGTTAGAGACAGACTTCCTCAAATGCTAATGACCCTTTCCAGTCTACATTTTTTCTGAGTGGGTCAGATCAATGCTAACTGGTGGTTCTGGGGGAGGGTGTAAAGCAAGGCCTGTCAACTGGTGTATTTCAGTGTGAGGTGATCTGGTGGCCAGCTCCTTTCTCAATGGGGATGGCTAATGGTTTGTTGGTCTTTTCTCTGTAGCAATGCCAGTATCCCAGGCAAGTTTCCTCTCAACTCTTCCTGAGAAGTATCATCCTGGCTGCTAAGCTCTTGAACTGGGTGCTGCCCAACAAGAAGACTTGTGCTTAGTCAATCTATTTGCTAGTTCAGTCTGAGGTCCCATTTCTCCATGCCTGCCATTCCCTCTAGCCTCTCTGTTTCCATTCCACCACAATCACTAACTTATTATGGGTCAGGAGTAAACATTTGGGATCTAAATCCTCTTTAAAAAGACTCTCAAGCAAATCCTTTTTCTAACACGTCTTCCAGAAACACCCACACTTACACACTTTGCCCTTAACTTTTATTTGGCAGCTCCAATTCCAGGACCTTACTGAAGCTTGTGGGCTAACTCAGAGGGTTTCCCATTGCCATAGTCTGTAGGCATTTACCTTTAATTTTCCTCTCTGCCAAAGAGTTCCATTAAAGATGCTGTTTGTGTTTTGATTTTAGTTTTCCTTATTTTTGGTGCAACTTATGAATAGAGGGGGAAAAAGGTAGAAAGTTCTTTATTCCACTATTCTGAAATCATTTATCTTCTGCAATGTTTTACAATGGCACATAAGCTTTTTGTTTTGTTTTCATTTTTATCTAACTAAATCTCTATTTCCCTTGGTTTCTTCACTTTCTTTAATAGTTTCTGAGTGCCCAGTGTGCGTTAAGCAATGGTTAGATGCTAGGGTAGCAGCAGTTAGCCAGAAAGATGTAGATTCTGCTCTTACATTAGCTATAGCATACTGAGGTGACAGGTAGTAACTTGCAGTTACATGTATGAGGATGTTATGAAAGGAAACTTTCAGAATGCCATGTGATCATACGGAAAAGGTTCTAACACTATATAACATGTGAGAAAATGAAGGTTAAACTGGTTTATTAAGTAACATTTAGGATTCAGGGATGGAGTGTGAATAGGAGTATCAGAGCATCCAGACAAAGTAACAACAGAGTCAAGTCTAGCAGGCAGGGCAGAGCCCAGAATATTCAGGGAACTGAGAGAGCTCCCCTAGAGAAGGAACACAGAGTGGAGAGGGAGAGTGATTCTGGATAACAATGGAGAATTAGGTAGAGACCAGAGAGTCTCTCAAACTGAATTAAAAATTTAAGACTTTGATCTAAGAGCAATGGGAAGTCATCTGTCTAACCAAAGAGTAAGTATTTGGTTATATTTGTTATCCGTGTGTATTTAATATTTAAATCTTAATCCATAAGCATTTTTCCATGAGCTTTGGAGAGGAGATATATGCTAATATTCTTTTCAAAATAGCTAATTTCCTAACACAGTGTAATACATAGTCTTTTCTTTCTTTTATTAATTTGTGATGCCTTCTTTATTATATAGAAAGTTGTTCTATAAACTACAGTTGCCCCTGAATTGTTTATTCATTGATCTAACTATTCTTCCACCAGTATCACAAGCTTTAAATTGTATTTCTTCATGTAGACAAAACAAGTTCCCTGAATTAGTCGCCCAAACAGCTTTGAATTGAATTGAATTAGAAAATCCTGATTTGAAAAAAAATTAAAACTTTTCATACTGTTGCCGGAATACCTTGATCTAAATGTAAAGTAAAATTCTATCATAGTCTGTACAATTACAGAAAATGTAGGTACATTATACACTCCAAAGACTCATCTCATTATGACATAATAGCAACGATAGCAAATACTCAACGTTACCGCTGTGCCACGTGCTCTGCCTGCATTAGCTTATGTACTCAGTCCTCTTACTGCCTAGTGACCCTTCATATAGTTCCAGTCAACTTCATCCACAGAGAAAAATACTTTCATGATCCCTATTTTGCAGTCGAGGAAATCAAGGCTTAGATAGGTTAATTCACCTACTTTGGATTACTTGGCCATGAAGAAATAGAGCCAGATGATTTTCCTGCTTTACCATTTATCTAATACATAACAACTATTAACTGTCCCTACTCTATACTCCCATAGCAATTTGTACAAATTTCTGCCACTGCCCTTACCACACTCTCTTGCAATTGTGTTTGTCCATCTTTCCTGTCACACAAGAAAAGCAGGCCATTTCTTATTTATGTTTATGCCCCATTGCCTAATTATAGTGGTACCATCTTCAGTGGAGTAAGTAAACATTTGTTCATTAAATTAACTGTTTGCCTTTGGTTAAACTGTACCAGAAAACTAAGATGTGGATGGAAGTCAAGGACAGGAATAATAAACAGCAAGGAAAAACAAAATTAAAATTTTCTACACAATCTTAGCATACTTAAAACTGACTGACCTAACACCAGCAATTCTGACCTCAACCCCCCTTTTGCTTTATCTGAAGGACATTAAGGAGACAAGCTTCTTGGGCCCAATGCAGATGTGCCTCTAAGGATCAAACCCAAGGAGCAAAAGGAGACCTCAAGTGGCAGCTCTGCTCTGACCAATACTAAGAATGTTCTATGATTGGCGGCTACAGACTTGAAGTTTATCTAAGTTTAAATCCTGGGTAACTGTACACCTTTCATGAATTAGCTGGTGCCCTACACAGCTGTGACCCATGATGAAAAAGGTACTTATTATCTTCAGTTTAGATGTGTTGGTTATATTAGTTTCAGTGGCTTTTTATAAAATCTCCATCACTTGGCAATCATAGACACTTTATCTTTTCCTCAGGGCCCATAATTGTCCTATTAAAACTAATTATGAGTTTTAATATCTCAGGAAATATCCATCAGCTCAATAAATGTTTGAGAGGAAACTCAATCCTGACACCATATTTTTTATTTCTAAGGAAATTTCAGACCAGAAAAACAATCCAACAAGCTTCTCTTCTGGAAGAGATCTCAACCTCTCATGCTACAGAGAAATGAATTTGTTCATTTCTTATATAGTAAAGATATACCAAGCACTTGCCATGTCCAGATAATGTGTGGTACATAATGACTGATACCTACATAAACAGATAATGCCTCTGCATGTGGGAGCTTATAATCTACAGGAAAATGAAAACACAAAAATACTTAAATTATAATGTAATAAGGAATTTTATAAAAGATTAATCAAGTTCTACAAAAGAACAAAGGAAGAACAGATTCATATGCACTCAGTTGGGATGGATAAAGGCTTCACAGAGAAGATCCTCTATGAGATGTGTATCAAGGATGGATAAAAGATTGGCTAGAAGACATAAAAAGAAAATATCTATTGAATGTGTTCGATGTCTAGACACTATCTTAATAACAGTAATGGCTAATTTTTATTGAAGAGATTCCATGTGCCATCCACTGTGATAAGGGATTTATATGCATTATTTTTATCAGCCTTCAAACAATGAAAATGAAATGAAAAATACTTTGATTCATTTAACAAATGCCTTTCCAATACCTTCCATGTCCCAGATATTGTTCTGATTTTAATATTATTCTCAAGATGAAGAAGTTGAGGCTTAGAGAATCAGTAGAGTTGGGATTTGGAGCCACATGCTCTCCAGTCTGATAGCAGAGTGCTATATAACTTCCCACAGATAAGAGTTTTAAAGTCAGGCTATCCAATATGGTAGATATAAACTACATGTGGCTATTGAGCACTTGAAGTCTGGCTTGTCAGTATGGAAATGTACTGTGAGTGTAAAATACATATGAGATGTTGAAGACTTCCTATTTTTTAAAATATAAAATTTCTAGTAATTTATTATATCATTTATATATAAAAATGATAATTACTTGGAAGTAAAAAATTTGGCTTAAATAATTATGTTATTAAAATTAAATTCATCTGGTTTTCTGGTTTTATTTTAATGGGGCTACCAGAAAGCCATAAATTACAAATTTGTCTGGCATTAAATTTTATTGGACTGCTCTGAAGGTTACAAAGATGAGTACAAAGATGCTCTCAAGGTGACTGAACTGTAGTTTAGTGGGGGAGATGGGACTATATATACAAAGCAGCACAATGCAAGGTATATGATAATTGCCAGGGGGGGCACACAAATACAGTTATTTAAGAGCTCACAGAAAACAAAATTTCTTCTAAGATAATTAGATATATTTACTGGCTTAATTACAAATGACTTTTTACACAATTCCAAATCTGAGTATTTTCTCTCACCTATAGGCTATCACAGAAATACGAAGAAGTGTTGAAGCCCAAAAGTATGACCTTTGATGGCTTAATCAGCTACCTACATAGCAAGTGAGAATAAAAATGGATTAATAAAACCTATGGCAGCTCCAGAACTCAATTAGTTCAGAGCTGCTTAATATGTAGATTTTATTCATCTAGTAAACATTTAAGTGCCTATCTAATGCTGAGACTAAGATACTAGATTCCACTCATAGTTCACTTACTGGATCCCTTTGGCCTTCTCACTCACACGTTACAGGAGCCATGGTTAGGAAGAGAACTGACCAAAAGGTAGACAATTGGGTGGGTGTGAGTGGGGAAAGCAAGAGTCCTACAACATTCACAAATCAGCAAGTAGCCTCTGAAAAAAGAGAATTAAGTAGATCAACACAGATCCACTGAGATTCCACTAGTTTTTCATTTCTGAATAACTTGAAAAATCTCCATCTAATATATGAACCAGCAGGATGTTGTGAAAGATAAACAAAGCTGTCTGCAATTTGAATTTCTCCTGACTTTGTCCAGCTCCAATTTCACATTTACCTCATTCTCTCAATTGTTATGGACTACTTGCTCTTTGACAACTCAAAGAACCAGATGTGCTTCAAACCAAGAGGCCAAATTCTTCTCCTGGGAATTCTTCTCCATGGGAATTCCTATGAAAAGTGCTATAAAAAGTGAATCTTCCTGGCAGCATTTTGAAGGCGAGCTCTTTGCTCCACATGGCATCAAGTTACCTGGAGACCGTTCAGCACTTATAGTTCGGAGCTGTAACATTCAAATGCACATGTGATACAAGCAAGACTCCTTGAGACACGAGAACACATTGAGACGTCATTGTAATTACATAGGACATAGACCTGGCCAGAAAGCCAGGACTATGTGCATGTAGAGGTAGTTTGCTTCAAGCCAGTTCTCTCCCCTCAACTCCCTGAGGCCCAGCCCCAAATCGAGACAAACCAAAATTGTGGGAGCACCTTCCTGGAACTGCAAACACTGACAAAAAATCCTCCAGTTTATGAGCCAATGCTGAGTCTCTACCATATAGTAGGCACACTGTTGCCTTTAATTCTTACAATGGTGCTAACCAGACATTATTCATTCCCATTTTAAAAATTAGGAAACTGAGGTGTTTAGCAGCTAGGATCAAATCCAGAAGCGTTAAGTTGCTTGCCCATAGTAGAACAAAGTTTGAAAGACAGGCTTATCTGAACCTATGTCCACATTCCCAACTACAGGACATAGTTACTACCACAATATTTTTTATTCTAACAATGTATAAATGCATCCTATCTGTTATTGTGTGAAATATGTGATACAATTGGGCAAATCAAGACGTCACTGTTAGCCATGTTTTCTCATCTGTAAAATGGATTAATTATAATAGTCCCATCATTGCATCTGGTTGTTAAGTGGTCATATGTGCTTCTTTCTGCATCTGTTTTATTTTGCCTAATTATTCCCCGTTTCATTCAATAAAGTTTTTGAAATAGCTTGACAAGTTCTCTAAGTGCTCTAGGCCTCTATTTCCCATCTACAAATGGGAATAATAACACCAGCCTTATGCTGGCACATAGGGTTGATGAAATGAAATAATGGATCTGTAAACACTTTATTTATTGCTAGGTACAGTACCGATATGACTTTGCAGGTGACCACTGCAGCTGAGGAAGAGTTTAAGAATCTAGAGTTTTATTTTATTTCTTCTCTTCATGCATAAGAGAGTAAAGTGAAGGCAAATAAAACACTTCGTTTCCTTGTTTCTTACTTTCAGTTACCCACAAACTTGGGATGTGCTTCTTTTAATTAATTCATCATGTTCATAGTGCTCACAGCTTCAAGCGTCCAGAAAAAAAAATTAAGAAGATAGCAATGGATTTCATGTCAGAACCTGCTACCTGAAAGAATCATTCTGGAAAGATGGATGAATACTGAGTGGTCTGCTTTGGGGATACTTAATAACAATTCCCCAAGGTATATTTTCTGGACAGCTCCATTCTATGAATAAGGTCAGAGAGTAAAGTGAAGCCCTCACAGGTAAATATTGAACCAGGTGTTAAAACACCACCAGACACCATACATAAATAGCAGCTGCTGGAAGGAATGTGGAGATCTCATCACCTGGCAACAGCTCGGATTAAGGCTTCCTCTTGAGAGATGTTGGGAGAAGGAGGGAGAAGGAACATCCATGGTGTGTGGCCAGGCCTCCATGTCTGCACACAACAAACTTCCTTCAAAATGCAAAAGAGATTACTCAGGGACTGTTAGAAAATAGAAAGACCAGGGAAAGGGACTCCTCTGGAACAGGAAGTGGTAACGGAGTCAGTCTAGACTCTTCTGTAATTCTGATCTTCCTATAAATGTTTGATGATCCAGCAATGTCCTATGGGGAGCTTTGTGCTGATGTGGCTCAGCTTTTTATTCTGTACAGTTTGTGCCAGCTACCCATGCATAGAGAAGAGGAGGACGTTAGCACTTATTGAGCACCATCCATATAACCATATTCTAGGTCATGTGCGAGGTACCTGGTTCCCATTCTCACTTCATTCTCCCAAGAGCATCGCAATTATTCCCAAGGTACCGAGGGGGAAGCTGAAGCTCAGAATCATTCTCAAACTATGCAAAACTAATCACTGATCAAATTGGGGTTCAATTCTGGTATCTTGTTATTTCAAATCCCATTCTTTTTCTGCTTTATCAAATCCAACACTGTCTCAGCTGTAGTCATTCCTAAAGGAACATACCTCATAGTCCTACTCACCCACCATTAAGCACATGGTGCTCCAACTGGACTTGGCAAGTTTGAACCAAATTAAGCCATGAACTATGCTCCCTAAAGATTTTCACTGGTGTTGCTCAATTCTCTACTCTATTTTTTCCTTCGGTACTCAAAAAGAATTTAAAGTAGAATTCCTTATACTTAAGCTGTATTTATTTTTTAAAAATTTTAAATGTTTATTTTTGAGAGACAAAGAGATAGAACGAGAGTAGGGGAGGGGCAGGGAGAGAGGGGAGACACAGAATCTGAAGCAGGCTCCAGGCTCTGAGCTGTCAGCACAGAGCCTGACAAAGGGCTCAAACCCAAGAGATCATGACCTGAGCCGAAGTCGGACACTTCACCGACTAAGCCACCCAGGAGCCCCTATACTTAAGTTTTATGTGGACACAGAGATTAGTGCTTAAAACAGTTACTAAAAGCAAATGGTCCAAATACTCTAATTTTACAGATTAGGAAACTGAGTCACTGAAGGGTTAAGACTATTTGTTTAAAATCACAAAGTAGTGAATATAATAAAAGTCCAGGCCTATTTCTGTCTCAGGATATCTTGAGATTTTGGGTCCTGTAATCTAAGAGTTATAGAAACAAATAGAAATACACACACACACACACACACACACACACACACATATACATATACACATATATATGTATATATACATATGTGTGTATATGTATGTATGTATATACATAGTTCAATTAGACAATTTATGTTTCCATCTAAAGGGGTGATAAGAGGGGCGCCTGGGTGGCTTAGTCGGTTAAGCGTCCGACTTTCGCTTAGGTCATGATCTCGCGGTTCGTGGGTTCGAGCCCCGCGTCGGGCTCTGTGCTGACTGCCAGCTCAGAGCCTGGAGCCTGTTTCAGAGTCTGTGACTCCCTCTCTCTCTGACTCTCCCCTGCTCACCCTGTCTCTCTCTCTCTCTCTCTCTCCTAGAAATAAATAAAAACATTAAAAAAAATAATAATAAAGGGGTGATAAGATTAAGCAAACATGAATAATAACAAGGAAAGGCTTAGAATTTAAAGCTAGATGATGTAGATTTCAATCTGACCCTCACTTACTTTGTGATCTTGAAAAGTATTATTCAACTCCTTGAAACTTGGTTTCCTTATTTAAAAAATGGTAATATTAATCCCTACCTTAATGATTTTGAGGATTTAATGAAACAACCTAAGCAAAATACTTGGCATAGCCTCGCATATAGTTTCCATGCAATAAGAATCCAATTTTTCTCTTTACTTCCCACAAATTTAAGAAAAAAACACAAAAGAGGTAACCACACTGTTTCCATGTTTATTAACCTATTTTTCCTCACCACACTAATCCTAGAATTTTGGGTCACACTTGAAAGAAACAAAAGACTCAAAACAGCATTAGACATCTAAACAAAATATACAACCTGGTCACTAGTCTAACATAAAAAATTCATATAAAAACATCCACGGTTACCACATTATTTATTCATGTTGTCATCTGCCCATCAGCACCATGTCCCCCTATGAGTAAAATTGTTTACTGTCTTAATTATGCTCAACACACACTCACAACACCACATTCTCATGTGATTCAGTCAACACCACTCTTCCTTTGGCACAGGTGGGCCTCAGACTCTTCCTCTTATTTTTTTTTTTTTTTTTTTGCAAAAAACTCTACTTAATTCTATTCCATATTCCCTGATTCCCTAAAAGAGTATATATAGCCAGGTATAGCAAAAATTAATGTTTATGAATTCAAATGTAGCAGCACACCTCTGAAAGCAACCTGGTACAAGGTTATGACCAGACTGCTGCTGAACTCAGTCAGCTGCGGGGTCCCTGCTCTTCCACTCCCAAATCCTAGAGTCTGTCTGAGTCCTAGGTACCCAGGCTGGAAGCCAAGAAATGCATCTCTTTCCACTTCCTACTGTTCTTCAAACTGAATAAGAATTGGCTGTATGATAAGAAAGTACTCCAAGACTAAAGCCTTCTCAGGACACATGTTAGGAATTAAGACTTGAAATTTCTTTTTATTATTATATGGATTATGTCTCTAATTTAACACTGTCCTCTTCAATCAGAATCACAGCATTTGACTCATAGAAAGTGGCAGGCCACTCTTCCCTTTCTAGAATATTAGTTCGAATCTGTCTGTGCTGATAATGACAGGCAATTTTCTCTAACTGTGTATGTTCTGTCTGCTGGTTTTAATTGAGTGTATATTGAGCAAATATTCATTGTCACTAAACTAATTCTATTCGATCTTTCTGGCATTTTCAGCAGGAAGAATGAAGAGGAGAGAGAGAAAAAGCGGTGGGAAGGAAGGAAGGAAGGAAGGAAGGAAGGAAGGAAGGAAGGAAGAAGGAGGAAGGATGGAAGGCAGGAGGGATGGACAACTTCACATATTAAGACTTATAAAATACTAGATATTATCAGAGAAGACAGTAAAAACAAAATGGAAAGTATGCCCACACTTTATATGGGTGACGACAGGTCACTGTATAGGGACATGATCTCTTCTTTAGCTCTGTGTTACCTGTGCCCACTCACTGTGGTCACTGGGTCAGCCCTCAGCAACTCTAGGCCAGGGAACTCAGCAATAAGGTAGGTCACTATGAACCCTTTAATCCTATATCATAGTTACATTTATTGGGCTTTCTTTTCCCCGTGATGAACCCTCACTCTTGCCTTCTTATCCTAGAATTTAAATTCACATCACTTTCCATAGTTAAATCCCTGTCCTTCCTTGATGACCACCTAATATGCCATTTCCTTCTACAATAAAGTTATTATAATGAACTAAACTTCATGCAAACTAAACTTTTCATATTTTATTTTAATCCTTACACAATCCACGCAATACAGTATAATTAGAAACAAGGAAACTGAAGAAGAGAGGGGTAACTTAGTAGGGTCATGCAGTGGTAAGGAAAGAATGGAGTTTGATATCATTTTTCATTCCAGAACCTATTCTTTTGAACTAAGCACTAATAATGTCTCCCTTGTTCTTGAATTGAAGAGATTTATAATCTAGAAGTATATGGAGACAAGAAAATAAGGAACACTGCCTCATGATAACACATACATATAAACTGTTATATTAGCTGAGGAAGAAACAATCCATTCTTCCTGGGGAGACTATGCACAATTTTATTTTCATGATGAATCTAGAAAGGCAAATGAGGAGGAAACATGAGGATGAGCTTTCAAGACAAAAGAAATTCACTAATGGCCAGTAGTAGTTTCTGTTTAGAATTAAGGTGTTTGGTAGGAAGGAGAAAACAGAAGAAGCTAAAAGGTTATTGGAGGGGCGCCTGGGTGGCTTAGTCGGTTAAGCGTCCGACTTTCGCTTAGGTCATGATCTCGCGGTTCGTGGGTTCGAGCCCCGCGTCGGGCTCTGTGCTGACTGCCAGCTCAGAGCCTGGAGCCTATTTCAGAGTCTGTGACTCCCTCTCTCTCTGACCCTCCCCTGCTCATGCTGTCTCTCTCTCCTAGAAATAAATAAAAATATTTAAAAAAAGAAAAAGGTTATTGGAGACTAATTAGAGAAGAATGTGAATTCACACTAAGAAGTTAGGACATGGACCTAGAGCAATACTTTCAATAAAAATTACCTTTTTCCCATAATTGGAGAATGAATGAGAGCTGAGAGAAACCAGAAGCAGAAAGGCCATAATTACTGCCCAGATTGAATGACGGGAGCCTGATCCGGATCTGTATGGCAGGTGGAAGAGAAACAATTTGGAGGCAGGATTAAGAGGTCTGTAACTGATGGCCAATTCAGTCATGAGGCGTGAGAGTAAAGGATGAGTTGAAAATTCTAGTTTAGGCAATAGTTCCAGAAAGCTCACTAACTGGAAACTAAGAGATACATCTTGAAGCATTAAAGAGTATAAATAAACCAATGTGAGAAAGTACTAAACCATAGTGCATGTTTATAAAATGTGTAAGATAATGAGCAGGTAGTCTAAAATAGTGCCTCTCAAATTTTACTGTGCATACAAATCACAGGAATTTTATTACAACATCGATTCTGGTTGAGTAGGCCTGGTTGAGGCCCAAGAACCTGCATTTCTAACAAGCTCCCAGTGATGCTGATGCTGATGTCAATCTACAGACCACACTTTGAATAGCAACGGCATAAAATGCAAAATGCAGATCTTTGAGATGCTTTTAGGCAGATGTGACTATGTAATAGATAAGGCAAACTATCTGCAGAAAATGTGAGGGTGTGGGGGGGGGAGGAGAGGGATAAGATGGATACATCTTATTTTCTGCGAGCGCTGCATGAAAGCTGACTATGCCTTCCACAAAGTGTCCTGAGTGCTGCTTGCAGAGGCCACAGGGACCCCTGGATGTCTTGGCAGCTGTCCTGGGAGGTTTTTCACTATGTGAGATGGAAAGAATGAGGCCCATAGAACTGCCGAGTTACTTCCATCACAGCCAAGAACATTCACCTTCTATAGAGTAAAGGTTCCCTGGCTTCTTCCTTTGCCAAGACTCAAAGACTCGTCCTGGAGATGGAGATGAAACATTTTGCAGTCAGCTTCTTAAAGAGTGCTAAAAATACACACAAGGGATCTTTGTCCAAAAGTAAATAATTATTGTTTGGCAAGTGCTTAAAACAGTGGATGGGACAATACACGAATCCTGTTCTCTCTTTAACAACTGCCTGCCAGCTTTTAACCTACAGGTGTGTTGTTGCTGGTTCTAGTTTTAATCTAGTTTCATAATGAAGGTGTTCAACAAAATTACTTTTTAAGAAATGCATGCTAGCTTCCACCCAGTTAATTTACTGCTGTTTCTATAAAATTCAACTCCAAGTATTAAGAGGAACTTTAAAAGTCGGCTGAGACTGCCAGTGATTCCGTGCTGATACACAACTAAGTGTTCGACTGCCCTCTTCTTGAACACTTCCAGTGCTGGACAGCTCACCACCATTCCAAAATCTCAGTACACCTGCCAGCTCTCCTGGAAAATTCTAACTTACGTTATCCCAGTCAGTCTTCATGATTCTTTCATTTATTAGTCCTAGTTCTACTTTGTGGAGCCACAGGAAAAAATGTAACCTCTCTTTCAAATAAGAGTTCTTTGAATGTTGAAGACAACCACCATGGGCCAACACGGTCCTTAGTTCTCCTGACTATTCCTCATGTAAAACGAATTTAAAGCTCTATGATTGCCTGTACTCTAAAAGTACTTTAGCTTTCCTCTTAAACTGTAGTGATCTCAAAGGGAAAACCCTAAATATGACTTTGAACAGTGTAAATTAAAATGTGCCTATTATATCCTTTCTTTATGTTAGTTATTTCTTTTCACCTTAGTGTATCTTCAGATCATACTAACAACAAGGCAGAAACAGAAAAAAACTATGGATATTGTGAATGAAGGATCTGAGATCAGTAATCTAGTTCCAACTCTTAGTAGCTGTGTGAGCAAGTTATTTAACATTTCTAAGTTTAAATTTAAATTTAGAAAATAGCAAAAATTAAACTTAAAAATTAAAGATGGACATGAGACTTATAGATAAATATATGTGAAGTTCCTAATAATGCCTGGCACCATAGTAGGTATTCAATAAACTACAGTTATTATTAATTTTGGCATTTTCGTGAGACATGTAAATGGTTAATCTGTATTCCATTTACCTTAAAATCCTTAAATCCTTTTATATATCACATTTCATTAGCACAGTTATTTTATTGTAAAATTGGTGACATAAATTTACCTTTATATATTTAAAACCTTTATTTCTTCCAAACATTTATCTGTTATTTCAGTCACTTGACTTCTTTATGGGTAATAATTCTAGCATCAAATATTTTAACTAATATTTTTCTCAACTTTGAACTCTATAAAATTCTGATCATTAACTGAATGGCATGTCATTGTTAAAAATATTTTCAAAGAGGGGCGCCTGGGTGGCTCAGTCGGTGGAGCATCCAACTTCGGCTCAGGTCATGATCTCACATTTTGTGGGTTCGAGCTCTGCGTTGGGCTCTGTGCTGACAGCTAGCTCACAGCCTGGAGCTTCGAGCTCCAGATTCTGTGTCTCCCTCCCTCTCTCTGACCCTCCCCTGCTCACATTGTCTCTCTCTGTCTCAGAAATAAATTTTTAAAAAAATAAATAAATAAACAAACAAGTAAACAAACAAAATATTTTCAAAGAATGCAAGAATTTGTTTAAAAAAAACCACAATGTGGTATTGTTTCAAATGTAAAAAAAAAAAATACCCCCAAACTATACAAACATACACTCACATACACAAGACTGAAGGAAGTTTCCTACGCTTCATAGAAATATCCTTCAGATAAACACTGACCCTTTGAATCTAGCCCTTGGACCTCCTGTAAATCACTCTATGTATACTAAATCATCCTATGATATTCACAAAGATATCACATCTGATATCATAATAAAATCCAAACATGTATCATATATAACTAACCCACCAAAGAAGGAAATGATTCTACCTTGGATGATTTATTCTTGATGAACCCACGAAGTCTAAAAAAGTCATTGCTTCTGCTTCTAAATGCTTACAACATTTCTCCTTTCTTTTCAAAGATTTTATTTGTTTAGAGCAGTTTAGATTCATAACAAAATTAAGAGGAAAGTGCAGAGGTTTCCCACATACCTCCAGCCCTCACACAAGCAAAGCCTGCCTCATTATCACTATCCCCAAACAGGGCGGGACACGTGGTACAACTATCGTCTGTAACAACTTACAACTGACACATCCTCATAACCCAAAGTCCATAGTTTTCCTTAGGATTCACTCCAGCTGTTGTACATTCCTTGGATTTGGACAAATGTATAGTGACACGTAACCACCATTACAGTATCCTACAGAGTATTTTACTGCACTAAAAATCTTCCATGCTCCACCTATTCATCCCTTCCCTCTCCTCAGCCCCTGGAAACCACTGACCTTTTTACTGCCTCCACAGTTTTGACATTTTCAGAATGTCATATGGTTGGAATTATGCAGTATATAGTCTTTTCGCATTGGTTTCTTTCACTTAGTGATATGAATTTAAGTTTCCTCTCAGTTTTTTCATGACTTGATAGTTCATTTCTTTTTAGCACATAATATCCCCCTGGCTGGATGTACCATAGTATTTTTGTCCGTTTACCTACAACATCTCTTCCTGATAATCCCTTTTCAATTCTTGACCAGAAGAATTTTAAAAAATGACAACAAAAACAGTCTTTCTGTCACTAACATGAAACTAAGGATAAGAAACAAATTACTTCAGATACCCCTTTCACATAAAGTCTGGTTAAAATAAAAAAGTATTTTTCAAACATATTTTACAGAGAATATCATTACAGGAAGATGCTCCATTTAACAGCTTGGGCATGCTAAAAACATGAGAATGTCTTAGAGATTTTACATTTTCAAAGCTTGCTGGACACCTGAGTGGCTCAGTCAGATGGGTGTCCAGCCTTGATTTCAGCTCAGGTCATGAGCTCACAGTTCCTGAGTTTGAGCCTCCTGTGGGACTCTGCACTGACAGTGTGGAGGCTGCTTGAAATTCTCTCTCTTTCCCTCTCTCTCTGCCTCTTCCCTGCTCACTCTCTCAAAATAGACAAATAAACTTTAAAAAAAATTTGAAACCCTACTAAGAATTCTTATAGAACAAAATCCAATTTATTGAAATTAAAAGTTCCTCAATATATTTGGTCACAAAATAATTCTCCTTAGACCACACATGGCCAACATCCCTTATAAATTTTTCAAACCTTTTTCTTTAATCAAAGGTATTGAGGAATAAACTTCCCTCAGATATTAAGAGACAGCTGTTTTTAAGTATAAAGTTTGATTAGTTCTTTTTTTAATTTTTAAAGTTCTTATTTTTATTTGAGAGAGAGAGAGAGAGAGAGAGCACACAAGAGGGGGAGAAGGACAGAAGGAGAGAGAATCTTAAGCAGGCTCCATGCACTGAGAGTACAGAGCCCCAAGCGGGGCTCAATCCAACGACCCAGGAATCATGACCTAAGCCGAAGTCAAAAGTTAGACACTCAACCAACTGAGCCACCCAAGTGCCCTAAAGTTTGACTAGTTTTGGCAAATGTATACACCCACGTGTAAGCACCACCACAATTAACACAGAATATTTGTATCATCTAAAAAATTTGTCTTGTGCCCTTTACTATCAGTCCCTGAAAGAACCACAACTTCAGGCAACTATTGATTACATTTCTCTTTTCTAGAATTCCATGTAATGATATCATACATTTTGCTTCTTGTGTCTTTACTTAGCATAATGTTTTCAGGATTCAGTCATGATTTTACATGTATTGGTGTGTCATTCTTTCTTTTGCTGCTGAATAGTCCTTAGTATTCCATTGTATGGATATATCAGAATTTGTTTATCTGTTCCCCTCTAAATAGAAATTTGCGTTGTTTTCATTTTCCGATTATTACTAATAGAGCTGCTAGTATATTTGTGTATGTGTAGACATATGCTTTCACTTTCTTGAATAAATACCAGGGAGTAAAATTACTGAGTCTTATATTAGGTGTGTTTAACTTCAAAGAAACTGCCAATTTGTTGTCTAACATGTGTTGAACCATTTCACACTCCTTTACATTTTATATAAATAAGTGTTCTAGTTACTTCACATCTTTACCAACAACTGGTGTTGCCCAGAATATGCATTCCATTCTCACTAGGTGGGATGCTTTTAAGTCCTGTTAGTTAATAGTTCCAATCGATATTCTTCCTGAGTCTATCTTTACTTTTAACTTATGTTTCTAAGATAGGATTTTGAAATCTTTAAATGTAATATTAGCTTTAATATATTTCTACTTTCATCTCTGTCCATTTTTGCATCATGTACTTTGAGGCTCTATTAATAGGTGCACTGAAATTTGTGAGGTCTACATGACGATTTAACCTTTCAATCATTAGGAAAATTTCTCTCATTATCTTGAGTAATATTCTATTTTGGAGAATACTTTGTCTGATACTAATATGGCTATTCCTACTTTCCTTTGACAGCTTTTATTTACTTTTAAGCCATCTATGGATGCATATTTAAGTGTTATTGCAGATAATATGTTTTTAATGCAGTCTGACAATCTCTGCTTTTAAGTGTTATGCTTATACAACATATAGTTAATATAATTATCAATATGGTTGATTTCAACCTATTGTTATTTATTTTCCATTTATCCCTTCCATTTTTATTCCTTAATTTCCTTTCTGTCTTCTTTTGCATTAAGTGAACACTTTTATGAGTCTGTTTTATCTCTGCTGGTTTATTAGTTATATATCCTTTATTTAGGGGATGTTGCAGAGTTTACATTTATATCCTTGGCTTATCAAATACTATGCCATTTCACATATAATGTTAAAATGGTCATCTCCCTATCCTGCTGTTCTTTGTGTTATTACCATCATATATTTTACTTTTGCTTATGTTATAAACCCAATGACGTACTGGTATTTTTTGTAGTAAACACTGAATTATCCAAGAAAACAAAGAAGCCCTAATATTTACTATTTCTGTTGCCTTTTTTTATACATGTATGCTTCCAGCTGATATTATTTTCTGTCTGAAGAACTTCCTTTAATAATTTTTATAGTGCAGGTCTGCCAACAATGGATTCTTTCAGCTCCAGTTGTCTGAAAAATGTTTTTATTTTGTCCTCATTTTTGAAATATAGTTTCATTGGATATAGATTTCTAGGTCGAAATTGTTTTTCCTTAATAGCTTCAAAAATAGCTTTCTATTATTTCCTGGTTTCCTTTGTTTGGGATAGGAATTGTGAAGACATTCTTATCTTTTTTTTTTCCCCTTTATGTAATTTGTCATCGGTCTTCTGGTATAGATCCTGCTAGGAGTTCAGTGAAATTTTTGGATTTGTGTGTTTATAGATCTCACCAAATATGGAAAACTTTTCAACTGTGTTTTACTAATAGATTTCTTCCTACTCCCTCCTCCTTGAATTTCAATTACATACTGGCAAAGTTAAACTCCTTGGTATTGTCTATCAGATGACTGAAGCTCTCTTAAAATTTGTAATTCTGGGGCATCTGGGTGGCTCAGTCTGTTGAGTGTCCAACTTCAGCTATTGTCAATGTGGTGACTTCGAGCCCCACATTGGGCTCACTGCTGTCAGCACAAAGCCCAATTCAGATCTCCCGTCCGCTCTTCCTCTCTTTGCCCCTCCCCACCCATGCTCTCTTTCTCTCAAAAATAAACCTTTTTCAAAAAGTTATAAAGGGGCGCCTGGCTGGCTTAGTCGGTTAAGCGTCCGACTTTCGCTTAGGTCATGATCTCGCAGTTCGTGGGTTCGAGCCCCGCGTCGGGCTCTGTGCTGACTGCCAGCTCAGAGCCTGGAGCCTGTTTCAGAGTCTGTATCTCCCTCTCTCTGACCCTCCCCTGCTCACGCTGCCTCTCACTCTCTCTCCTAGAAATAAATAAAACATTAAAAAAATTTAAAATAAAATAAAAAAAGAAAAAGTTATAAAACATTTTTAATTCTTTTTTTCTCACTATGCTACCTTCTGGATTTTTTTGTTACTGATTTCCAGTTCAGCAATCTTTTCTTCTATAGGATCTAATCTCTTATTAAGTCCACCCAGTAAATTTCTCATTTCACAACTCAGCAAGACATCATGCTGTGCCTTACTTCTCTGTCCCATGCCATGGCTCTTAAATGGCCTCCAGGCAGAAAAGCAAAGTAATAAGAGGATACACCTCATGTATCCCCCTTTTCTTAGGGGTCAAAGCCTGCAAAGCCTCTTTCTTGTCCAATGTCTGAACACAACTGTTACATGGATTTTGTCCGATGTTCTCATTGTTCTCAGTAGAATGGCAAGTCTCATATCAGTTTCTCCTTCACGGCCAGCAGCAAAAATCTCATCCTGTGCAATTTTCGGAAATGCTAAACTAGAAAATTTATGTAGATACTTTAGGCCTGTTTTTATATTTCTGAGTCATTACTTTCCAATAATTTATTAAAAGAATGGTAATTAATTCATAAGAATTTAAAAATGAGAAGTCTCTAACTTAAATTGGTATTTAATAGCCAGAAGACAAACTGCATGCATATCTTCTAGGGAGGAGAAAGCTTAAATTAAGTGAAAATATTTTAAGTACAGTTGATATAGGACACACAATGAGTTATATCATACAGTGCTTACTTTATCAGAAATTCTTACTTCCATGTTAAAGAAATGATTCTAGTTCCCCAATTGAAACACTAAAATCAAGTATCAAAAAGATCACTCAATATTAGAACTAGAAGTAAAGTATGTACCATCCCTTCCAAACTTCACATTTTGCAGCTTTGGAATGTAGAGTCAGATAAGTTAAATAATTTTTTCATTCACCCAAAGCAATGTAGCTTGTTACTGGAAGAGGTGATGATAACTGCTTCCCCGTTCCATGCACCACACAAGCTTCATTCCCTCCTCCGTCAGAATTTAGAATGTACTAAAACTAATCAGTATAAACAGTCTGTTATTTTTCTAAAAACTAGAATAATTTTTCAATTATCCTTATTTGTAGTATCATCAAACTTTTGATTAAGCAAATACTAGGTTAGATTCTGCTACATCTTTTATAGATAATTATTGGTTTCATAAAAATCAAGTAGCCAAATCATGGTCCAGAGGAAGTGAGAAAGAGATACGTCTTTCAAAAACCATTTGTTTCCCCTGTCCACTCTTTAGCACTACACAGTATTATACTGAGTTAAAGTCTTAGAAAATAGTTATTATTTGAGCACATGGAGAATTTGCAAAGAGTTACAATTTTTATCAAGAATCTTAAGTCCTTATAAAATATGTGATCTCTTCAAGAGGTCCCTTTAGGTTTTATTTTTATAATCTTACTTAGCAAGCATTTAGGCAAATAATTCATCTGACTGAGTTGTCTACATCATTGAATTAAATCTTTGGCAATCTTGTGTCAGACAGATTAAATAATGACCTGAAGTTCAAACAATTCAGAATTAGCTATCATAAAATAAGTTCATAATTTTCTTCACTTATTACTAACACTATATTACCTCATCTGCTTGGGGAAAAAAATGGACACTGAGTTTATAAAGAGGAGGTGCCACTGTAAATGTAAGCTAAAAAGTGACCCACTGCTTTTGATCCCCAAACAACTCCGCACTGGTTTTACCAATGCTCCATTTCAGTGTTTTCTCTGGTCCAGAATTAACCAAAAAACCATTATTATAATGCAATTTTGAAATAAAACGTATTAGCTCAAAATGTTATCAGTTGGAAAAAGCAGAATATTAAGCTCAGAGGAAATTAGTTTCCAAATATGCATTTATACATTTTAGTTAGCAGATAATTACTGAGAATCTACTAAATGCCATACACTGTGCCAGGGAATATATTAATGTACCAGGCATAGTGATGATTAGTAATCTATATCATCTTGTCCATTTGTCTTGCCTGTTTCCCCCACTCAGCACCACCAGCAAACACTGGAATGGAAACTCAATCAACACTCTGCAAATCTTGCTCATCAATGTATCCCTAGCCACTAGACTGGTTCCTGGCATATAGTGGGCACTAAATCAATATTTGTTGATTGATGCCCTCCCCTCATGGGAGTCTGATGTTAGGAGATGGTTGAGAAAGTTGATAACATGAGACACAGTTCAAGTGAGAAAGTTGCTGGAAATTTTCAGAATATTTTACTGTGGTCTATCTATCAGTACTTTATGATTCTGGGTCTTCAGGTAAGTACTAACAGAGTATTTATTTACATACATTTATTAATTTATATTTTGGTGGTCTTTCCAGATCTCTATTTCATCCTATTCCCACAGTAATACATATGTCAGAACAGATATTAGAAACTCAGAACCCAAGAATTAGAAGCAATTAGTGCAATCTGAGTGGGACCCAGGATCCTGAGCAATCTCTTCTCTTACTTTCTGGTGCACATTGAGAGTAGACTCACCGGTATGTTCCTTCTCAAAAAAAAAAAAAAAAAAAAAAAACACCCAATTCAAAACAATTAGTGAATAATGGAGATGTAATGGACTATTTCTTGGGAAATCAAAAGAGACAGTTACACCACGTAGCAAACCATCATTACCATCACTAGTTAAATACCTCTTCCCTCTCCCAAGTACTTCCTCATTCAAGATACTTATCTCCTTGACACTGCTCTCTACCTCGACTTGCTCAGTCTCTAGATTTACCCTTTCTATTGCACCAATCCGTTCATTTCTCACCCTCAATTTGCATGCCCCACTAAACAAAGCAGAGGTCACCAACAAACATCTGTGTTCCTTGGTCAGGCCATTGGAAGGCATCCAAGTCACCCAGCTAACAAGCATACGCTGAGTACAGGGGCAGGTTCAATCTGTTTTTATGCTTCTTCCTCTAAAGAACCTTTGAAAATAATAGATAGTATGTTTACTTTACAGGTAAGGATACTGTGGCTTAGAAAGCCTATGTAATTTGGCTAAAATGGGAGAGCTGGCAAATAGTAGTAGAAATTCAAAACCACACATGCCTGTCTCCAAATCTTGTGCTATTTATTAGTTTCTGTATGCTTCATAATAATGGCTATTCTTAATCGAGCACCTTCCTATGTGAAGCATTTGTGCTACACATTTCATACAGATCACAGAATTTATTCCCTACTCTGACTCAACTATGGGTAAAGTTATTATCTCCATTTTACAAATGAGAAATCTGAGGCTCGGCAAAGATAAGGCACTTGCCCAAGTTCACAGAGCAAGAAAGTAATAGAGGGAAGATACAATCAGATCAATTTGGCTCCTTCATCTGTTACATTCCACCATACCACACTGTTGAAAGGGAACATAGTGATGCCCCAGTTCAACATTCTACATCCATATATTAAATGCCTCACAGGCATTAATGAATTTCAACTTTCTATGTAAATTTTTGTGTTGAAAGCATGATAGCTACTCCATGATCAGGGCCACTTCCAAACTGGATACTCTAGTAATAAGAAATTTATTTGTTCTGAATCAAAGATCGCCCTTCTTTAAACTTTTCTTAT
Source organism: Proteles cristata cristata (assembly GCA_017311185.1). Classification (NCBI taxonomy): domain Eukaryota; kingdom Metazoa; phylum Chordata; class Mammalia; order Carnivora; family Hyaenidae; genus Proteles; species Proteles cristata. Next base: position 1,529,936 of record JAESUZ010001600.1, read on the forward strand.
GGATTCTATTGATCTGTCCTAAATAAATAAATAGTTTTCTCTAGCTCTCTTCCATAGCATAGCTCTTCAAGTATTCCATTCATTTTCAACTATTTAGAGTAAACTTACCATATGTTATAGGGTATGCTCAATGTTGTGAATATAATGGTGAGAACATAGACACAGTCTCTTACAGCTTACTGACTTAAGCAGTCCCTAAAAAAATAACTACACAAATTGATACATAACTGTAAAATATGATTAGTAACTCTGAGTTACATACTTTCATACAGGAACTTATGAAAATTTATTCTAAGAGGATATTAGTCTAATTGGGTTGAAATGGGTGTTCTGGAAGCACTCCCTGAAAGGGAAATATTTAAAGAATAAGCAGGAATTAACGAGGCAAAGATAATTAAGAAGTGAAGCAAGTCAATAAGATTTAGTACAGAGAACAGTACACAAGTCACTATGGCTGGAAGAAGCATTGGGCCTTCCAATAATGACAGGAAGGCCAGTGAGGCTGAACTTAAAGATTAGCTGAGAGGATCAATGAAGTTAAGGCTGGAGAGGAATATAAGATCCAGTTCCTACATGAAAGTCCATAAAAACATCAGTAATAATTTTGATCTTTGGTAGCAATAAGTACATTTAAGACAGAAGTCTTAGTTTCAAATACCATTCTTCGATAAAAGGAACCAGGGCTCCTTGGAGAAAGGATTGGGATAGGAAATATACTGAGTGAATCAGAAGCAAAATGTAGTTCCAGAAAATAAGGAAGTTTTCAAAGCAAACAAACAAACAAACAAATAGAAAATGATGGAGGTATGTTAAAGGGACACAGGAACCAACTGAAAGAGCTTCTAACAGCTAAACCTGAAGCAATTTGAGCAAAACAATAAATAAAGTGGTATTGGACTATAACTCAAAGAAGAAAACAAATATCCATTAGTTCATGCTGATATAAATAAATAAATAAATAAATAAATAAATAAATAAATAAGGGAGAATAGACACATCTCCTTGTGCAGAAGAATTCCAAGAATGCCTGAGTGGCTCAGTTATTTAAGCATCCAACTCTTGATTTCTGCTAAGGTCATGATCTCACGGTTAGTAAGTTCAAGCCCTGCATCTGTCTATGTGCTATCACATCTCTGCGCTTGGGATTCTCTCTCTCCCCCTTCTCTCTGTCCCTACCTGCTCTCTTGCTCGCTCGCTCTCTCTTTCCAAATAAATAAATCAACTTTGAAAAAAGGATTTCAAATAATTTATATAGATACTGTGCTCTTACAGAAGTGGAACATAACTTCCATTACTTAAAAGTTAGCTGAACATAGTTATTTCTTTCCAAAGAGTTCAGTGTGGAATGGGGGGAAAGAAAAAATTTACGAGTAGAAACCTGACAAATACTACCTCAGCAAGCTGACAGACATAGGACATACTGACAGCATGTACCTTTGATATAATGTGTTGACAATGGCACTTTAACTTCCTGTGCTCTTCCTTGCAAAGCCCAGATCCTCACTCTAATAATGAAAAAAAAAAAAAAAAATCCCAGTAGTGAGACAGTGGACAAAATACCTGACCAGTAGCCTCCACAAATGTCAGGGTCATTAAAAACAAAGAAAGTCTGAAAAACTCACAGCCAAGAGGAACCTAAGGAAATGAGATGATTAAATGTAATGTATTACCCTGCAGAGAATCCTGGAACAGGGAAAAATGACATAAGATATAAGTCAAGAAAATATGAATAAAGTATGGACTTGAGCTAACAATGATGTATGCAAATCAGATCAGAATTGTGACAAATATATCTATTAATGTAAGATGATAATTTGATGTGAATGTATGAAAATTCTGCATCATCTTTTAAATTTTCCTGAAAATTTAAAAGTATTCAAAAAGAAAATGTTTTACAAAAAAAAACAGAAGAAGGGTTGAAGAAAGGGAAGGGAGGGAGGGAGACAGAGAGGAAAGGAAGGAAGCAAATGTAAAGAAAAGAAAGGAGAAAAAAAGGCCTTTATCCAAAGTCACAGGCCTGGTTTATGGTACAATCATGACTCTTGCTTTAAAGTATTTACACAAGATCACTCTGCAGTAGAAAGATGTCCATTTGTCTATCATACCAGCCACCTGAGCAACCTCAACATTCCTGTAAATGATCCTCTAAAGGCATCCTAGTCTCACAATGCATGAACTTGCTCAACTTCAGAGATCTCCACCTCCACTTCATGCCAGCACTCACACATGCCCCTTTCAGACAGGAAATGTCTGCTGTAAATCCCTCCCCCCCAACATCCTGTTCTACTTCTCCTGCTCTCTGAACACAACCTCTACCACTATAGGAAATTCCTATTTCTTGTCACCACCCTGTCACTCCACTCTATCAAGTCTTCTCCTACTGTGTGCCTCTCCAGAACTTGGAGTCCCTGCGAATATTCAGCATTTCCCCAGATTCTCTTACACTCTTAGCATTAAGCAACTGTTTCTTCCCCAGACCCCAGTCAGCTGATCTTCCAGTCCTTCTCCCAGAATGCTCAGAGTTGTTGACAAAACTCAAAGTACTCAGTTGATTGGCTCCAGAATAAGGATATCCCATCTCTGCTGGACTCATAATGGGGTCCACTGATCCTTTGTCTTTTCCCTAAATGCTCTTGTACCAAGTCTGTCAACAGGTTTCCTAGACCTTGTCCACTTGATTTCAGTCCCTAGCTTACATGCTTCCTCCTTTTTCTCAAATAGAATTGCCTCTGGCCTGAGGATATCATGGCCATCTGACTCTAACCTCCTCAGCGTCCCTTTTCCTGCCCTAGGAGGAACACCTTCCCTAACCCCCATCCTTACCACTTCATCACCCTCACCCCGACAACATGCTTCTCTCTCTCCACCATCTGTCAGAGATGTTTACTGGGTCACCTCCAGCCATTGTACAGAATTCCTCCCATTTCCTGAGGGGTCTTATCTCTTTAAATACCCTTTCTCTCTCTCCTCATGACTTCACTGTCTTCCATATCCACTTCCTCTCCTTGGCCATTAAATATTCCCCCATCCTATGAACAAGTTTTGCTTAGCTGTATTTGATTGCCAAACAATGATACTGCATTCATTAATCATTTGTTAATTATTCTGTTTGATAGGCAAGTTATTTTTTTGTTTTGTTTTGTTTTTATTTATTTATTTCTAGGAGAGAGAGACAGCATGAACAGGGGAGGGTCAGAGAGAGAGGGAATGACAGACTCTGAAACAGGCTCCAGGCTCTGAGCTGGCAGTCAGCACAGAGCCCGACGCGGGGCTCGAACCCACGAACCGTGAGATCATGACCTGAGCGAAAGTCGGACGCCCAACCGACTAAGCCACCCGGGCGCCCCAATAGGCAAGTTATTTTTAATGTGAGCTGCGGAAAATTAAAAAAATATATAATAAAGTGCATCACTGGCAGTGACAATATGGTCACTACTCAAACTGTTCTCTAGACATCATGATGGTTTTCATTTTCTATGGCCCTCTAATTCATCTGTCATGTTTCTGTCTTTCTGGAGACTCTGGGAAGAGATTCTAACAAAACCTATTTCACCTTGTCTTCTATTGTACTAGGTTGCTGGCTTGCCTAAAACTTTCTTGAGGTAAGATTTCACATTTTATGTATCTCAAACATAGTATTTTTGAATAATAGGTATTAATTAATTTTTAATGCTCTATTCCGGAAAGCATTTGGAGCTGCTCTTTTCCTTGTTAAGTATAAAGAAATAAAAATAAGGAACATAGCCTTAGGACCTAGATGATATGGAAAATGATCTCTGCATTTTATTTGATATAGATTCTACATGCTGCCAAGGTAGGTCCTTGAGAGCAAGGTCCCATTTTGATGTATGTTTTGTATAGTGCCTATGTCAACGGGAATGGATGGTGAATACATTGAGGGTGAAAGCAATGTGACTAATGAAGAACAGCGAGGAACCAGAGTCCTATCATCTATTACTAGCTCCAGAATTACATAGATCGCCTTTAGCCTCTAACATGGGGCTTTCAAAGTTAAATTCTTCAGCCTCAGAATCAGAAATAATACTTGTACGCCTAGCTGGTTTCAAAAGGGTTTTGCTTAGGGTAATGGCCACAAAAGAACAAAGTATTGCTCTTTACTAAGCAGAATAAATCAATAGCCAGTACTCCAGAGAGGTCTGTATGAGTATGACAAAAACACATTCTATCCATTCTCCTAGGTTCTTTCAATTCAAATGATTGTGTTTGTACTCCTCCTTAATTAGAGTTGCTGGGATTTCATAGTTGCTTAATTAAATTGAAGGGATAGCAATTCTGTGATGCCTTTAGGAAAGTGATTCCAATTATAGGGCCAATCTGTCAGTAAAAGTTAAGAGGCCAAAACATTTTAATAGCAAAGTTTCAGGGAACAAAGGATGAATATAATAAGTAGGAGGCATACTTAGTAATTAGTCTTGCTATTAGCTAAGTTTTATAGAAATTGCTCATAGTCTTTGACTTAAAAACTTTGAATGCAAGGCATGGGTATGTAATTCAGTACTCGCAGCTCAAATGGCTTGAGCAGTGCTTGGCCTCCTTCAGGGACAGTAGCATATTGAAGGCTCAGCTTTGCCTCTGCTGTGACAGGTCAGACAATGAGCACCATTAGTATTAGGTCAGCTGTGGTGAGAGGGAGCATATTCTCCATCTGTGCCACCCTGACTACTCTGTCACTGACCCAATTTGCATTGGAGGGTGGTTGAGGACAGAAGCTAGCTGACATTACCAGGAAGAATCATCCTATCCACCTGGTTTTTCAGTGTATCCTGTGATATATGTTTTCTGCATTAGTTATTGATTGCTGCATTACAAATTACACCAAAACTTAGCAATTTAAAACATGCATATTTATTATTTCAGCGTCTGTGAGTTAGGTATTTGGACACTGCTTGTATGGGTCCTCTGCGACAAGGACTTTGCCAGGGCAGGAAGCTCATGTGAAGGCACAAGTAGGGAAGGGTATGTTTCCAAGCTCCAGTGGTTGTTGGTAGAACTCAATTCCTTGCAGTAGTCACACAGAAGGTCTTGATTCCTTGCTTGCTGTTGGTTAGAGGCTGCCTTCAGTATCTTGCCACATGGGCCCTCCCACTATGGTGATTTGCTTTATCAAAACCAGCAAGATAGACAGAAACTGCTAGCAAGATGGAAGTAATTTTCTTATGTGACATAATCTGGAAGTGACATTGTATCACCTTTGCCACAATACTCTGGCTAGATGTAGTATCCAGGCCGGCCCATAGTAAAGAAAACGGGGATTACACAGGACATGGATAACAGGAGACAGATATCACTGGGGCCATCTTAGAATCTGCCTGCCACAATCTCCAATGGACATTTTCATGAAACACAAAGACTCACACATTTTGTGTCCACTCCTATAGGTCCATGCATTCATCTCTTTCCTAGATTTGCTTGACACTTATCTTCCTCTTTCCAGGCTGCTGACCAATCAGCTGAGTCATTCACTACTTCCCAGGAATATGTTATCTACATACCTCTGATCACCCCTCAACAGAAAGTTGGTGGCTAGGTATCTTCAATACTCTGCCCACTAAGAGAATTTCCCTTCACCATTGTTTTTCACATCTGAGTAGGTGTGGAACACTCTATCTTTAGTTCATACTAACATATTAAGCTAACTTATTCATGAATCAGGCCTAAGTTTTGTTTGAGCTTTTTGTTTTTAGTCTTAAAAGTGCACTTATTGAGGGGCACCTGGGTGGCTCAGTTGGTTAAGCTTGATTTCAGTTCAGGTCATGAACTCGCTGTTTGTGAGTTTGAGGCCCATGTCAGGTGACTCTTTCTGCACCCTCCCTCATTCGCATGTTCTCTCTCTCTTTTTAATAAATTTTCTTCTTTTAATAAATTAAAAAGAACTTTAAAAAGTTTACTTATTGCTTTACTCTTGATTGCAAATAATATGCCAATTGTAAAAACATAGAAAATAAGGCTAAAATGAGAGAAATTAATATTTGTGACACTACAGAGAGATAATCCTGTCTCTGTATATATACACATACAAATATACAAATACTTATTACACATATTTGCAAATATGTAGGTACACATACACACATTTTATATATCTATCTATCTATCTATCTATCTATATATATATATATATATATATACACACACACACAATTGGATCTATCTATATCTGTATATGTATATAATTGGATCTGGTATTTGATTTGACGTCTGCTGCTGTTTCATAGATACAGTTAGAAGACCTAACTGCTGGACCAAAAACAAAGAAATTTATTGCACAAGGCAAGGAAAAATGTGTAAAGCCCAGATTTCTTTTACTTTTCCTTCAGGCCATAGAGAGCCTGACAGCCTACAGACATAAGCTAAGGGAGAGATGTCAATGCAACAGATGCAGATAGTTATGGGTTTGGTGCTACCTATTCAGGTAAATAACCACACCTTCCAGATCTTCTTAGGCCTGAGCACTAATTATCATTTCTGTCATACAACGGACTCTACCTACCCAAACTCATGACTTGTTCTGACAACATTCTTAACAGGTGACTCCAGCTACATGGTCACTTAACATTCGGTGATCAAACACTTAGTCTCTATTAAGACCCAACAGCACAACAGGAACCATATTTTGAACAGCGATTAGTTCTTGCCATAAATGACATGCTCTTGCTCTAGAACTCACCAGTATGTGCTATGACGTTCCTCAGGCCTTGACAGAGATTCCACTCAGCCTTCTCACCTAAGGACAATACCTTTAGTATCATTGGATCTACCAGGTCTTGTGGTCCAAGAGGCAGAACTCCTCTTACTTTGTTGGAAAGCCATCTGTTGCTCTGGATCTGACTCAAAACTGATACCCTTCTGAGTTACTTCATAAACGGGTTGGAACAATATTTTCAAGTATGATGTATGCTGTTTCTAAAATTTTTTAAATGCTATAAGCTGACACTTCTAGGGAAGATGGCAAAGTAGGAGGACCGTAAGTTCATATCATTCCATGGATATACTTAGATAACAGCCACATCAGTGTAAATAACCCAGAAAATGACCCAAAGACTGGCAGAACAAACACTCCACAGATAAATGTAGAGAAGAGGTCACATCAAAAAGAGTAGGAAGGACAGACACACATCAGGAGTTAAATGGACCATCAGGACTATTTCTGGGAGGGAGAAACACTGCAGGCATAGAGATGGGAGAGAAATATACTCTCACACCAGGGAGCCTACACAGGGAAGATGAATCCTCATAATAGTTGACTTTAAAACAAGAGGGACCAAGTTTCTTGACTTCTTGCCATCAGGTGGGCTTAAAATCTGACACCTGAAAAATCAGCAGGCTCATGAGAAAGCAGGGAAGGCAAGAGAAAACTTAGTCCCTTCCCTTAAAGAGACAGCATAACAAACAGCCTCACAGAAACAGTATAGAAACAGCAGTTTGGAAAGCATCTGGGGAATACAGGAGGGAGATTTGTTTGTCAATCTAAGAGCTCATATGGAGAGGCAGAGGCCACTGGGAGACTTCTCTAGGAAAAAGGAGATGGCAGGTAGCATTTCCTTCTTCAGCCTCCCAAGCCTACATTCATGGACACCTGCAGAAACCAACACAGTGCCAAAACCTCCTACCTAACTTGCTAACAGTTCAAGCACACCCCCATGTTCTCCTGTGGACACGTCCCCTCCAGCCCAGCCTCAGATTCAGTCCCATCCCCTGGCAGATCCTGGTAAACCTCGCTAACATCCACCCCTCCAACCTAGCCTCCCTTTGTCCCTGCAGCTACAGGCCCCCTCCCTCCATCTCAGACCTTGCTGTAGCAGCATGCCTGCCCACACATTCTCCTGCAGTTCTGTACTACCACATCTCTGGCAAACACCTGGTCTAACTAACACCAAGGTGGCTCCAGACTGACTTACTAAAAACACAGGAACCAAATCCTGCCCACAACAGGCAAAGAGAGCCGTTGCAGATGACTACACTGAAGGCAAAATTGGCTCAGCCACAACAGCTGGGCACATGCAACACACAAAGGAGACTCCCCTGAACCACCAGGTTTTGATGAACAGAGGACATTACACTACAGGGGACCACAGGACCTCCTCTTTGTAAGGCCACTACCTTCAAGAGCATGAAACATAGCTGACTTTCCTAACAAATAGAAAGGGGGGCACCTAGGTGGTTCAATCAGTTAAGCATCTGACTCTTGATTTTGACTCAGGTCATGATGTCATGGTTTTCATGGTTCTGCTTATGATTTTCTCCTTCCCTCTCTCTCTGCCCCCCCATTTCTCTCTCTCTCTCTCTCCCTCCCTTATCAAAATAAAATTTAAAAAAAGAAAGAAACTGACATAGAAAGTTAGACAAAATGAGTAGAGTGAGAAATATGGCCCAAATGAAAGAACAAAACAAAATTACACCAGGAGAGCTGAATGAAACAGAGATAAGTAATATGTCTGATAGAGATTTAAAGTAATGATTATGGGGTGCCTGGGTGGTTCAATTAGATGAATGCCCAACTCTTGATTTTTGGCTCAGGTCATGATCCCATAGATGTGGAACTGAGTACCACATTGAGCTCCACATTGAGCATGGAGCCTGCTTGAGATTCTCTCTCTCTCCCTCTGCCCATTTCCCCAGCTCTCTCTCTCTCTCTCTCTCTCCCTCCCTCTAAAATAAAAGAAAAATAAATTTAAAAAAATAATGGTCATATAGATACTCACTGTAATTAAGTAAAGAGTGGAGAACCTCACTGAGATCCTTAACAAGGAGACAGAACACATAAAAATGAATCCAAGATGAAGGAGTCAGTAAATGAAATTAGAAATACAATATATGAAATAAATACTAGACTACGGGAAGCAGAAGAACTGATCATGACCTGGCAACACCATAATGGAAAGCAATCAGTCTGAAGAAGAGAGAGAAAAGATAATAATGAATGAAAATAGAGTTAGGGAACTCAGCACCACCATTGAGCATAATAACATTAGCATAATAGGAATCTCAGAAGTAATAGAGAGAGAAAAAAGGCCACAAAATATATTTAAAGAAATAATAACAGAAATTTTCCTGAATCTTGTGAACAAAATATAAATCTAGATCCAGGAGGCACAGAGATCCTTTAACAAAATCAATCCAAAGAGGCCCACATTAAGACACAAAATAATTAAAATTGCAAATGTAGTGATAAAGGAAAATTTAAAACCGGGAAGAGAAAAGAAAACAGTTACATACAGAGGAAACCTCATAAGCCTATAAGGTGATTTTACAGAAGAAATTTTGCAGGCCAAAAGGGAGCAGCATGATATATTCAAAGTGCTTTAAAAAAAATAGCCAAGAATAGCCTATCAAACAAGGCTGTTTGTCAGAATAGATGGAGAGATAAACAGTTTGCCAACAAAACTTAAAGGAATTCGTGATCATTAAACCAAATCTACAAGAAATGTTAATGGGGACTCTGTGAGTGGAAAGGGAAGATCACAAGTAGGAGTAAGAAAAGTAGGAAACACAAAAGTATATATGTAAAAAAAAAATCAGTTAAGAGTTTCACAGTATAAAAGGACATAAACTATGATACCATATACCTAAAATGTGAGGGGAAGAGAAGTAAAGACTGGGTTCAAAAGTAAGCAACCATCAACTTAACACAGACTGCTATATTCAGAATATATATACAAACCTAATGGCAACCACAAATCAAAAACCAGTAATAGATATCCAAACAATAAACAGAAAGGAATCAAAGTATATCACTGAGGAAAGCCAGCAAATTGTGAGAGAAGAGCAAGAGAAAAAAGGTAGAGAGAAGAACTATAAAAACAATTATAAGACAAGTAATAAAATGGCAATAAGGACATGCCTATCAATAATTACCTTCAATGTAAATGGACAAATGTTTCAATCAAAAGAGGGTGACAGAATGGATTAAAAGGCAAATAAAATCAAGACCCATCTATTTGCTGCCTACAAGAGACTTATTTCATAACTAAAGACAGAAGCAGATTGAAAGTAAAGAGATGAAAGTAAAGAAAACATTTATCATGCAAATGGATATCAAAAGAAAGCCAGAGTAGCAATATTTATATGATACAAAATAGACTTTGGAAAAAAGATTGTAATGAGAGGTAAAGAAGGACACTATATAATCATAAAGGCAACAATCCAACAAGAAGATATAATAATTGTAAATATTTAGGCAACCAACAAAGCAGCTAATAATAAACACAAAGTCATTAATTGATAGTAATTCAATAATACTAGTGGACTTTAACACCACACTTACATCAATGGATAGATCATCCAAACAGAAAATGAAATAAGAAAGAGTGGCTTTGAATGACATATTGAACCAGATGAATTTAACAAATATATTCAGGACATTTCATCTTAAAACAGCACAATACAAATTATCCTCAAGTTCAAATGGAACATTTCACCTATGTGAAAGATCACCTATTAGGCCACAAAACAAGTCTTAATAAATTCCAAAAGACTGAAGTCATGTCATGCATCATTTCCTACCACAATTATGTGAAACTAAAAATCAACCATGAGACAAATTCTGGAAAACACAAATACATAGAGGTTAAATAACATGCTACTAAACAATGAGTGAGTCAGCTAAGAAATCGAAGAGGCAATCAAAAAATACATGAAGACAAATGGAAATTAAAACACAAATGATACAAAATCTTTGGGATGCAACAAAAGTTGTTATAAGAGGGAAGTTTATAGCAACACAAGCCTACCTCAGGAAACAAGAAAATACTCAAACAACCTAACTTTATGCCTAAGAAAGCTAGAAAAAGAACAAGCAAAACCCAAAAACAGGAGAAATAATAAATAAAATAATAAATGTAGGAGCAGAAATAAGTGATATAGAAACTAAAAAATAAAATAATTAAACAAATCAATGAAACCAGGAGCTGTTTCTTGATAGACATTTATCTAGACTCATCAAAGAAACAGAGAGACAGAGAGAGACAGAGAGACAGAGAGAGAAAGCACTCAAATAAACAATACCAGAAATGAAAGAGGAGAAATAACTAACATCAGAGAAATGAAAAAGAGTCTGAGAAATTATAAAAAATTATATGCCAACAAATTGGACAACCTAGAAGAAATATATAAATTACTAAAATCACATAACATTACACAATTGAATTAGGAATAAATAGAAAATTTGAACACACTGATTATCAGCAATAAACTGAATCAGTAATCAAAAACTCCCAACAAACAAAAGTCCAGGATCAGATGGCTTCACAAGTGAATTCTACTAAACTTTTAAGGAAGAATTAATATCTATTCTTCTCAAACTATACCTAAAACATAAGAGGGAGAAAAGCAACAGAATTCATTCTGTGAGGATAGTATTACCCTGTACTAAAATCAGAAGGTCACTCCAATAAAAGGAAACTCTAGGCCAGTATGTCTGATGAACACAGATGTAAAAATCCTCAACAAAATATTAGCAAACTGAATCCAACAATACATTAAAAACATCATTCACCACAATCAATCAAGAGAGATTTATTCCTGGGATGGAAAGGTGGTTCAAAATTCACAAATCCATCAATGTGACACATATCAACAAAAGAAAGGATAAAAATCATATCATTTCAATAGATACAAAGAAAGCATTTGACAAAGTACAACATCAATTCATGATAAAAATCCTCACCAAAACAGGAAGAGAGGGAACATAATCAACATTTTAAAGAATGACTAACATATACATAATAGTGAAAAAAATGAGAGCCTTTCTCCTAAGGTCAACAACAAGACAAAGATGTCCACCCTTACCAGTTTTATTCAACATGGTACTGGAAGTCCTCGCCACAAGAATCAGACAACAAAAAGAAATAAAAGACATCCAAATTGGTAAGGAATAAGTAAAATATTCACTATTCGCAGATGACATGAAACTATATATAGAAAACCCTAAAGAGTTCACCAAAAAACTACTATAACAAATCAACAAATTCAGTAATGTCATAGAATACAAAATCAACATACAGAAATCTGTTGCATTTACATACACCAACAGAAATCTGATGTGCAAGCAGCAGAATGAGAAATTAAGAAAATAATTCCACTTACAATTGCACCTAAAATAATAAAATACCTAAAAATTAACTTAACCAAGGAGGTAAAAGACCTACCTTCTGTAAACTATAGAACATTGACAAAGGGTCCCTGGGTGGCTCAGTAGGTTAAGCATCCAACCTTTGGTTTTGGCTCAGATCATGATCTCACAGTTTGTGAGTTCAAGCCCTGCATTGGGCTCTGTGCATACAGTGCAGAGTCTGCTTGAGATTCTCTTTCTCCCTCTCTCTGCCTTTCCTATGCTTGTGCTCTTGCTCTCAAAATAAACTTAAAAAATTAGAAATAAAAACATTGGTGAAAGAAATTAAAGGCAACACAAATAAGTATAACAACATTCCATGGTCATGGATTGGAAAAAACAAATGTTGTGAAAATGTCCATACTATTCAAAGCAACCTATAGATTTAATGCAATCCCTATCAAAAGAGCAACAACATTCCTCACAGACTTAAAACAAACAATCCTAAAATTAGTATGGAACCACACAAGACCTCGAAAGGCCAAATCAATCTTGAGAAAGAAGAATAAAACTGAAGGGATCACAATTCCAGATTGTAAGCTCTAGTGAACAAAACAGTATGGTACTGACACAAAAACAGAGGCATAGATCAATGGAACAGAACAGAGACCCAGAAATGATTATATGATCAATTAATCTCCAACAAAGGAGGCAAACATATGAAATGGGACTAAGACAGTCTCTTCAACAAATGATGCTAGGAAAACTGGAGAGCAACTTGCAAAAGAATGAAACTGGACCACTTTTTTACACCACAAACAAAAACAAACAAACAAACAAATAAATCAAACTCAAAATGGTTTAAAGACCTAAATGTGAGACCTTGAAACTACAAATATCCTAGAGGAGAGTACAGGCAGAAATGTCTCTGACATCGACTGGAGCAACATTTTTCTAGATATGTTCCCTGAAGGATGGGAAACAAAAGCAAAATTAAACTATTGGAACTACATCAAAATAAAAAGCTTCTGTACAGAAAGGAAAGAATTAGCAACTATAAAAGACAACCAACTGAATGGGAGTGTATATTTGGAAATGACATATCTGATATAGGGTTAGTATCCAACATACATAAAGAACTTACATACACATGCACACCCAAAAAAAGAAAGAACTTAACAACATCCAAAATATAAATCATGAAATTAAAAACGGGCACAAGGCATGAACAGACATGTCTCCAAAGAAGACATACAGTTGCCAACAGACACATGTAAAGATGGTCAATATCACTCATCACCTGGGAAATGCAAATCAAAACTACCATGAGATATCACCTAAAACCTATCAGAAAATGAAAAAAAAAAAAGTTAAGAAACAAGTGTGGGTGACAATGCAGAGAATAAGAAAAAGGTACCCTTGTTCACTGATGGTGGGAATGGAAACTGGTGAAGCCACTGTGGAAAACAGTGTGGAGTTTCCTCAAAATGTTAAAGATAGAACTACCCTATGATCCAGTAATTTAACTATTGGGTATTTACCCAAGGAATACAAAAAATATTAATTAAAAAAGATATAAGCACTTCTATGTTTATTGTAGCATTATTTACAATATCCAAATAATGGAAAGAACCTAAGTGTCCACCAATAGATGGATCGATAAAGAAGCTTTATATATATATATACAATGGAATATTACTCAGCCATAATGAAGAATGGAATCTTTCCATTTGCAACAACATGGATGGAGCTACAGTAAGTCAGTAAGAGAAGACAAATACCATGTGATTTTACTCATACATGGAATTTAAGAAACAAAACAAATGAACAAAGAAAGACAAACCAAAAAACAGACTCTTAACTATACAGAACAAACTCATAATTACCAGTGTGGAGGTGGTGGGAAGATGGGTTACATAGGTGAAAAGGAAAAGGATTCAGAGTACACTTGTCAGGATGAGCACTATGAATAATGTATAGAACTGCTGAATCACTATATTGTACACTTGAAACATAATATTGTATACTGGGGATTAAAGGTAAAAGTTTTTATACTTCATTCCTAATGGTTGAAAGTCCAGAAACAATAAGCTTATCTTTCAAAAGATGTTTTCATTTGTCCTATGCCACTTTATTATTTTTATTTATTTTTATTTATTCCTAGGAGAGAGAGAGAGAGAGAGAGAGAGAGACAGCGTGAGCAGGGGAGGGTCAGAGAGAGAGGGAGACACAGACTCTGAAACAGGCTCCAGGCTCTGAGCTGGCAGTCAACACAGTGCCCAACGCGGGGCTCGAACCCATGAACCGCGAGATCATGACCTAAGCGAAAGTCAGACGCTTAACTGACTAAGCCACCCAGGCGCCACCCCCCCATGCCACTTTATTATTGTGCAGGTCTCTAAATCATTATAAAGTTTACTTTCTACTCTCCAAGTCACATTGACTTGATGTTCTCAATATAGTAGACCAGCATGATGTTTAGTTGGAATGAACAGGAATGGTGAATACCATAAGGCACTAGAGATAGTCTCTAGTGCTAAGCCACTTTAATAGGAGAGAAGAAAAATACAAAAATCAAATAACAACATTAAATTGTATGTTGTACCTATCAACTTCACTGTAGGGGCAAAAAAAAATGGTGTTAAGAATTTAGAGAAAGGCAAGAGCATTGTAAGTCAGACAGTTACTATATACCAGCACATAAAGCCAGAGTTATACACAGACTAAAACACAAATGAATGTGTTTATTATTCATGTATAGTATGAATACACCATCCAATATAGTATGAATGTATACAATCCAAGGAGTTTACATATCAGTTGGAAGACTTGATATCACATAGCCATTTAGGAATCCAGACAAACAGATTCTTTGTCATCATCAACACATGCTTTCCTAGGTCTCCTTGGACTTTGACAAGGCATTAGAGAAAATTAATGTTTCATGTGCACAAGTTTATGAATCTAGAAATGGCACACATCCCTTTCTCTCATATTGTATTGGCTGGGACTCAGTCACTTGGCTATACCTAACTATTATCAAGACTGAGAAATAAATTCTAGCCGCAGGACTGATTACAAAATTAACAGGACCCTGTTCAAAATGAAAATGAGCAAATCCTTGTTTAAAAAGCAGGGGGAAATGTGCTGTTAAAGAAACTAAAATATAAAGCTTTTACCCTTCTTTTATTGTCTCTGTCTCAATTTGCCACAGTGTTTTGTTTGATATTGAATGCCATTCTAAGAATGAAAATTTTAAATTATTAACATGAGTTTTGCCATTCATCTTTGTATTATGCATCTTGTGATGTGAATTTGGGTATTTAAAATTCATAAGTGAAATCACTAAATTTCACTAACTTCACTAAATTTAATTTGTTTTTTATAGCTTGTATAAGTAAAGATATTTTGTTCTTAGCAGAACAATGGAAACACTGTGCAAAACAAACTCAACTACTTTTATTTCACTTCTTGATACATTCTGCCAACACTCTAGCTACTAGCGAATAAGGAGAATCAAACGAAAGTCATTCTGGGTCACCCTATCTTTCCCTTTCCTTTCACATCATCATTTTCAGTGTTAAGTGGTTGGGTAATATAAGGAAGTAACATGAGTAAGAAATGATATGATAGTGTTTCTTTGTCATTTGTGTTTCTTAGAACATCACTGCCTTCTGCTTTCAAAGCAAGTTCGAGTTCAAAGGGTACCCAAGGTGGTCTCTTAAGGTTGTCAGTGACCCCATTCCTTAGTCATAGATGTAACACATTTGTCTTGTACTTGCTCTAAGTCTCACACATGGAGAATGTATTGGAATTCTGTGCTCATGAGGCAGTGCGAACACAATGTAAAATGATTCAGTAAGGGATAGTGAATGTGCATTATATGCCCTCCTGCACATCTGTGCTTTGTTGTCCCACCGGTCTTCATCTACAAAACATAGGGTCAAGAATAAAATTATTAAGAAATTTTAGGATGATGATAGCAGAGCATTAAGCCAAGCACAGGGCTCTCTGAGGATTGTGTCCAACGAAAGTACACAGGTTGAACAGTCCTGAAGCCAGCCTTGCGTCCATACCAAGAAAAAAGAATTTGGTTTTCTGAAAGGAAAGTTTTGTGAAAGAATCAATGCTTGAGAAAATCTAGGTCATAAAAAGTATGGTTTCTATGGTTTGTCATTTAAAATTATGGTAGTCATATACCAATATATATGTCTAATATACACAAGTGTGAAACTTTGAAGTTCTGTCTTTTTTTTTTTTTCTCTCTAATCTGTATGAACCAAAGACAACCTCAGTAAACCTTATGGAAATGACCTTTGGTCTAATCAAACCTAGCTCCAGACATGATACATCACTCCTTTCTATCACATCACTATGTGGTTATCTATCCATTGTTTGATTATTCCAACTTGTTTATTCTCAGGCAGGCATTTCATTTGCAGAAAGTCCTCAACAAAGCAAATCAGCATCAAATCAAGTGTTATAAAAATGTCAGACTCATATTTTCAGGGCATAAAGCACTGTTCTGTGATAAAATTAGACTAAGGAAATATTATATTTAGGAAACGTCTAGGCAATAATATTGCTTGGGGACATAAAAATGTTGTCTTCCATTCATGATTACTGATACACGATTTAATAATTTCCCAGTGAGGAGGTATCCTGGCCAGCAGACAGCTGGGGACACACGAATGAGCCTGCAAAGCCTGTGTTCTCTGGTATGTCATGTCTTGCATTTTGATGGGCTGGTGAGAGACAATGTGAGCAAAAGAAAATTAACACCGTAAAGGTAAAAAACATTTAAATTCAAATCTCAGTTACACAACTTGTTCCAGGCCACTAGCTACTTGATAGTAGAGTAGAAACTTAAGCTCTCTGAGTCTCTGTTTCCTCATCTGGAAACTAAGGACAATAGCTACCTCACAGAAATGTTAAAAGAATCAGACAAATCAGGTGAGTTGATATAGATCAATATTCTTTATAAATACAAGGTGTTATACAAACATAAATATCATCCTACCTTCCAGTACTTAAAGTACCTGAGTGAACATAAAAATCAGGGGTGCCTGGGTGGCTCGCTTGGTTGAGTGTCTGACTTTGGCTCGGGTCATGATCTCCCAGATTGTGAGTTCGAGCTCCGCATCAGGCTCAGAACCTGAAGACTGCTTCAGATTCTGTGTCTTCCTGCGCACACTCTGTCTCTCACTCTCTCTCAAAGATAAATAAACATTAAAACATTGAAAAAAAATATTCAGCTGGATATGAGAGAGCAATTGACTAAAATCAGAGCAAGATATACAAAGAATAAAGAAAACAGTAAGAGAAACAAACACCGTTAAGAGAAGAAAATGTTCTGCCTTCTGCATTTATTAAAAGTAATGTCTGTATACCCAATTTTGTGGTACATGTTATCATAATTTAATAAAATAATAATAACAAACAATAGAAAAACTGATCCTAACCTTACCACGAGCTTCCTATTACAATTTTGAGGCAGAAGACCTGATGGCTTTATCATTTACTTGACTTGTTCTTTGATTTTGGTTAAGAATATGGCAAATTTGAGCCTCATTTCCTCATCTGTAAAATGGGAATGATAAATCTCTATCTTCCCAGACATTCCAGACTAATGAAAATTAATTGAGAAAGCATCTGTGAAAGCGTAGTATGAACATGTGAGCTATTAGGGTGATTCTGTTCACAGACAGGCTTGTACCAATACTGATAGGATAACAATTCATAGGCTCCGCAAGGGGCTGCAAAGCTGGACTACTACCTACTGATATTTGAAGCATGAACGAGGGAGCAGCAGACCAATCATCAGGATAAAGAATCTTTGGAAAACCATATTTGTTTTCCTATAGAAATTACAATTTAGACTTGAGCTCAAAGATAGAGTCTGAGATTTGATGCCATCAGGCTACATTCCAGAGTTTCGGATTCCCCATATAAGCTTGGAACTCAACATTTCTACTTGGCAAATATAGCCATAAACCTGAGACAGGACAGGCAGACATAATTAAAGACTAAGTGACTGTTCTTTAGTGAAAAAAACAAGTTCTGTTTTAATTCCAACAGCCTTGAATGTTGTGATAGGACTCCAGGAGTTTAACATGAAAATTCAATTCAAGTAGAAAAAACGGTGACTTCAATAGAAGCATTATCACTCTTTAGGGTTCCTTTTAAATCTAATTCTTAAACCTCCCCCCTTGACTGACATGGTGATAACAGCAAATTCACAGTACATAGATTCTTGGGTTGTTTGTCTGTTTGCTTGTTTACATGTTCATTGTGTTTGTTTGCTGCATAGAATACTCCCTTTCCCTGGAAAAAGCACATCTATTTCTTTTGGTAGAATTGGCTCTTGGACTGTGCAGTCTTGGTGAGTCTTAAATAATGTGATTATTTCTTTCATGAAGGGAAGGCTGGACAGTTCATGATTCACACTTGGCCAATAAGACATTGAGTGTAAAGACAAAGGGCTCTAAAAGATGGCTGGCCCTGAAACCTCCTGCAGTGTTATCTGGTGATACTGTGATTAACTCTTGCTACCTGACTTCCCAAGAGCTCTCTTGTTTATAAACTCTTCCCACTGTGGTTCCTCAAGTGTTCCTTTGGTTCTGTGAGTCAACTCATACATTTTCATTAAACAACCTGTGTTTCAGTTAGTTAGAATGGGCTTCTGTTGCCAGAAACCAAAATCAAAACTAATACCCAAAAACAAACCAAAACAAAAATGCAATGATATCCCAACCTTGTAGTGCTCAGGGGGAATTATTTCAGTCAACTAAAAGACTTGCGGGAATAAGCAAGTTGTTCAGATTTATTTTCCATTGTGCCTTTAACAAAGGAGACAATTTGAAAGTAAATCTACCCATCTTTACAAGGCAGAAACTCCAGCTGTTCTTTAGTTTCACACAGGAAAAAGCATTCCTTGATAGCATTTAAACCTGCCACAAACAGAAATTTTGGTGTAGTCCATTTATCTATTTTTTTTGATATTGCTTCATTGCCTGTGTTTTTAATGTCATATCAAAGAAATCATTGCTAAATCCACTGTCATGAAGGTTTTCCCTTTTTTCTTCTAAGGTTTTTATAGTTTTAAGCCTTACATTTAGGTCTTTGATTCACTTAAAGTTAGTTTCTGTACAGGATGTAAGGTCACAAAGAGAAGTTTAAACATTATTATCCAAGAAATCTTGGCATCACTTGGTGGAAGTTCTAACCAAGATAGTTTGCGGAGTCAGAATCCCTGAATGGTAGAGAATAGAGTAAAGGAATAACTAAAGGCATAGGCATAGTGTAAGGAAAGCTATGGGTTTGATAAAGTGTGCTTTGGGTACCATCCCACTTTGTTTATGGCAATCCTTTCTGCCCATGTAGCACTCAAACCAGCGCTCGTCCATAACCTTCAAGATACTACTCTCTTCAAACTTCCAACTAAACACCGACAAGGTATATGTTGGGAAAGAGAGCTGGCCTTTGTGGAGTACCTGTTGTATGCCAGAAACTACTGTATGATCTCATTTCACAGCATCTGGAAAAAGTTTGCTCATATCTACTCTAGCTATAGCTCTATCTGCACTCAAATGAGGAATTCAATACTAAAAACCTTTCAAATCCATTTATCCCTTCACTCATTCATTCATTTACTCTTGTTTTCTGATAAGTACTGAGCACCAACTATGCACCAGGCACCATGCTAAGATCTAGAAATACAGCTATTAACAAGCCCACAAAGAACTCAATACCTAATGTGGAATGCTCAGATAATGCAAGTGATTCATTAAATAACTTCAAAGAAATCCTTGAGAATGGTAGGTTCCCAAATTGATATTTGGGAGTAAGCAACTCCTTAGCCAAATGCCTGGGATCTATACCTCATAGGGTCTTATTCATGAAGTCATTCCACATTCTTAGATCACTTATGATAATATATAATCAGATTTGAAGCCACGGTGTTTAGAATATTGATCAGATGAGAGAACAGCTGGTATAAGAATAGACAGGAGAAATGACACCACATTATCCCCTGTGGTATCCAGTGACAATTCAACTGGTGGTGTCCATTCCCAAACCCCCTTAACAAAAGATGACTGTCCATTAAAATCCAATAAAAACGAATACAGAAGCCCATTTCTTTGCTAACTCCAAACAGGGCCACAGATGGTACCTGCATGAATGCCTAATAAATTGCTCGTCTTTCACAATTTCGCCACCCTGATGTTGTCCACATGCTTCTCAGCTGCAATCTCAGCATTGAAAGAACATGTCCTGAGCCCCATATTTTAAAGCACATGTACATTTGTGATGTAGGTTGCATATGGTTTCATGAAAATTTTTGCCTGAAATGGAGGATGAAAATTGCCCTTTACTGAGGTTTTAATTTTTTTTTATTGAGATTTCTGTTGTTGTTTTCCTGTTCCTCAGTTTCCTTCTGTTATGATGAGCTTTTGATTAGGAGTTTTGGTTTTGGTCTACTGAGGGTTTTTCTCAGAAATTTCACAGTTCACCTCCAGGAGGTGGTGTCCTTCAGCATTTCCCATGTCAATCCTCTGTCAACTTAGGACAAAAAATTAAAACTGAATCAGATGACTCATTTTTATCAGAAAATGAGCTACACTTTAAGCCTAACTGCTGTCAACTCCACTGGGAAGGGGAAATAAAGGTCTGTGAAGAAAGGTTTCTTAGAGACAATGAAAGATATCTAAAGTGGATCAACAGGACTAGCATGCCCATACCTCGTGTTTTCTGACACGAACGGACACTTTTGCAGCACAATAGCTTATATTCACAAGATGTCGGGCTATTGAAAGATTTTTTCAGACTTTTTGAAATATCTCTCTAATGAGAAATTAAAGCTAAAAGAGTGATAGTATCAGAGAGATTTTTTCCCCCTCGTTTCTTTAGCTTGAGAAACAAAATCCCTGAATACTCTTTTGTGATTGGACTTATTGACCATTTCTGGAGCCTCGGGGGAATTTCTTTACATGGCTATTTAGAAGACTCAATTCAGGTGGGGAAGGTTGGGACCTGTCAGCTAACCCATCCTCCCTTGGGGAGAGTTCAAAAGGAAGAAGAGAGTGAACACTGATACTCAGCACTTAGGAAGTGCTATTCACCTGGGTTCAGAGGTTGCTTTATTTTGACAATACCTATTTTCATTTATTGAGCAACTGCACTCCATGAGGCACCTGATCAAGCACTGACCCAACTGAGATTTCAGCTCCTAAATAATAAAAAGGAGGCAGAAAGCACAAAGGTAGAGAAAGATGAGAACATGCAAATACAATTCACCTAATAGTCCAGGAATCCTAGGTAAGCCATTGGGAGCCCACCTTTTGTCTGCTTCCTGAAGATGTAAGAAGTATAAATGACCCAGTGTAGAAATTCGACTTACTTTTCTTCCAAGTAGATAAGCAGGCAACCATGCAGCAGCCTGATTTGTGGAAATCTTACACGTTACAACTCAAATTCATGTATGCCCTCAGAACACATTTAGAATTCTAAGGCTTCTTGTCTTCGAATCAGTGATATGACCTAGTGTCTGGGGCCTACTGTGTGACGGCAAAGACCCTGACTGTCTCATTCATCATTATGTCCCCATACCTGGCACTGGGCCTAAAACACAGTCAAGTCTTGATAAGCATGTGATGAATGAAGAAAAGAAAAAGGGCAAGTGAAATAAATTAAACCAAAAATTATTATCAATATGGGCTGTATATCACTTATTTCTACTTAATTAGGATTCTATTTGTTTCTGTTTTGACTTTCCATTTTGTCTAATATGATAAGCTGGAAGTTCCGATGTTAAGAAGTGTTTCTCTGTTTTGATTTTTTGATTAGGGCTGAGGGCAGGCATCATAAATGTGGTATTTTTGTCCCTCTTGCTGTCAGCCTCCACCAGAACTTTTCAGCTTCACTCTATTCCTCTTTTCATGTTATCTGTTCTCCCTACCCCAACAATGTAAACAGGCCATGTTTCCAGAAGGAAAAACCTTATAGAAGAGCACTGCCATCAGCCCTATTAGGCAAGCACCTCCATGGGCCAAAGCGATAACAGAACACAAGGGATGTTCTGGCCACCTCTCTTCTGCTGCCGCTTCTGCACTCTGGGCACTCACCTGTTCTTACAGTCCCAGGGGAGTAAGGCAACTACCAGAGCCTGCTTCCCCTTTTTCTCGTTCCATGCCCCCTACCGTTCTCCTCCCTCCTCTACTTTTTCATTCTCTTTACTTTCTTTCTCTTGCTTCCTCCTGGCCAGAGTGATTGCATCTGTCTCCCTGTTCTGAGGCATTCCTCTTCTCCCAGGAGGCTGTGCAGCACAACCTGGTGCAGCTGTCTTTCCTGACCTCTCTTTGCACCTGCTCTGTAAGCACCTCCCCCAAGTTGTTGAGCCCGTTCACATCAAAGCATGGGCGACTTAGGTGGCTATCCTCAAGATGAAATTTAGATTTCCTTACTCCTGTCCTTCACAAAAATCTCTGCCCATCAAGCTGCCTTAGTAGCATGCTCTCCTCCTAACCTGCTCAATATTCTATCATTCTCTCCCTGAAGCAACACTGTAGAAGATCATCATAGAAAGGTCTATGCGATCTGTGATGGAAGGATGGACTGCTTAATAGATTGCTTCATTGTCAACCAATATAGTATACTGGTAAATAGAATAGACTATGGAGTCAGACTGCCTGAGTTTTAATCACAGATCTTTATTTATTAGCATTAAGATTTGGAGTACATCACTCTTTATTTATCAGCATTAAGACTTTGAGCACATTTGTAGGGGCACCTGGATGGCTCAGTAGGTTAAATGTCCAACTTTGACTCAGGTCATGATCTCACAGTTCATGAGTTCAAGCCCCGCATTGGGCTCTAGGCTGACAGCTCAGAGCCTGGAGTCTGCTTCAGATTCTGTGTCTCCCACTCTCTGTGCCTCTCCCCTGCTCTCTCTCTCGCTCTCTCTCTCTCTCAAAAATAAATAAACATTTAAAAAAAATTTTAAAAAGACTTTGAGCACATTTCTCAGGTTCATCATTTGTAAATGGAAGATAACAATAATACCTATCCTACAGGGTTGCTGTGGTCATTTAAATAATCATAGGCAGAGAGATGATTGATGGATAGATAGATCGATAGATAATAAAGAATAGTCCTTCACTTTTGGAAGCTGACCTGGCACTCACAGTTAAGCCCTGTTATTCTCCTGTTGAACATTAAAAATCTCACAGAATACTAACTTCAGACAAAGTTACTCTGAGACCATGATAGAGTAAGACAGAGCAAAGCCACTTCATAGTTTTGTCTAAGCACAGACAATAACAAGGCCACTGTGCTGCTCATATAATACTAAATATCCCTCCACCACCACCCTTGGCCGAAATGAGTGACTGTTACTTCTTTACCAATGACAGCTTTACTCGGGCTCCAATCTCCACCTCCCAAAGACAAGATTTAATGAGATACTCGATCATAAAGTTGCCCCTGCTCTTTGACAGCATTCAATTTAGCAAAAATTCCAGCTTTCTTAGACCTTCCCCCCAACCTCTCAATTGGCTCCTAAATCCTTTAAGTTTTTTCTAACCCCCTAGTGTTGAGACATCCTACCATTCCCTTCTCATGTTCTCATGTGTTCGCCCTTTTGGCAACTAGTAATAAACTCAACTTGTTCAGCTTCTGGTGTTCCTGTGGCCTTGGGCTGAAGGCACTGATGATAGATGGATGAGAGACACAGAGAAGGATAGCGCCTGCTCGGCCTGCTGGGCATATCACAGCAAGTGTTTTAAAGTCTTTCCTAGCACTATCATTATCCATACCTTGAGAATATTAAGTACAGGACGGGGAAATCATGTGAGACATAAGAACCAAGAAGGAGAATCAGAAGGTCAGGCCTATCAATCAAATAATAAGAATAAAGCATGTGTCTAGGACGGAAAGTCAGTACCAAGGCAATGAGGCAACTGAGTAAGCACCAAAGAGCAGAGAGTCATTTATGGCCAGTACACAGAGCATATTAGAAGTGGTAACACAATGCCTTGCACATAGAAAGCATGCAGAAATGTAGCTATGTTTTTCATCATTTTCACCAAATGCTCAGGAAACCGCTTGGAAATATGATGACGCTGGCCCTCTGTTTATTTGGTAGGAGTCCGTAAAGGACGTGAACACTCTTTCTGCCCTGGAATAGCACGTGACTACGTACCTGGAGGTTCTCCTTTCAGAAAGCTCTTGGCATTTATATCTGTAACTGGAAAGCACAAATATGTTTCTGCACAGCCACCATATCAGCGTCGTTTGGCATTCTGCGGTGTGGCCCGTGACAGCCATTTGCAGTGTAAATTCGAGTCACATCCCAGCAATTTTGCTATCACTCTTACTGTAAAGTCACCTTGTAGGTTTCCTCTATGAGGCGCTGCTTATTTTTCAACTTTATTGCTAAGCTGATTTGTTTTCCATTTGCTTATTGATGAATTGCACTGTTAACCAGAAATATTTGTTCAGTGGCTAGCAGCAAGCTCGGGGAATCTTTGCAGGACAAACCTTACCAGCTGGCAGGACTAGCGGGCAAAACTCATGTGGATCCAGCTCCCATTGTTCATTCTGCCGCCTATGTTACAGGCACTTTTCAATTTATTCCGCTGATAAGAATGGCAAGCTCACAACAGTCATGGGGAGAAGAAAACGATATATCTGTGTCCATTATTTATTCATTCCCAAGCCACATGGATGAAAAATAGTAACCATTAACACCAGAACAGCAATCTTTTATGATAATTGTGCCATTGCTTTCTGTACCACTCATTCCATAGCGTGATGCAAGTGGCAAAACAAACGGTAGTTTGGTAATTAGTTCTTAGCTACTCCTCCAGAGCGTAGGAGTGGAGATCAGAGTTTCTGGCTTCTGATGTCAATATTGTTGGACTCAAATATACACACAGGGTAACTCATTTCACATTAGTTACCAGGGTTAACGGAAAAAAAATTATATTATTTTCACATCCCTCCAAAAAATACTCACTGTTAATATTTTAAGGTATTTTAAATACTTTTAACGTCCATGGCTTCTTTCACACATACGCATCTATACATATGTATGTGTGTATATGTACGTGTAGTTGTATTCTCATCATACATACAGTTTTAAGAAAAAAAGTTTCCCCCATCTAACATATTCTGGCCAGATCTTCCAAGTGTTTGACTGGAAATTCAAGGAGTACCTTTATTCTACCCATATATATTTTTTTAATTTTGCTTTTTGTTCATATGTTTATTCCTCTTACTGTATTAAAAATGCAACAGACGGGTGCCTGGGTGGCTCAATCTGTTAAGCATCTGACTTAGGCTTAGGTCATGATCTCGTCATTCATGGGTTCAGGCCCTGCACGAGGCTCTCTGTTATTAGCACAGAGCTGGCTTTGGACCCTGTGTCCTCCTCTCCCTATCCCTTCCCCGTTTGTAAGCATGTGCACTTTCGGTTGCTCTCTCTCTCTCTCTCAAAAATAAACATCAAAAATATTTTTTAAATGCAATAGAATTTTATAATGCATTATATCCTTTCATAATACATTATATCCCCAAAACACATGTAGTTTTACTTTTTTAAGTAGATTTCATCCTTACATCAGTGATAGATCCTGTTTCTCAAAAGACAATACTTAACACAACCAGGAGAAAAATCATTCACATAATTGCCAACACAGCAGTAGCAATTTCAATACTGAAATTTTGCATTTCTGTGTGTGTCATTGTTTAAAGGAGGAGAGTGTTGGCTAAATCTCAACATGGGTAGGCAAGACCTGGAGAGATCCTGTGAGGGACACATGGAGAATCACTTGTATCAAATAAGGTAGAGATCGCAGTGGGAGCTAATGTGCAAAGACTGGCGGGGGGAGCGGGGAGTGGAGGGGGAGGGAAGTGCAAGGTAAAAAGTAGAACTGAAGAATAATTTATCAAAAAGAAATCCAACAACCCAAAGGAACACTGTAGCTTATTACACAGGATCCCATGACTGGAAAGGATTAGAAAAGTTCCTGTATAATGAGGGGGCAATTAGAGTGAGTTTAAGGCAGCCTTGTTATTTATGATTGAGCAAGGTCAACGTGATTAAGTCTCTTCCATTATTTATAAGTTTGTATGTAATTACTATAAATTCTAGGTGTTTTGTATATTATAATAAACCTCATGGTAATGTTATTTTAGATCCTCTTGATGTGTGCATCTGTTTCCCCAAATATTTCAGTCATTAAACCAAAAATACACATAGTATGCTCTGACACTAATCAAGAAAAAGCAAATAATTTTTGGCAGACTCAAATTTTTTGAAAAGCGTATAGGATAATGAAAAGCATAGTCACTTTCATTCTCTATCCTTTGCTTATGGAAAACAACTTATATAGTTTGTAGAGAGAGAGAAAGAAAAAGTGCAAGCAGGGGAGGGGCAGAGGGAGAGAGAGAATCTCAAGCAGACCCCACACCCAGTGCAGAGTCAGATGCGGGGCTTGATCTCACAACTGTGAGATCATGACCTGAGCCGAAATCAACAGTTGGAAGCTCAAGCAACTGAGCCACATAGGCGCCCCTGGAAAACAAATGTAAAAGCAGTTTACATCACACTCTTAGCTTGAATCTTTTTTGGAAATGTCTCTCTTGGTGGCCACTTATAATTTAACACACAACTCCTATGATTATTGTCAATGTTTGTGACTAAATGAGTCAACTGTTCAAACAGCTACCGCACTGAAATGTAGGCATGAACAATGAAGGAACTCTCTCCTCTAAATTTGCATGACTAACATTTCCACTTTGATGGGAGAGTTAGCTCATAGCATCTGTTTCAGACACATGAAAATTCAATTAAACTATCAACTATCAGAATTACTGTGGAGCAAATATCAACATAGGAAACCATGACCTAATTATATTATGAATTTTAAACCAGAGATTAAAGCTACATTCCAAGTTAGTCACACTGACTGACTCATTTCCCAGAAAGCTGACAAATATTTTTAAATTTAAATATTCTCTGTAAATATAGGCAAAGGAGAATCTTCTCTTATGTATTACTAGCTTTTATCAGATCCTTCTAAAAATACAATTTATTTTTTTGGGGAGAGAGAGTGTGTGTAGGCAGGCATGAACGGGGGGTGGGGAGCATGAAGCAGAGAGAGAAAGAGAATATCTTAAGCAGGCTCCAAGCTCCGCACGGAGCCCAATGCGAGGTTTGATCCCACAACCCTGGGATCATGGCCTGAGCTGAAATCATGAGTTGAACCCTCAACCAACTGAGCCACCCAGGCACCTCTAAAATACAATTTATTATTAACAAATTTAAGGTTTTAGTAAAAGAAGATTAGACATTGGAGCAAGAGACAGGAGGTTAAATTGGAAGACAGAGCAAAAGTTTCTACAGTTTTGCCCTAGCTAGTAAGAAGGACATTGAATCAAGACTTTCACAGCCTTGAAACTCTATTCATACTAGCTCTGACTACAAAGGAAAGCAGATGTGCTATGTCAGTATGAGATCAGAGAAATGGCAGATCCTAGCACGAAGGACTCTACCCAGGCAGAGCAAAACTAGACTGTGTGAAGACATGCCACCACACTGGGATTTTCTTCCATTGGAACTTGGCTAAGGAGTTCAAAAGAGGTCACTTGGCACTCTTCCTATTTAAATTATACATGTAGTTTGGTCACAGAGGCATGCAGCCAACACTAGGAAGTGGAAGCCTTAGAACAAGATAGAGCACCAGAGGCCAGTCACCATGCTCACTGAATATACCGAGTAGGATCTTGCCTATCAGGTCTGAGACATGAAGCGCTCTCATCCTCCCTGACCTATGGTACTTATGAATTCTACCTTCCTTACAGATTGATGCTCAAAATTGTTTAGTCTCTTCCTAAAACAAATGACTAAAATAGTTAACCGAAGACAAGGATTTATGAAGTGACAACACAAGTCTCAGCCAGAGAGGAGTCTTGTTCAGTATTAAGCGAGCAATAAGATCATGAGGGTCACCACTGTACATAGTCATCTTATGTCCCCAGTGTTCCAGCCACACTGGACATTTTACATTGCTCCAGCACATATGCTTGTCTCCATCTCCAAGCCTTTGTTCATGTTGGCTGCTTGTCCTATGCCAGATATGCCCCTGGGCCCCTTGTCTACCTGGTCAATTCCCAATCTTGCTTTAATATCTAATTAAAATGTCTTAACAGCTTAACATTAAAATGTCTTAACATTACCTCACATTCAAATGCTCTCATAGCCCCTCGTATACCGTATTTTGACATATATGTGTCCCCATGCTTTTTTGGTTGTGAACTCCATGGCAAAAGAGACATAAGAAAGATGAATCAATTCATGTACTAAGGTCCTCAACAGAAGAATCTTTAATTGCTCTGCCCCTTAAGTAGGGTAGGAGTAACTGGGGGAAGAAAAAGGACTTACTTCTATTTCCTCGCCTAGACTCTTTTCTTAAGAATGAGGAGATCAGGGGCACCTGGGTGGCTCAGTTGGTTAAGCGTCCAACTTCGGCTAAGGTCAGGATCTCACAGTTTGTGGATTCGACCCCCACATCAGGCTCAGAGCCTGGAGCCTGCTTCAGATCCTGTATCTCCCTCTCCCTCTGACCCTCCCCTGCTCACACTGTCTGTCTGTCTCTCTCTCTTTCAGGAATAAATAAAACACTAAAAAATTTTTTTAATTAAAAAAAAAGAATGAGGAGATTCTCAGGCTCAAATTCCACCAAGGAATGGGAACAAATATACAGGATAGTCCATTATACAAACTGGATACATGTGTGGGAAAAACCACAGTTAATACACACAGAGGTAGTCATGTGTTCAGTTTACTTCTAAGGACACAATACAATGGAAATGAAGGCTGCAGACTAATTCCAGACTATTTACTCTGGGAAGTTAACCACAGCTATAATAGACTGGGGTTGATATCTGTAACAATAATCTAAGGATGAAGTCTGAGCCCTAGGTCAGACAGAATCTTTAAACTTTGTGATCATGGCACACAGAACTGGCTAATAAAAGTGTGTGCCTACTTCGGAACTGTTAACAAGGGGCGCCTGGGTGGCTTAGTCGGTTAAGCGTCCGACTTTCACTTAGGTCATGATCTCGCAGTTCGTGGGTTCGAGCCCCGCGTCGGGCTCTGTGCTGACTGCCAGCACAGAGCCTGGAGCCTGTTTCAGAGTCTGTCACTCCCTCTCTCTCTGACTCTCCCCTGCTCACGCTGTATCTCTCTCTCTCCTAGAAATAAATAAAAGATTAAAAAAAAAAAAGAACTGTTAACAAGAGCTAATGAAAACTTTTAGCATTTAACAGTCCATATTGTCCCTCCTAGGATGTATAAGTCATTAAAAGAGTTGAACTGACAGAACAAAGCAGTTAGTTACCAGATTTCAATAGAAATAGATTACAATCTTCATGGAGACATTAATATTTTTTCTCCCTATATTTTCATGGCAAATCCTATTTAAAATAGGGTCCCTGAAGCCAGAAAGCTTGTAGGTGGGTTGTGGGAATCTTAGCAATCATTAAAGCCCATATGCTTCCTCACTGCTGCTCATGTACATTGTATTTTTGTTTCTAGGCAATTTTTTTTTCATTGAAGGAAAAGTGACTCTTGCTCCATGGAATTAAAAATTTTTCTTTAATGTTTTATTCATTTCTGAGAGAAAGAGACAGCATGAGCAGGGAAGGGTCAGAGAGAGGGGAGACACAGAAGCAGGCTCCAGGCTCTAAGTGAGCTGTCAGCACAGAGCCCGACACGGAGCTCAAACCCACGAACATGGAATTTTTAATATGTGAAAACCCCCCCAAAAAATCATTAAGAATTGGATCAAAAATTCTTACAAATATATGATATCCTGGGGCACCTGGGTGGCTCAGTTGGTTCAGTGTCTGACTCTTGATTTCAGTTCAGGACATGATCTCATGGTTCATGAGATCAAGCCCGGCATCAGGATCTGCACTGACAGCACAGAGCCCACTTGGGATTCTCACTCCCTTTCTCTCTACCAATCCCCTGCTTGCTCTCTCTCAAAAATAAAATAATTACAGAAAGTTGTCTACATTCTTAGTCTACAATCGCTTTCCTCCCAATCTCGCTTAAACCCCACTCTACTAAGGGTCTTGTCTGTCCTCCTCCGTTCTTCTCGAAGGAACCAATGACCTCCATGTTTCTATAGCTAGTGGGCAATTCTCAGTCCTTATCTTACGGATTTATTAACAATGTTAGACATAGCTGATCACTTTCTCCTCCTTGATACACTTCCTTCACCTTGCTTCTCGAATGCCACTCTTCTCTTATGTTTCTTCTTTTTCTCCTTTGCTAGCTACTTCTCCGCATCAGCCTTTATGACTGGAGTGGTCCAGGTGTTCATTAGTCTTTGTTCCTCTTCCCCTCTCTGTTTACCTTCATCCCTTCATCTTACCTGGTCTCAGAGCTCTATGTACCCCCTGCATGCCAGTGAGTCTCAAACATGCACAAGCATTGCAGTCATGGCACAAACTTCTTTCCCAAAGTCCAGATTCATCTATCCCCTGCCTACTCAACATCCCCCCTACATGTGTCTAATAGAAATGTCATGTTTAACATGTCAGCTAAATCTCTGATCTACTCCTTCAAATCTATTTTATCTTCAGCCTTCTCTCTCCTTGTTGTTAACAATGCCATCTGTCCATTTGCACAGGCCAGAACTTAGAGGCGTCTTTGACTGAGTTCTTTCTCTGGCTCCCACATTCAATTAATCAGCCAATCTTTTTCGCTCTACCTTCAAAATATTAATCCAGAGAAACAATCATTCCAGAAATATCTATGGGGAACAAAAACATAGTTCATGATACTGAAATATAATTTAAGCATCACTCCATGCCCATGCTTACATGGATTTCTATATCATGTAATGAACCTAGTAAACAAATTGCATACGGTACCTGAAACTATGGTTTTTGAGTTTCTTCTCTGAACGTGCTAAGCAAAAGAAAATTAAGTTTTGGTTTAATCTCTGCTTAATTTTTTTCTAAATATCTTTCTCCACAGATGCTAATGTACCACAGCTAGTTCATTATTAAAAATTGACTTTTTTTCTCCAAGAAGAGCACAACAGTGTTCATTTGGCACTCCAGAGAGCCTATTGGTACAATTTTAGGTATGGGAGGATAATCAAGGACATATCATTTTTAGCTTAGTGTGCTTGCATGGTAATTAGTAAGAAAGAAATCATTCATTTGTTTCCATCTCTTACTAGCTATGTATTTCTCCTGTCTCTCTTTCTTGTTTCCTGTTTTCTCTGTATGTATAAAACACATTTTTCATCAGATAGGGGTGCAAAATTAAAAACAGTGTAACAAATTTACCTCCATGTTCTAATCTATTCAGCTCACATATATGATATGCCAGGCACTTTGCTAGACCCTAGAGATTCGACAGTGGTCAAGGCAGATGTAGCTTCTGTTCCTCAGCACAACTTAGACTAGGAACAGCTACAGTCAGAGAAATAGTCTCTTTATTACAATTTAAGATCTGCTGAGACAGGTGAGGAACAGAATGTCACAGGAACACTGAATTGAGAAATTCAGTAACGGCCTCAGAGAAATCAACTTGCAAGGTATGGTCTGAAGGATGAGTATGAAGAGTCAGTTTGTCAGGGAGGAGAGACTATTGTTTCAAGGAGAAGGAATGTCACACGCAAAGTCCCAGAGGTGAAAGAACATCTATAACACATTGGAAGTTCAGAGTCTTCATAGAAGTGGTAGGGAAAAGAAACAAACTTGGGCCAATTCTAAGGAAGGGCAAAGGGCCTGCACTTGATAGTAAGAAACCATTTTGCTCTTTCCGCCATCTTTGAACCCGTGGAGGCCAGCTGGGAACAGGACTCCTGAAACGACAAATATGTCTGGAAGGTTGTGGTCCAAAGCCATTTTTGCTGGCTATAAACGGGGTCTCAGGAACCAGAGGGAGCACACAGCTCTTCTTAAAATTGAAGGTGTTTATGCCCGAGATGAAACTGAGTTCTATCTAGGCAAGAGATGTGCTTATGTGTACAAAGCAAAGAACAACACAGTGACTCCTGGTGGCAAACCGAATAAAACCAGAGTAATCTGGGGAAAAGTAACTCGTGTTCATGGAAACAGTGGCATGGTTCGTGCAAAATTCCGAAGCAACCTTCCTGCTAAAGCCATTGGCCACAGAATCCGCATGATGCTGTGCCCCTCAAGGATTTAAACTAACTGAAAAGTAAATAAATAAAGGTGTAGATTTGTTCTTTTGTAAAAAAAAACAAACAAAAAAAACAAAAAACAAAAACAAACAAACAAACAAAAAAACCATCTTAGTCGGCTCGAGCTGCTGTAACAAAACTACCAGAGAGTGTGGGATTTAAACAATAAACAGTTATTTCTCATAGTTCTAGAGGCCAGGAGGTTCAAGATGAATGCACCTACAGATCTGGTGTTTGGTGAGGGCCCATTTCCTGTTTTAGAGATGAACATCTTTCCTTTGTACTCTTACGTGAAACAAGCTTCAGGGGAGCTCCATTCCTTTTTATAAGGGCCCTCCTTCTATTCGTGTGAGCTCCACCCCCACGACCTAATCACCTCCCAGAGGTCCTAGCTCCAAATATCACCACATTCAGGTTAGGATTTTAACCTATGAATTTGGGGGACACATACACATTCAGTCTCTGGAAGAAACCTTAAGCCTGAGAGTGAATCACCCAGTGTGTGTTTCAGAAAGATCACTCTCACGCCACTGTGAAGAAGACACTAACAGAGGGGCAAGATCAGAAGCAAGAAAAACAGGTAACAGCTAACATAATCTTGGAGAGAAATGATGGTGGTCTGAATAAAAATAATGAGAATTGGAATAGAGATGACAGATAAGAGAGACCCCACAAGTTTGGATCATTGCCAAATAGAAGATTGGCTGTCTAGGGGGTTTTAAATTCTAGCACATTCCCTCAGCAGCACTTGTTGAGCACCTATTATCAAAGCATGCAAACCATTATCTGGAAACTAAGACCCAAGGAAATTAATTAAATTAATTAAGGTCACACAGATAATTACTGGTATAATAAAGTCTAGTATAGGTCTTTTAGTCCAGTGATTACAGAACAACGTTTTATATGTAAGAATGAGTTATCTCAATAAAATGAATTTGTATCTATCCAGCCAAAATGCTACAAAAGTGAAGCACCTGGGTGGCTCAGTCAGTTGATCGTCTGACTTCAGCTCAGGTCATGATCTCACAGTTCATGGGTTTGAGCCCAGCGTCGGGCTCTGTGCTGACAGCTAGCTCAGAGCCTGGAGCCTGTTTCAGATTCTGTCTCCCTCTCTCTCTGCAACACCTCCCTCCCCCCCCAACTCGTGCTCTGTCTCTCTCTATCTCAAAAATAAATAAACTATAAAAAAAATTTTTTTAATGCTACAAAAGCAAGGTTATGAACTATAATGTTTAAAGTAACTTAATTCCGATCCTTATAATTCACATTTTAGAAATATAATTTGGTTGCCCACCTTGCCTCAAAGAGTTTAAGTCCCTTTGAGTGAGGCAGTACAGACAACTGCATCTCCAACCATGAAGAGACTAATATTGTTTGCCAGAGACCGCCTCCAGCCACAGCGCTCAAGTCGGTACAGCCATCAGGAGACAAATTTATCACATACATTAACCTGCTGCCTTGAGTGGAAGGTTACTGAAATAATGACTAGGAGTATCCAAATCATGAATAAAATATGGGAATTGGGACTGCAAGTTATAAAGTTCTCTTATCAAGTCTGCAGACTAAATGCGCTCTCAGAGGTGGTGCTCCCACCTCGGGTGACATAGATGAATGATGACACTTATTTTAAAAAGGAGAGAAGAGCAGATTAGCACCTTAGGCTGAATTTTGTTGGCGTTGTTATCAGTTGGATCCAAATAAAATGTGTTAATTTTTCTGTGTTTTCTCGGAGTTCAGTTGCGAAAATGGAGATGTCTCATGGAGAAGAAAATAAGAAAAAAGTGAAGATAAAGTAGGTCTTTTCAAGAGACAGAAGTACAGCAAGTAAAAAGAGGATACTTTGGCTAAAACAAATTCTTTATTTTAACTTTTTAATGTTTTATTTATTTCTAGGAGAGAGAGAGAGAGAGACAGCGTGAGCAGGGGAGGGTCAGAGAGAGAGGGAGTCACAGACTGAAACAGGCTCCAGGCTCTGAGCTGGCAGTCAGCACAGAGCCCGACGCGGGGCTCGAACCCACGAACCGCGAGATCATGACCTAAGCGAAAGTCGAATGCTTAACCGACTAAGCCACCCAGGCGCCCCTAAAATCAAATTCTTTAGACCATGATATATTTTTAGTTTTCTTAGAGTGACGCACGGAAAATATAAGGTAATTTGTTGGGATTATGAGTGATGGGTGGAGAAAAAAGTGGAATATTGCCCTGTACAAAGGGGAGGGGTTGTTAAGTTTAACATTTGGATATATGTTTAGGCTCCTGGGTTGAATTATCTAGATAAGCTTTGAGGAAGCTGTTAAGTATTTTTTAACAATTCTGCCAAATCTCCCCAAATTCAGTCATGATTTAAACACTACAGAGAAGATAGCAATTTCATAGGGCACCAAGTCTTACTGAAAGAGTTCAAAGTAAGCCAACTTTGACTAACCCTTGCCAAGAACCTCACAGAGGTTTTAATCACAAGAAGGTCTACTTGAGATCAACCCAAGTTCCAGAGCAAGTCTGTAGTGTTTCACCTGGGAATTATGTCCTTTATTTGCAAGTAAGTGCTGGGTAAATTTCTATTTACAGAGGAAGGAAAAATTCACCAATCCGTTACTTATTTTGAGAGTGTAATTATTCATTTTTGAATTGGGATCTTTGTACTTAGTAAAGAAAAGAATCAGGCAGGTAAAATAATCATATGCATAAAATGAGAAAGACTTTTTGTATTTCTCTAGGGAACTAAATATTTGCAAGCACTTTAAAAAGCACCCCTCTGCATATTAACGTAAAAATGTCAGAGTGGTCACAGTCAGCTCAACGAGAAATGTCCAGCCTTACTTCTCAGTATATTACTCAGAATAGACAGTAAAAAGATACTTGCTCCTTCTGACATCTACCTCAAAGTTTATGGATTTTTTATGGATTGAGAAAAAAAAGGTCCTAGTTCCTGTTTTTAGTTCAGGAGGAATTTATTTCATCAGTTTAACAGTCTTATATTATATTTTCATCTATAACTCACCATTTAACTGTTTCATTTAATCCATATAGAAATCCTAAAAAATAGGGATTAATTTATCCTCAGGCTGGAAAACCAGAGAGCTTCATCTGGGAATTTATTCATTCAACCACTATTTACTTGTCTGGTTTGCTGTAGGTCATACAATGAATAGTTGAAACTGTTACCAGATCTGGTTTGGGAAGCTGGAGTCAGACTGACTTGTGTTAGAGTCTGTCGGGTTTACCAACTTGGTGAATTGAATAAATTTCCTAAATCCTTCGAGACTCAGTTTAATAATCTATAAAATGGGTTTAATAATAGTACTCACTACATACCCGGTGAGAAAATGTTTATAAATCATTCTAGTAGTGGCTTTCAGGG
The DNA here is from genome assembly GCA_017311185.1 of Proteles cristata cristata. Taxonomy (NCBI): domain Eukaryota; kingdom Metazoa; phylum Chordata; class Mammalia; order Carnivora; family Hyaenidae; genus Proteles; species Proteles cristata. The sequence continues at coordinate 1,565,598 of JAESUZ010001600.1, forward strand.
GGGATTCTATGAGCCCTTCAATCCTCCCAAGGGGAAGGGCTCAACTAACTGCTGTTAGATCAGTTTTTACAAGATTTTGTTTGTTTGTTTGTTTTTGGCATTGAGCCATTGAGCAGTCACTTAGCATTAAATGATCCTTGTTCCTAGTTGGACCTCATTATTTCTTCTTTTGGGGAAGAATACCCAGGGTTTACTTGTTCTTCTTATTCTCTCTCTTGCTTTCTGTCTCTATCTTCCTCTTCCTCCCTCCCCACCCCTGCCTCCCACCACCACCACCACCACCACCACCACCACATTCTCCTGAATGCTGCAAGGGTGTGGGAATGAGACCAGGCCAGTTCAGCTCTAGGAACAAGGGATGCCAACTCTCTTGATTTGTCTCTAGCACCACTTCCTGTGCCTGCCTGATTTGTTTTTAGATGTTCTTTCCTTCCACTAATGAGAAAGATAGAAAGCTCTGGTTTGGGCTTGGGGAAAGTAGCAAGAACAAGTCTTGCATTGTTTTCTTTCTGGGCTACTTAATCTTAAATAGCTTAGGGGGGAAAACAGCCCTTCTAATGGTCCAGCTTAACTTATTGGACCAAAGTCCTAAGTAATAAAGGGTTAGCGTGCCCTGCTTTGACTTCTTTGTGCATGGACCTCCCTCAGAGACTTCACATCAAGGAAGCAAGGCTGGACCAAAGCTGAAGTCTTGTGATCCTTAGTGTCTGGCCTCAGACCACCAAAATAACCTTCACTATTATTTCCATACCTGTTACAATTATTAATCAACCATTTGTCTTCTAAAGTTCCATGATATGGAGGGAAACTCAGGGATTTAGCTGGTCTATATACTTTATTTTAATGACTGCTCTCGCTTACAGGAGCAATGTTGTATAAAAACAAATTAATTGTATTTAAAATTTTTTTAAGTTTATTTATTTTGAGAGACAGAACGAGCAGAGGAGGGGCAGAGAGAGAGGGGGAGAATCCAAAGCATGCAGGGCTCGAACTCAAACTGTGAAATCATGACCTGCGCCAAAACCAAGAGTCAGATGCTTAACTGACTGAGCCACCCAGGTGCCCCAAAACAAATTAATGTTAAATCCCTCTTTCTTATTATCAAATAATTTACAATGTAGAACATAGTAAGACTTTTCTCTATATAACTGTATGTCATTGGAAATACTAATAGTGTATTTTTATAACACATTCCCAGACTTTTCACTTATTTACATGGGTCTTTTCCCTAGTTAATCCTAAATAATGTTGCATTGATTCATGGGCTTTTCTTTGACTTATACTCATTCTAATCTCAGCCTTAGTTTTCTTATCCCTAAAATAGGAATAATGGAAGAGTGCTTATTTCCTGGTCACTTGGAATTCACTAAATAAGAAAAAAAATGCTGTGTTTGAATAAGATGCTTTACAGTAAGTTTAATGTGGCTGAATGAGGGATGAAGAAACTGTCATACACTTAGACCTTGAGTAAACAAAATAATACAGACATTTCCGTTAAAATGGCCTCCTCATTAAAGAGAAGCATTACTCTGCTGACTTAAGCTGTATTCCAATTGTGGCAAATCTGATTCTATAATCAAGTATTAGCCTTATGGGTTTTCCCAGCAAGCTGCAAGATTTCAGAGTATCACTTCTAGCTGTATAATCAAATGGCTATAACCCAAGACAGTCAAGCAGTTTTATAAGGCGTTCGTAATACAAAGTCTTCTAAATTATTATATTTTTAAAAGATAACAGCTCTGAAAATGAAAGAGGCTCAAGAGATAAGATCTAATCTGACGGTGAAGAGATTCAAATGTCTTCATAAAGTCATTGAGTTACCTGGCATATAGCAGTGGTATTCTGAGATTGAGATATCCATCCTTTAATTTAACAAGCATTTATTGAGTACCTAAACACGGTCGGCCAGCACTGAACTAGACTCCAGGGATACAAGACCAACTGGCTGTGACTCCAGGTCTTAAGAACTCCCAGTCGGGTGGGCTGGGTTGCATACAGTACACTAGAGTAAGAACACCTATTCACTGTCTATGCCTAAGGACGGAGAGTAAACTGGGCTTAGTTCAGGAGAAGCTTTATACCATGAGTCATAGATTTCCGAATATGCTTTCCCAGGTAGTAAAAGAACTGATGTAAAACTGAGTAATTTCTTGAGGTGTGGAGAATCAAAGTTTATATAATTTACCTCCTTTAATTCTCCCAGCAAACCTCAGAGGCAGAATTATTACCCCCTTCTATAGAGGAAGTAATAGAGACACTGTGGCTAAAAAATTGTCCCTCACAACGTGCTAATATGTGGCAAGCCCAGGTGCTTACCCAGATACAGCTGATTTCAAAGCTTTGTCCCTTCTGTTGTACCACGTGGCTCCCCTGCAAGGGTGTGAATATCAAGCTGTGTCTGAATAGTGTCTGAGCTTCCAGAAAGGAAAACTCTGACTCCTGCTTCAGAGAATAGACACAGTAAGTTGCTCAAATTGGCTACAGCAGAAAAGACAGTCGAAACCTTAATATAGGACCACGCACTAAGAGGTGTATGAAGGAAGTTGGCTGCTAACAGATGGACCGTGTACACTAATTTGCCATCATCCTTGTCCAGAGTGTTGTAACACACTGGTGTAACTCTAACTACACAAAGGGGTGGAGCTATGGCGATTGGGGTTATGCATAAGTTTGTCCATCACACAAGTCACAACAGATGAAAAGGTGATGAAACACTGTGTCTCAACTGTTAGCTATGTATATAAGCTCTGGGTCTGTGCCTAGATCACTGGTGTAAGCTCAGCGCCTATCACAGTGTCTTTATACCATGGAGTTTCAATACTTGTTGGAGGAATTAATGAATGAATGATAGCAGCATACAAAAATCCATATACCTTAGCGCAAAATATAAGTCAGGTCTTTCTTTTTGAGTCTGATGATCTAACGCCAGAGGATGGGCCTCAGAGTAAGCCCTGGACTCTGATGAAGGAGTTCTTCTTTACCTCCTGGGAATACGCACAATCTTCCAGGTGAATTCAGTGTCTTCATATAATTTCCCCAGGGCTCAGCTGCAGCACCTGTTCAAAGGGCAGCCTTGATGCCTGCCTCAGAATTTAAATACCTTGTGTCCCTGAGTATGCTCTGCAGGCTCATCTGGATTTTATTACAAGGAGTCACTGCTTTCCATCTATGCATACCTAGTCTGCAGAGCAGCATAGGTGAATAAATGATGTAGTGCATTAGTGCAGTGATTCAGAATCTCCATTAGCACATGCTGTCTCTTTGCCTCATCAATTCCTAAGAATCAATCTAACTGTTATGGCGAAGAAGCAGAGGACTTCACCATAGGAGAAGGACCCATCATAGGACCCACCTGATATAAAAGAGAATGGGGGAGAGGGGAGGCAGTAAGGGAAAGCTGAAAGGCAGGGTAAGAGTATGTGTGAAGTATGGAGAGGTATGTGTATGCATTAGGGAGTGTCAGTCTCAATATATTTAAGAGAGGTAAAAATAAACATGTCAGTAAGGTAGTGTGATATAGGAGAAGCATGGACCTTGGTGATCAACAGGCTTAAGTTCAAAGTCTCACCTCTAGCATTTACTTTGTCATGTGACCTTGGACAGGTTACTTCACATCTCTGTGAAACAGATCAATTGCATATACCTTCATGGGTTATGGTAAGCTTTAATTGAGAGCATTATGTAAATCTAATAAAGTGCCTGGCGCTTCACAAATTCTAGTGATTTTCCTTTTTCTCCCTTCTGAAAGGGGAAAGAAACATCCCTTACTAGTATGCTCCTTAATTTGGAAGCCTTCTCTTCTCCGTTCAGCCAGAGCCATTTTCACCATTACCTAGTCATTAAGAACTATATTAACCCCAACAAGCAGGGTGACTTTTCTGGTTAGCTATTAGAGACATCTCTCATCCTGTCTTGACTATATCAGAGATACTGAAAAAGCCTCCACCATAAAGCAATGTTGTTATCATTTATATTGTCAGAGTAGTTTCCTATGAGGCTGATCATAATAGGAATGGCTTCCACATATGGAGTTCTAACGAGGGAAATAGAATTTCACAGTAAGTAGGAATGTGGAATTTGGAGTCAGAACCCCTCTAAAATTTCACTCTACCATATTCTAACCAGAGGAATCTGGAAAATTTATTTTACCTTTTTTTATTTTTAAGATTTTTTATTTATTTTTAAGTAATCTCTACACCCAACATGAGGCTCGAACTCACAACCCTAAGATCAAGAGTCACATGCTCCACCAACTGAGCCAGTCTTCTTTAAGCTTAAACTGCTTTTAAGCTTCTTTAAGCTTTATAATCTCTATAATATAGGAATAATGATAGTATCTATTTTGCAGAGTTGTTGTGAGGATTAGATGAGATACTTATGTAAAATAGCAATTAGTCATACGCAGCCCATGGTAAGCATGCAATGTTTGTTTTTCTTGTTATGTAACTGATGCTCCATGGAGACTTTTCTAATGCAATTCTTTCAGCCCAGCACAGTTGAGGCAATTGAAATTCAGAGAAGTTAAGGAAGTGTTCCAGGCCCTCAGACTCTCTTAATTTCTTTATTGATTGCACCTCCCTACAGAAGGCAATTTTGTCAAAGCTGCCGAGAGCAGGGAGGCCCCTGCAGCGAGGACAGAGAACAGGTCTAGGAGCTGTGAGAGACCATTTAAGCAGTTGTTAGTTACTCCACTTATCAGCTGCACAAAGGGGCAATTCACTTCCCCACTCTGTAAATGGGAAGGTTTGACAAGGTGTTTGCTAAGGTCACCCCTGGCTCTGACACGCAGATTCCATGTGACAGGTTTGGAGACAAAGAAGCACACTCATCTCATGGGACCTCAGTGGGCCTAACCGATAGTGATGACATTACTGGGATCATCACCCTGCTTCCCTCACTTTTCCATTCACAAGGATGGCCCTGTCATCCCTCTTCCCACAGGGAACTGAATGAGGTTCTCATTATAATTCAACTTCCTCATCTGGAAAAGTATATTCCCAAACACCAATCATGTTTCCATATGTACAAAGAATAATTCATTTCCTCTTTTTGCTTCCTTTGATTTGTCATCTTCAGTCTGGGTTGTCACAAGGTAGACTTCCTTGAATATTTTCAGGCCATATCCACTAAAAATGATCACAAGAGTCAGGGGTTGTAAATATTGAAATCATAAATAACATTTGAATCCTAATTCTAAGGACAGACTTGAGTTGCACTGTTTCTGGGAAAGGGTTCCCACATTTTTACTGAAATGGCATGTGTAAAAATAGTACGTGATGGGGGATGGGCTAAATAAATGAGGATTAAGGAGAGCGCTTGTGATGAGCAGTGGGTGTTGTATGTCAGTGATGAATCACTGAATTCTACTCCTGAAACCAATATTATACTATATATTAACTAACTAGAATTTAAATAAAAACTTGAAAAAATAGCATTTGAGATGTTTTGTTTAAATTAAAATGCTGATAATCTCATTACACTGACACAAATATATCTATTCCCTTGCCATATTTAACATGTATCTACCCCTCACCATGTCAGGCACTGTGCTAAGAACTTCATAGGCCCAATCTCATTTAATCCTTAGAGCATCCTGAGGATACTAGAACTATAATTAATTCCATTTCACAAATAGGGAAACTGAGGCTTTGACTGGTTAAGGGAAAAAAACTACTCAAGATCACATAGAGGTAACTTGGGCCAAGTTTTGAACCCAAGTATGTCATATTCTAAAGGCCAAGTTCTAAATGGTTAAACTATTCTGCCTCCATCTGTAGTTATTCATATTTTTATATATCTTCAATAACAGTGGGCATGAGATTCTGCTTTGGTTAATATCTTCATAAACATATTCTGGAATCATTTGAATTAGTATTTAAAAATGAAAATAACCATGAATGTCAACATTGCTAGCACTATGCAAAGTGCTTTACCATCACTCTTATTTGACCTTCAAAATAATCCTGTAATGTAAGAAATTACGAACGTCTCCATTTTGTAAATAAAGGAATGAGCTCCAGGAGGTTAAACACCTGACATTGTCACAGCACTTAGCCATGGCAGAGACACAACTTAAACTCAGATCTGCCTGACTATAAAGCCCAAGCCCTTAACTCACACAAAACACTGAATAACATTCTCATAACACTAAAATATTCTCTGTTTTCTAAAATGTGCAGAGAAAGTGAGAAGTAGCGGGTCTCCCTCTAGAAGCAATATCTCTTTCCATTTTCACCTGTCATTACTCAGAGGCTCTGAGCTTTCAAGAAAGGCCTAGAGCCTCTACAAACCACAGATGAAATTACAAGCTTTGGTGGGCAATGAAAGCACTTCAAACAACAATAAGGCCACCAAGAACTGTCCAGATGGAAGCCCCCTGGAACTCAAGAGGAAGGCACAGGAAGTAACTCCTCAATGACATTTTCTACCCTGAGGCAAGCCAGAAGCTGCCCCCCATGGATTTCCATGTGGGCTTTCTATACAGACCAGTTCTTTCCATTGGCAGAGATGCTCTTCCAACTATTTTTTCCAGAAGTTCAGCAGAAGAAAAAAGTCAACAAATACCCAATGATGGAGTCTTGAGCTCCAAAGACAATGTTTCTGAAAGAAATGATAAGGAAAGCTCCTGAAGTTGTAGACTTCAATCTCTGTTTTAGCACTGCCTAAGCATGTCACTTCACCCTGTGAATAGCAGGTTTGTCATCTATAAATCTGGTCAATAATGCCCCTCTGAAGACCTTGTAGGGATTAAAATAACCTACACAAGACGGCTGGAACACTCTTTGCCCATCATACACAAAGAACACAAATTTTGGGCCCTCATGCAATGGCTACCTTTCCGCATGGACAACACATCTCTGAAATCAGAAGACATTCTAGTCCAAAAGGCCACAAAAGCTGACTCACAGCCTTGAAAGCTGCTGAGCTATCCAGTGGTACTATACACTCTATATGATTTTATGGGAAAGAGTACAACCATATTCCTTGTAAAATCATCGGTTTAGAGCCTCCTGTCCAGCCCCTATTAATTTTCCTGTGCAGACGATAAAACGGAAGTGAGCTTGATAGTGCCAAGGCTTCAGACAGCAAAGGCAAACTCTCTCTCAGCTGAATTCACTTACACACAGATTATGTTTAAACACTGATCATTATGCAGGCCTAGATAAGATTTCCAGATGTGCACATTTGGGAGACCAATCCTGTGTGTTGGAAGACTGAAGTGAACTGTGTTTTCACTGATGATAAATGATCTCTTCACCCATGGAATATCTCTCAGGGAAGATAGGGACGAGCATGTCTGGCCACCACAGGGCTAATCCCCCGTTTTTAGGCACATGTGAGGCTTCTTTCTTGGCTAAGGCAAGACCCTCATCCATCAATAGAGAGAAATCTCTGTTTTTTTAATACTGGAAGTTACTTCTGAAGCTTGGAATGCACGATGGTGGGACCGCTAGAATTCTGCATCAGACCCTAATGTTGCCTCTCATTATGCAGACTCTGAATCATTCAAGGAACAAAACACTACCCTTTATCTCTTCTGCTACTTTTTATCCCACTAATAAAACTGGAGTTGTAATAGTGATACCTGTGTCTAATTATAGCAAGGCCTAGGATTATGTAGCACAGTTCAGCCAGGATGGTAAAAGCATTTTTCAAAATATAGTTCAGCCATTCTCTCAACTTTCTTCCACTCTCATAAGCCAATTCCTGAATGCTAAAATTATTTGAACAGGCGCAAAGCATGGTGCATTAATAAATGATCAAAGGGTGTGCATTTTCTAATGTCCCTTTGGCCTCAATAAAGAAACTGGCAAATATTCCATTAACCACAACCCATGAAGTCAGTTTTTAAACTTGAAATATATCTCCCCCGTCTCATGCTGGAGGTGGGTCACCAGGATTGCTTGGTTTATGCACTTGAAAAGTGGATCCTTAAAGAAAAAGGTTGAGATGGATTATTTATGAACATGTGTAAATTATGTAGTGATTTCATTGAGATTTCTGGGACTTCTATGAAGTGGAATGTCCCCTGTGGTGTCCACATCTCATTTAAGCCATCCGTTTCATCTTTTCCTCCACTTCAGAGACTTCCCATATTTTAAGGTTCACTTGGAACAATAGCTTATTTAGAAATATATTTCTTATTATGTGTTTGTGTGTAGCATAAAATATTGCTTTATATATATAAAAAAAAGAGCCCCACATGACAGGCACCAGGAAAAAGGGAGTAAAACATTCATTTACAATAAGGTGGGCAGGGGTTGGGGAGGGGCGAAATAAGAATACCAAACAAAATCACAATAAGGAAAAACAGTAAGAAAAATCAGAAAATAATAGCGATGAAAACTCTATGTGGCATCATTCTCCTCGGTGCTTTACGGCACACATTATCTTCCACAAAGGTCAGAGGAAGTATTATTAGTATCATTTCATGAGTAAAACACTGAGAAACATAAACTCTTACCAATCCTACATAAATGAATCACTTACAAATCAGCACTAGAGATCTACAATAAATAAAAGTATTATTTTCATCTCAGCTACAAAATTGGAAAACATGAAGTCACGGTGTCCCTTGGTCAGTATTCTAAGTGACACATCCACATAAACAAGAGAACATTCTAAAATATATTTGTATGATGGGGCGCCTGGGTGGCTTAGTCGGTTAAGCGTCCGACTTTCGCTTGGGTCATGATCTCGCGGTTCGTGGGTTCGGGCCCCGCATCGGGCTCTGTGCTGACTGCCGGCTCAGAGCCTGGAGCCTGTTTCAGTCTGTGACTCCCTCTCTCTGACCCTCCCCTGCTCACACTGTCTCTCTCTCTCTCTCTCCTAGAAATAAATAAAACATTAAAAAAAAATTTTTTTTTTTTTTAAATAAAATATATTTGTATGGTTAAACTCCATACCTAATATATGCATATCGGTACCCTATCACACAAATAATATCAACATAGGTAATATAACAAAAATATGTGTGTAAAATTGGTCATTACAATTTTTGGAAATGATTTTAATATTTAATAATAAGAGTATATTCATATAATAAAATACCAAGTAGAAAATTAAAAATAGCATTAGAGGAAAATATTAACATGTAAAAATGTTTTTCTTATATTGCTAAGGGAAAAATAAAAAAGGCCTCAAACAGTACCTAAATTGCAGTATTTTTATAAAGAAAACTATGGAAAACCTGACAGATCATATACCAAACTTTAACAGTAGGTATCTTTGGTGGTATAATTATAGCTGATTTTTTTTCCTTTGTAAATCACCATGTTTTATAATATTGTCATGTTGAGCTTTCTTACAGTTGTAACTAGGGAAAATTTGCAAGCCACTTTTTAAAAAAATACTTTGTAAAGAGAACATACCTATTAGTGATTAAATGAATTATACGAATTCTGGGTACTCTCTTGAACCTGTCAAATTTTTCACCAGGTTAAATAGGCATTTTGATGCCTTGATCATCAAGTTCAAAATGGAAATATTATAATCTGAAGAGGCTTTCTCCTTAATTTTCCAAATGAACAGAGACTCTAACATGAACATTTAATGAGGGTTTATCTATAGTCCTGTAACTCAAAAGGATTGAGACCTGAAACATATAAGGAGGCACAGCATAAGGTTTTGAGGTTGTTATCACTCAATGTCTAAGTTGAATCAACAGTTTAGTTTAATCCAACCAATATTTACTGAATACACAATATATGCCAGGCACTCTGCTGCATGAAAGGAAAACAAACATGAATAAGGCATGGTCCTTGAAACTCACAGTCTAGTGTAGAAGGCTCTGGGTATTACAGGAAAGCAGAAGACACTATGTTAAGTCAGAGAACAGCTATCCAAATCATACTAAGGATTGAGAGGCAATGAAGTTTCCCTGAAGGAAATGATGCTGAAGTGAAGAACAAATAGAAAATGAAGCAGGTAAAGAAAAAAGGGGAGATTACTCCAGGTATAGGGGACTAAAAAGGAAAAAGAAAGAGGGAATTTTTTAAAAAGAGAAATATTTGAGTTACATTCTGGCAGGTCTCATGATGCAGGTAGTGGTGGGGCTGAAGGCTGCACAAGTAGGCACAGGTCAGATCTTATAACTACTTGGTTCTGCAGGAGAAGGAGGGGTTGGGGTGGATGGTGAAATTTATGATGACTTTCAATATCCCAGCTTGGATAGGTGGTTTAATGATACCTTTTGCTGAGATAAGAATAACAATAGTAATAATAGTGTACATTTCTTGAGATCTAAAAATTTGAGAGGACCTATGCTAAACATGTTCACATACTGACTCACTGAAACCTCGTAACAAGCTTATGAGCCAGGACGATGGTGAGATGTTAGGAGATAGTTCATAGAGGCAGGTGAGCAGGCTGGGTGGGAGGAGCAGACACTGAAATCAGGTTTAAATATGTTGAGGGGCACCTGGGCGACTCAGTCAGTTAAGCATCTGAATTCAGCTCAGGTTACGATCTCACAGTTTGTGAGGTTGAACTGTGCTGACAGCTAAGAGCCTGGAGCCTGCTTCAGATTCTGTGTATCCCTCTCTCTCTCTCTGCCCCTCCCCTGCTCATGCTCTGTCTCTCTCTTTCTCTAAATAAACACTAAAAAAAAAACTTAAAAATATTAACATGTTGGGTTCAAAGTAAATACAGAGCCTTCAGATGGAGAGGTCCATCATGAGGAGAAAGCTGGAGTTTTACACTGAAAGGGAAATTAGGGACCAAAATGTAGATTTAAGGATAATTTGTGGGGACACCTGGGTGGCTCAGTTGGTTAAGCATCTGACTCTTGATTTCAGCTTGAGTCATGATCTCACTGTTTGTGAGATGGAGCCCCACTGTCAGAGCAGAGCCTGCTTGAGATTCTCTCTTTCCCTCTCTCTGCCCCTTCCCACCCACTCTCACATGTGCACGCACATGCAGATTCCCTCTCAAAATAAACATTTAAAAAAGAATAATTTGTTTATAAGAATTCCTTAAAAACCATAAGTTGCTAATGCAGATGTAGTGTGAAAGAAGGTGGGTTACAGACAGAGCCTCAGCTGGTGAAGCAACAACTCAGAGAAACATAGAAGTGAATTTTTAAAGGACGTTGCAAAGGAAGCGTCACTGAGTTGGCGGAGAGAAGGTACCACAAAACTCAAGGCAAAGGCAATTCTAAGAAGATTGGCACAAAGTGCCAGTTCTGACAAGACATCAGGTAAGACAAGGACCAAAATATGCCCATTAAATCCGACAACATCATTGTTGACTGTATTATCAGTGTAAGAAGGATAGAAGGGACACTGTTGATGGCCGAGGATTCAGAAGGAAAGGAGGAAGTGAAGCCAAGGAGCATAGAAACTTCATATTACTAAGATGTGTGCCTAAGAAACTGGAGAGTGAGATAAACCAGCACAGGCATGACAGTAGTAACAGGGGTCTTCCTGGGTGGTCTCACTGGGCTAGCTGACACTGAGAAAAACGTTCTAATTAGAGAGAAGGAGCTAATCTAAAGGAATTGGGTAGTAGTTGAAGAGAGGAAATAATTTTAATAGACTTCATTTTTTGGAGCTGTCTTAGCTTCAGAGCAATACAGAGCAGAAGATACAGATTTCCCACATACACCCTGTCCTCCACAAATATGTCCCCCTCAATCAAAATCCTGAACCAAAGTGGTATGTTTGCTACAAGTGATGAATCTACACTGGTGCATCATTATTACCCAAAGTCCATAATTTATACTGGGGTTTACTCTTTGCATTGTACATTATATGGGTTTTGACAAATATACAATGACATTTTTCCAGTATTATAGTATGCACAGTAGTCTCACTGTCCTGAAAATTCTCTGAGCTCCACCTATTCATCACTCTCTCCTCCACAACCCCTGGCAATCAGTGATCCTTTTACTCTCTACAACTTTACTTTTTCCAGAATGCCAAATAGTTGAACTCATGAAATACACAGGCTTTTAAGAATGACTTCTTTCACTCAGTAATATGCACTTAAAGTTCCTCCATGTCTTTTTGTGGCTTGATAAATTATTTCTGTTCAAGGATAAATAATATTCCATTGGCTGAGTGTACCACAGGTACAGGTGAATTTTTACACTTACTTTTTATGGAACATTTTTTGAAGTTTATTTATTTATTTTCAGAGAGAGAGAGAGAGAGAAAGCAAGAGAATAAGCAAGCATGAATGGGGCAGGGGCAGAGAGAGAAGGAGACAGAGAATCCCAAGCAGACTCTGCACTGTATGCACAGAGCCTGATGCAGGGCTCAATCCCACAAACCATGAGATCATGACCTGAGCTGAAATCAAGAGTTGGATGCTTGGCCAACTGAGCCACCCAGGTGCCCCCTTTTGTAGAACATTTTAGTTGCTTTTAGGTGTCGGCAATTATGAAAAAAGCTACAATTAAATTTGCAGACATTTGTGTGGACACAAATTTTCAACTCAAATGAGTCAAGGAGTACAGTTGCTGGACCATATGGAAAGAAAGAAACTTTTGTAAGAAACTGCCAAACTGTCTTCCAAAGTGGTTATACCTTCTTGCATTCTTTCTAGCAATGAATGAGAGTTTCAAGGAAATAAATTGTAGTTAAATTCAGTGGCATTAATTGCAACCATGATTTTGTGCAATCATCACCAACTACTATTTCCTAAATTCGTTCATCACCCCAAAAAGAAACATTGTACTCATTAAGCAATAGCTTCTTATTTCCCCTCCCTAAGCTTCTAGTAAATTTGATTCTATCATCTATGAATTTGCTTATTCTAGATATTTCTTATCTAGAAATATACATATAACATTTATCATTCTGTGATTAGTTCATTTTACTTAGCACAATGATTTTAGGGTTCATCCATGTGTATAGCATGTATAAGACCTTCACTCCTTTTTATGGCTAAATAATATCCTACTGTATGGATATGCCAGATTTAGTTTATTCATTCATCTGTTTATAGACTCTTGAGTTTTTCCCACTCTTTGGCTATCACAGTAGCTGCAATGAGCATTTTTGCACAAGGATCTGTTTGAGTCTCTGTTTTCAATTCTTGTGGATATATACATGGGAGTGGAATTGCTGGGCCACATGGTGATTCCATGTTTAATTATCTGTGGATCCATCAAACTGCTTTCTATTGAAGCTGCAACATTTTACATTCCCCGAAGTTAACTGAGTTTTGAAATACAAGCAGGCATTATGCAGGTGAAGAATGAGTGGGAGGATATTCCTTACAAAAGTATATTTTAGTGTAAAGATTAAACATAGTATGGAAGTTCTTAGAAACACATGGAGTTCAAAATAGATGGTCACCACCAGGCATCAATAAGGAATGGCTGCAGAAAAAGGCAAAGAGCATTTATAAACAGTGCTGTGCTCTTACTAGTGAGTACATATGATACTTAAATTGTTTCCACGAAGTACATAAGATACTCTGAAGGATGTGTGCTTTAGAAATACTATTTTGATAGGGCACCTGGTTGGCTCAGTCAGTTAAGCATTCAACTCTTGGTTTCAGCTCAGATCATGATTTCTTGGTTTCTGGATTCAAGCCCCACATCAGGCTCTGTGCTGATGGGGCAGAGCCTGCTTGGGATTCTCTCTCTCTCACTCCCTCTCTCTCTCTCTGCCCCTTCCCTGATCCCGTTCCCTCTCTCAAAATAAATAAATAAACAAACAAATATGCAAACTTAAAAAAATAAGGAATACTATTTTGTCAATTTTGTAGAGAATAGACTGGGAGAAAGCCTAGAATGTAGACAGGTAGACCTTTGTGAATACCTAATGCAACAACTCAAGGTTGGCTAATGAGGCTTGATCTAAAGAGATGAAAATGACCTAACGTGGAGATAAAGATTGGAAGGAATGGACATATTAACATTATATAAAATTGGGCAAAAGGGAGAGAAATATGAAATGGGCAACACGGTTCCTAAACATCTGAGAATACCCTTCATTAAGAGAAGGGAAACAGAATAAAGAGAAGAGGTGAGGGTGGAGTTGGACCAAGAATCAAGCATTGGCTCACATATGAGTAGTTTACATGTCTGTGCGTCATTTCACTGGAGATTTCCAATGAGAGCTCTGTACAAGTAGAATTCAGGAGACCATTATGGACAAAAGGTGCTGGAAGTTATCAGAGAAAATGTTGATAAATCTACTGCTAGGCCTTTAAATAGCAGAGCCGGAATTCAAAGACAGATGGATTTGACTCCAAATGTTATATTATTCCTTCCAAACCTCTCGCTCCCAGTCATGTTATCATGACCAAGAGTAACTCTTAGCCTAATTAAATCATGTAAGAAATCTACACAAATGGAAAACAGAAGAAGGCATAAATGAGAATCCTGAGGAACATGAATATTTAAAGCCGAGTGGAGTAAAGGAAATATAGAAAAGAAGGAAGACCAGAAGATGTGGTTTCACAGACACAACGAGCTTAGGGTTTCAACAACTGATTGTTTAAAGGCAGTTGTGACCTGGGGAGGGACTTTTCCATGGAGAAAAGGGCTGAAAGGCTTGCTTCAGGTTGAAGATTAAATACGTGGGGAGAAAAAAGGCAGCTTAGAAGTGAAGGGAATGAGAGAGGGCAAGAGATAATTAGCACAATAAGGTAAAGGAAGGACTTTCTTATGATTTTGATTTATACTCATGGAGGAATATGAGATTTATACTGAGAGAAAAGGAACGGCACAAGTTGGAGACACAGGCCAGAAGACTAACTGATGAGTTGAATCTCTCAGGGAAAACAGGTGCCAGAGCAAAAATGGTGGGATTAGCCACCTCTTCTTGGAGCCACCTTTCACCTACCAAGATGAGAATGAGACAAAGAAAGGGGAGGAGGCAGATAAGACTCTTCCCCTTATACAAGTTAACTGCCTCTAATGCCACATGGATTATAACACTCGCCAGACCCCATGGGCTTAAAGAGTATTCAAAAGAGAAAAAGGAAGAGATCTTAGCATTATAATTTTCTCAAGCCCATAACATGTGTAAATAAATTTGTTAAATTATTTCCTAACCACAGCATATTATTCTAATTGCTAATAGTCTAAGGAAAGAATCAAGAAAT
Organism: Proteles cristata cristata; assembly: GCA_017311185.1. Classification (NCBI taxonomy): domain Eukaryota; kingdom Metazoa; phylum Chordata; class Mammalia; order Carnivora; family Hyaenidae; genus Proteles; species Proteles cristata. Next base: position 1,580,658 of record JAESUZ010001600.1, read on the forward strand.
CAACAAGTCAACATATCATCTCTCTCATGAACCCTGCTGATCTTTAAAAACACAGACATTTTCTGAGGCCAAAACAATAATTAAAATCATAAATATGTATTGCTACATCAAGTCAAACAATTGGAAAAGGCAAACTCATTAAGAATATTTTAATCATCTCATTACTTCTGTGTCATAGTTGTATATAAATAATTTTAATTGTTCTACAGTTTAAGTGAAACATTTGGGGAAAAAACTTGGGGTGTGTGTGTGTGTGTGTGTGTGTGTGTGTGTGTGTCTTTTTTCCCCGAGGCAAAAGCAAACTTCACTGAAACTGGGGTATTTCCTATGGGATAAACCTTTCACAGGGAAATAGGATATGGAAAGCATATGGATGAAGTGACATTTTGGTTTAATTATTGAGACCACTGTACAAACAAATGTTGTGAATAACAAAACAAGTCTAATTCCAGGTTGCCATAAACAGAGAAATGAAAATCCCATCCACAGATGATACCTCTCATACATGATGCTGAAAGTGGGCCTTAGAGATTCACTTCTTGTAATCTTCACCTCACATAGTCACAGGTCTCTGGGAATGGGATGGGAAATATACCCATTCATCCAAAATGCATCAGCAATCAAGGAAATGGATGAAGGCATCCATACATCACCCCTCTCTCCATCTCTCTTCTCCCTCCTCATTGCCCCACTCTAGGCTGGTCATCAGTCTTTGTTCCCAACCTCAGACACAGGAAAAAGGAGTCGTTTTCCAAAATGACAAATAAATATTCACACTGAGATTCAGTATTTAGCTTTACAATGTACTGCATTGTACTGCACCACTGGCCTCCAGCCCGGTGCGACAAGATGTATTTTCAGAGTTGGTGGGCAGCAGGGATAATGGGAATGAGGCCTTGCTTCACATTCGCCAGAGAAACAAGCAAGATGCCTCTCTTTCGGTGAATCCAAAAGGGTCACTGCCACAAATCAGCAGAACTCTCATCCCATGCAGAGCAAGGCAAGTATTCACAGGAGACGAGTGGTTGATATTTCTGTGCACACTGCAAGCCCAGATAAAGGCTTCTTGCTTTCATATATTTTGTTTAAAATTCCAGTCTTCTCAGCAGCCCAAGGACTATTTAAGAAATATGCATATTTTAAGTTTGCTTTTTATAGACTTAGAGAATAAATTCTATGTACATTAACAACATATTTGGCCATCACTTCCCACCCCATCCTACCAACCGCGCCTTTGCTAATAAGCCAACACAAAGGCTAACCTAACCCCTGACCAGACCAGGGAGTGATTTTGCACAGAAAAATATGTTCAAGAATTAAAATTCAAGAATTAAAATTAAAATGGAAGGATTTTAGCTTCAAATGGTAAAACAAAACGTGCCTGTGCCAGGTGGGGAACAAAGGAACAATTTCTTATTCGGTAGCCAAAGTTGCTAACGTGCCCTGTGGCAGACAGGGTAGTTCTACTCAAAAATGCTTGGAGGCCCAACTTTGGCAGAAGGCTAGGCCTTTCTGTCCACTCCCTCAGAGCCATGTCACCCTCATACCTATGATCAGAGGATACTCACTCATCAACCTGAGATGATCTGGCCAGTAAGTGCTCATGATTCTGAGACAAGGCAGAATCCCCATCAGGCCAGCATTATTTAGAACGTCGAAGACAAGCCAGAGGAAACCTCAACAGTGCTTTCACACTGGCTCATTCATTCAATTAGCCAGTCAACAGACAACTCATCTTTTTTTTTTTTTTTAATATTTTTATTTATTTCTAGGAGAGAGAGAGACAGCGTGGGCAGGGGAGGGTCAGAGAGAGAGGGAGACACAGAATCTGAAATAGGCTCCAGGCTCTGAGCTGGCAGTCAGCACAGAGCTCGACGCGGGGGTCGAACTCACAAACCGCGAGATCATGACCTAAGTGAAAGTCGGACGCTTAACCGACTAAGCCACCCAGGCGCCCCTCATCTTAAAACACTTACGAAATACTCATTACGTGCTTGTCACTATGTCGAAGAGTGGTGAGAAAAATAGACACAACTGCTCCCTGACAAGGCCTAGTGGGATCAACAGGCACTGATCTAGTGAGATAATTCAGGGGCTTTGCATGCTTAAGGCTATGGGTTCTGCTTTTACCCAGGATGGAGTGCTTGTGGTAGCTCTGAAAAAGCTAAATTTGAACTGAGACCTCAAAAAGGAATAGGGGTGAAGTAGGATGAGTGTCTCAGGCAGACAAAAGAGTATGGAAAAGCCCTGAGATAGGAAGGAGCATGGGACAGTCAAAGAACTGACCAAAGGGACTGGAGAGCAGAAAGGCAGAAAGGAATTCAGAGTAGACACTCAGTAAATGTTTCCAGTGAACAAATAATGGAGGAGTGAACACATGAATGAACAGGTATCCAGTTACATAAGCATCCAGCATTCCAGCCATTCATTCACATAAGGATACTCAAGCAAATTCCACTTGCTTATTCCTTCTGACTTCTCCCAGTCTATCTTTTTAAAATTCAAGTTTAAAGAAAGTAGAAAAATTAGAGAGAAGAAAAAAAGAAACAAAGCAGAGTCATCCTCTCAAATATCCCCAAACTGAGATCTGAACTTACTTGTGTTACCACCATCATACCACAGGACAGAAGTGTGCCAGTCACCTTGTTAGGGGGGTTCAATGTACATTATATTATTTAATCCATACAACAACCTTATAAGGTAGCTATTATTCCTCCTATTTTTTAAGATAACGAACAGAAAGATGTATCTACCTTGCCAAAGTCCTGAAACATAAGCATATGCTCTAACCTTTAGATCAGTGATTCTCATCCAAGGCCAATCTTGCCCTCAGGGGAATATTTGCCAATGTCTAGAGACACTTCTGAAAACTACTGACATCTAGCAAGTAGGGCCCTAAGATGCTAATAAATGTTCTGTAACGCATACAGCAGCCACTCACAACCAAGAATTATCACACCCAAAGTATCAGTTTTGCTGAAACTGAAAAACTCGGTTTTACGCTCTTCTGCCCTTGAAAAAAAAAATATATATATATATATATAAATATATATTTGCATCTCAGTTCATGCACTTATCAGCACATGTGGGGAACTGTAAAACCATTAAATGGTGGTTTTATGTCAAAGTGCTTGCTCTCTCCAGGAGTAAATACAGTACATGGCTCTGTAGATGCTCAGTTATCATATGTTCTTATTGCTTTTGAAGTTAGGTAGTACAAATATGGTAAAGGGAATCAGCGACTTCCAGTGGAGAATGAGTATGGGAAACAATTTCAAGGCTGAGTGGCATGCAGTAGCCCAAGGCCTTGTCTCACCCTCTGGCACAGACCTTTCTTCTTTATAATCAGACTGCCTGTAAATGTTCATGAGGGGGAACCTTGCCAAGACAGGAGGAAGAAAGCCAGGATGGTAAGATTTAATATCCTCAAAATAGGATGCATTTTTCAAAAATACAACTATAGAGACAACATGGTCTCCAGGGAAGAATCAACTTCTTCATATACACTGGAGATTAAAAAGACATTATGTAAAATGGCACAGACACTTGGAAAAGCGGTTTTCTGGTCTACCCAGTAATTCCACTCCGAGGTATATACCCAAGAGAATTGAAAACTTATGTCCACACAAAAACCTGTACATAAATTGTCACAGCAGCATTATTCAAATAGCCAAAAAGTGGGGGTAGACCCAGATATTTTCAACTGATGAATGATTTTTTTTAATGTGGTATATCCATACAATGAAATATTTTTCAGTGGAAATGTACCACATATGCAACAACATTGATGGACCTTGAAATCACTAGGCAAATTGAAAAAACCCAGATCCAAAGAGGCATATATTGTATGATGCCATTTATGAGATTCCCAGAACAGTGAGTCCACAGAGACTGCAAATAGATTCAAGGGTGCTAGGGGCTGGGGCAGAGGAAATGGGGAATGACTGCATATAGGTATATGTTTCTTTTGGGGTAACAAAAATGTCCTAAAATTATACAACGCTAATGGTTGCATAACTTTGTAAATATACCAGAAAACACTGAGTTGTACACCTTAAAAGGGTGAATTCCGTGGCATGTGAATTATATCTCAGGAAAGCTATTACTAGCAAAAGATATTTAAAGTACTTTACTCCTACGGTGATGGGATACACCATTATTCACATTATTCTTAGTACTGTATCTTAAAAGTATTATTGTTTGCCTTTGAATAGGTAATTGAGTGATTAAAAATTCACTTGGAGATTTTGTGACTAAAGGGCACTGCTTCTGAAGGTGACTTTGCCTGCCCACTTAGAAATGTAATGTTCTCTCAACAATAGCCAAAACATGGAAAGAGCCTAAGTGTCCATCAACTGACGAATGGATCAAGAAGATGTGGTTTATCTATACCATGGAATACTACATGGCAATGAGAAAGAATGAAATCTGGCCATGTGTAGCAACATGGATGGACCTTGAGGGTGTTATGCTGAGCGAAATAAGTCAGGCAGAGAAGGACAAATATCATATGTGTGCACGTATAGGAGGATTAGGAGGAACTTAACAGAGGACCATGGGGGAGGAGAAGGGAAAAACTAGTGGGGTAGAGGGAGGGAGGCAAACCATGAGAGATTCTTTTTTTTCTTTTTTTTTTAATGTTTTTATTTATTTATAGGAGAGAGAGAGAGAGACAGCGTGAGCAGGGGAGCGTCAGAGAGAGAGGGAGTCACAGACTGAAACAGGCTCCAGGCTCCGAGCTGGCAGTCAGCACAGAGCCCGAGGCGGGGCTCGAAGTCACGAACTGCGAGATCATGACCTGAGCGAAAGTCAGACGCTTAACCGACTAAGCCACCCGGGCGCCCCATACCATGAGAGATTCTTGAATGCTGAGAACAAACTGAGGACTGATGGGAGTGGGGGGGAGGGGCAGGGGAGTGATGAGCATGGAGGAGGGCACTTGTGGGGATGAGCACTGGGTGTTATATGGAAACCAACTTCACAATAAAGTATTTTAAATACATACATACATACATACATACATACATACATACATACATACATACATAAAAAGAAATGCAATGCTCTTCAAGATTTCCCTCTGTGGTGTTTACAAAGATAGGTATTCACTGCTTTCCTCAAGTGTCCACCTCTTCAGCAATGTCACCATTATAAACTTGGCTTGGAGATGTTAAAGGATCAGATTAGACAGAACTGAAAGGTAAAAAGGGGGAACCTTATATTATTTGATCAAATATCTCTAAAGTGTTCCTTGCAATTTTTTAAACATTTTGTCTTGCCTACAGCGAGAGTACCTGTTTTACTTCCTTTCTACGTCAGTGCTCAAATCCTTCAGGATTACCATGAAAATTGTATTTTGGGAAAAAAACCCACACATCTACTGTCAATTTCAAACTAATTCTAATCTCCTGATATTACCATCTTAGCTTTTAACTGCATCATGGGGCTTTAAAGCTTTAAAGATTAAAATTTGAAGGACACTAAGATCTTTCCAACCTTCACTCTTTCTTAGGAACCAGAGCCTTCCCTTCATCCTCTACCTCACACCTTCATTAGCCAAAACCTTTCAGGGAGGGAACAAAGAAGAAATCATCCCTTTGATTTCCTCAAGGTCCTCTTCTGAGCACACAATGTCCAGTTCTTCTACCAATTCAGCAGAAAAAGGAAAGACTAGCATAGAGTAGGTAAGTGGATTCCAAGATTCCAATTGACTTCCACAGCCACAATAATGACTACAGGCAGACACCAGGGCCAAGAGATTTTGCCGAGCCTTGGGCAGCTCCGTGGTGCCACCTGGAACTCTAGAATGCTTATGACACCTTTAGGCTCTGTGGTGTTTGAAGATGTAGGAGCTCATGGGACATGAGGTCATTTTTTCATGAAAATACAGAATCTCATAGTTGTGAGAAAACAAAATATGAAGTTTTGTATTTCTCTTCCAAAAGTAACTATCTAGTCCTCATCTGCACTGCACCATTAATGAGAAGCTCACTACATGGAAAATAATAATTTGAACTTCATTACCTGTTTTGGGCTAAATGCAACCAAAATAAAGAGCATGCTTTGATCTAGACTATAACTAGTTTCATCTTTTACCATGTGATTAATATTACTATTATTTTCCCCTGACCCCCTTTCTGTCATTATTCCCATCCTCCCTCTCAGCAAAGCATCATGAATAAAAAGATAGAAATGTTGCGTTAGACCCTTCTTGCCAGCTCAAGCCCTCAATTTAAGTGCCCAAACAACAAAGCAGGGCCACTGGTTAGCAGACACTAATGAGTGTCTCATATCCTTAAGGAAATGAAGCAGAGAGCTAGCTGCCCCCTAAAATGTATCCAAGAAACAGAAAGCACCAAGCTATGATTGCCTGACGGTTTGAGTGCCACAACTCAGAAGCCTGAGTGCAGTTCAGCCCTTGCCTTTGAGACGAGGTCTTAAGTAGGGCCTCTGCTCTGGGGCAGAGCATGCATGAGCACACAGAGAAGGCCCCGAGCCATGGTATCAATGTATATTATTGTGTTTCCGGATTTCATTTAGATTTAGGGAGAGGGAGATTATGTCTTTAATTATACCTTATATTAAGTGGTCGTAAATTGGTTGGATGCGAGGAAAAGAGAAATCAGTCTTATTTTTACTGAGAAACTACAATATGCCAGGCCTACTACGAGGCATAGAATCATTCATTCCTCACAAAAGCAATAACTACACCTAGAGACGGAACTGAAACATGGGCATTGAACCGAAACCCAAGAATCTGCTTAGTTACTGAAGTGTTCTCCAGTGCTCATTGTCCCCAGAGGGACCAGTCAGACCAACTGGTATCAACTACCCCATGGCTCCCTGGAGGTCTCTCGTTTTAAAGCCCATTCCAAGTGAAATTATTTGTGTAAGCATCCTAACAATAGCCCTAATTCTGAGATGAAGAAATTCAAGAGGAATTCCTTCTACATGCTTATTACATCAAAATGAAGCAGAGAACCCCAAATGGGGCACTCCTTGAAACCAGCAAATTGAGCGCTACATCAAGAATCACTATTCTACCCCTGGGACAGTCTATGTTCTCTACATTATTCAGTTAATATTTATTGAGTCCTACCATGTGTCAGGAATTGTGATACAAATAGGGCATTTGATAATAGATAAAAATTAGTTTGTGTCTTCAGGAAGGTGTACTCTTTTAAGGAAGTATGAACACATAGCCAGCTCTGCAGGTTAAGATGTTGCTGAGGGTTGTAATAGAATGTAAATGGCAACTTAAAGAATGGAGAGATTAATTCCTATTGAAGCATCCAGAAAAGCTTCCCAGATATGGACATTAATAAAAGCCAAAGATTTTTTACAATCTTTTTAAGTTTATTTATTCTGAGAGAGGGGAGAGGGAAAGAGAGAATCCCAAGTGGTCTCCACACTGTGAGCACAAAGCCTGACGCAGGCTCAATCCCATGAACTGTGAGATCAAGACTTGAGCTGAAATCAAGAGCAGACACTTGAGCAGTGTCTTAACATAATCGACTCTATATTCAAAGCTAATGAGCCAGGAGAACAAAGGAGGGCTTGCTTAACAGAGGAGGTGACTTTTCAGGTAGGTCTTGAATACTATTTCAGAAAATAAGAATACTGATCAAAAGAAAGGCAAAGACCCTTTCCTCAAAGATGAGTAAAGACACAAAGGCAGCAGGGCTCAGGGAATATTTTAACAACATCCTGAAATCTAGTTTATCCAGGTTTTAGAAAGTACACACGACAGGAGAGTTAGAAGCAGATCATCAAACACCTTGAATACAAAAGCAAAGTGTTTATTTAGAAATTTTCAGGAGATGCTAAAAAGCCACCAGTGTTTTTGCTTGGATTCTATTCATTAAAGTTTTGCTTAATGAGACTGAAACTGACAGCCTGAGATAGAAAAGTTTAGAGGAAGACAATGGAAGGGATCAATGCAATGTTATAATAACAATGGCTAACTTTTATTGAACACATACTTACCTTTATGTGCATTATTTCATTCTTTACCTATGGAGTCAAAGCTTATTTTATCTGAGTTCAGAGAACTAAGCATTCGAGAGACTGAATAACTTTTACTATGGCTCACAGGTAGAATACAGCATAGTTGGAACACAATCCCATTTCATCTGAAACTGTATTTCCAGTACTTAGGATAGCTCCTGACATATGGTAAGTATCTAATAGAAATGGGTGAACTGCTTTTGTTCAACCATCTCAACTCTGAGGCCTAGATTCAATACCATCTATTCAAAAAAATATTTTCCCAATATTTTCAGGTCAAAAATGATGTGTTTTTCAGCATCCCAACTCTATGGATTATACTAATTTGGGAGTATGTCCCACTCCAAGTTTGGGTGAGTAGGCAAGAAATGTACCTCATTTATCCTTGTAGTTTTCACAAAATGTCCAGCACACTGTCTACCACAGACAAGAGCTTGATAAATATGGAATGAATGAGGAGATGGATGAATGAGTGATAGCATTTGCTAAGTGATCTCCTCTCCATTTCAGCACAGGTAAATTTCAATGACTTTTCATGAAACACCCAAGGCGTATAATTGACTCAGGATTCTCAATCAGATGATTCCTTCCATTTTCTTTTCTGATGAGAATCTTTATTGGTTGTGACTTAATTTAATCATTGCATTCATATTCTCTTTATAGAAGCCCAGGGGCTCTAAGGTGGTAGGTTCTGTTTAATTAAATTTAATCGAATAATAATGATCTTTAATTTCCTAAAATCAGGATCACTGAGCACATAAGAGGCCTTATTTAATGCAATTTTATGATGATGTTCTTATTTCTGTGTTAACAGAGACATGGATGGACTAGGTGTCCTCACTGTGAGATTTAGTGGAACTTGGAAGTCTCTTTATTTAAAAATAACTCTCATACCAGCCTGCTCCACTCACTAAAATTCCAGCATTGATATCTTATTTCTTTGGGTCAGCAAGGGATCCCTTTTAAAATGCAAATGATTCATGTCAGAGAAAGCAAAACCTTAAGTGATCCCTTGCATCTCTTTTATCTTTTCTGTGCAGGGAAAAAGCAAACTAATACTTATAGATGAACATCTACATATCAGGCATTGTACAAGGCACTTTACAGACATTACTTCATTTAGTATTCACATCTCTGTGAAATATTTCTTCATTTGCAATGGAGAAATCCAAAACTCAAAGGCAATAAGAAATTGGACAAAATCAAACAGAAAACAGTAGAGTTGGGATTCTGAATTTGGTATTTCTGATTCAATAGTTCTTTCTTCTTTTCTATGCTGCCTTATCTTTGAGAGAATGGGGCTGTGAAAGAAAAAGTGGTACATAACATTGTAATACAAGAAATATGGTAGGACTATGACAGGAGACTGAACTGCAGTGGGAAACTGGGGAGATCAAGGGGATTCTAAGAGAAAGGGAGTAGTTATAAAACTCATTGACCATAGAATGCTCTAGGCCAACTGATTTTAGAGGATGGCTTATGGGTAATTAATTTGAAAAATACTGACAAATGTTAGCATTTGTCCAATAAATCAAATATTGGAAAAATACAAATTGAAAGGTACTATTTTCTTTCCATTTAACCTTTGGTTTTAAACCAATACATTGAGAGATTTTCCCAAATTGTTACCATGTTTGCACACCATCCATTATGAAGTGTTTTGGGGGGGGGGGGGAACAGACTTTAGAAATCTATAGTGTGGATTATGACGGCAGAATTGAAAAGTCTCCAGCCATATGAGAAATTCACCAGCCTTTTGATCTGATTTGGAATCACAGACCTCTTAACCTGTTTCTGAATGATATGTGACATTTGGTCTGAGTCTTATGGATCAAACATGCCCCCAAAAAGACTGGCCTGGGTAAAACACACACAATGTTACAGCTATATGTTCAACTTTAATGCCTTTATAGAGATGAATTAAATCAGTCTGCATTTCTGCCAATTGCAATTTCTTGGTGGCTTTCCACCTGTAATTTTAGAAAAAGTCACCTCGAGAAAAACTGTGATTTTATATTTTTCAGTGCAAATTAATTCTTCACTCTTAATTTTTATGCTCACTAATAATTGTTGTAGGATTTGGGGGAGGAGAGGGATTGTCAAGAAACTAGTGAAATCAACAGATTTAGAAGGAAAGAAAAACCTAGATAAAACGGAATAAAATTTCATCCCTGATTTGTATTTTACATCTGGATGGATTGTGTCAACTCAAGTCCTCCTGCAATGTACCTCCAATGAGTGGGAGATGGCTCTATTGAAACACATACATCTTTTTATGGCAAATGTACTGAGTTTTTGCTTATAGAGACACCACAGGATCAATATTGCAGGGCACCCCAGTGTACTATATTATTGTTAACATCCTGCTGGCTAGAATTCAGATTTCCATTTAATTGTGTTCTTATTTAAAATGTCTGCTGCACCTGCAGCTGACTTGATCAGTATTAGCTATTTGCCTGGTGTCGTGTACATTTATGAACAATGAAAACTTAGAAAAAATGTCAGCAAAGATACACAGATCATAAATCACAAAATGATAACATCTCACATGAAAAGAAAGTCTCTGAGAAAACAGCCGGTGATATAAATATTGAATTTACCAGCCATGCCATATCCCTACGGAGGCTGGACAATAGGCTGTTTCTTAAATGGCAAAAGGGATGAGCTCTCTTCTTTATCTGTATTCACTTTTCCTTTTATTTCATTCCTGGGAAAGAGAAATGCCAGAGGAGAAGCTTAAAACAGATTAGACTGCGAGTACTGTATATAGGCTATTACATCATAACTGTCTTTGAAAACTCTCAAACAGCTGACCTGTTTATATTACAAGACAGGGTCAATTTCCATTCTAGCGACTCTTTTGAAGTTTGTGAATACTAATGGTCTCCCCAGAATGCTGGCTTTAGAATAACAGCAATTGAACCATTCAGCCTTCTCTGATGCAATCTCTCTGCAGCTAGATAGGATTCTATACATGGATTTCATTGAGCCACACAGCTTGGCATGATCAAAAGCTTTGCTGGAGCCATCGGTAAATGATGTTTCAAATAATAAAGTCACAATGATGCCTATAGTTTCTACTCTAGTCACTGACGCTTGTGAGTATGAATGTGTGTATACATATATAATAACAAAGCCATAGTTTTGCTTCTGTTGGAATGAAGAATAATTAAACATCAAAATGAAATAACAGGGTCATTTTCATAGTAAATGTCTGAGAAAGAAAGAGAGGGCTCTAACAGCCACACAGAGCACTAAAGAAACTGTTGTAGCTTTGGTGTGAGCAGGACACGGACTTGACTTCCATTGCCACATCTTTCCAACAATGGGTACTCAAGCAATTTATTTGACCTAGGCCTCTGATGCCTTATTTCTAAAGTGCAGATGACTCATCAACCTGAAAGGTCGTAATGTAGAATCAATTTATATACAACAACAATAACAATAATCATAGTGATAAACACTCTTTGGGAAATGATTACATGCCAGGCACTCAACACTTTACGTGCACCGTCTCAAACTAATCTTCACAACTGCCTCAGGAAGTAGGCACCGTATTTATCCCCTTTCTACATATAAAGAATCTGAGACTTAGAAATATGATTTGTAGAGATGAGTAAAAGGCCATTGATACACACCAGTTCCTCTTAAGACAAGTCAAATGAGTAACTTATGGTTTTCTACCTAACCAGATGCAAGTCAGTACATATTTTTAATGGAAAGACTGTTCTAATCAACATTTTGTCTTTAAACATTAGTAATAGAAGAGACCTTAAATTATGTGCAGTCCAATACTCTCAGATAGAAATTCAGACATCAGCATCCCTTGTCACCATCCTGGTCAATACCTTTAGCACCATGAAGCCCAGCCCCACAAACAAGCTTATTCCATGTATGAGCAGCATTCCCTGCTACAAAGAATTTTCATCTACTTCCCTTTATACTCCACCCAGTGGCCCTGTAAACTTTTCAAATATTGAAAAGTAACTTCAAATTTCCTCTAATCCTTCATCAAGCTGAGCATCCCCAGATCTTCAACTGTTGCTCCTTAATCTTTTCACAATCCTAAACTGCTCTGGTTTGTCAATATCCCCCTGAAAATATGACAATATTTTCAATATAAACTACACTCTCTGGGCACTTTAGTTTGTAAGAGTAGTTAGTTTACAGTTTTATAAAGGAAAGCTATCAACTCCTCTTGTTTGCCACAATCTATATAGAAAATCAAATTCCAGATATTCTTCCCCTTATAGCTCACCCATCTATTGAGGATTTTACCACCACTTCCATTTGCGCTAGAGAGGCCTTGCTATTCAGAGGGAGGCAAATTATGAATTATTTAAATTTTATTTAAATACTTTCTGAGTTTAATCTTCTTCAGCCAGCTGGGCACCAAATGCTTGATAGCTTCAGTTTTGTACTGGCAGGTGAATCAGACACAGAGTCTTCCAATGGAAATACAGACTCTAAAAGCTTAATCGCTGAAATTATAATTTGCTCCCTTGAGGGCAGGAAGGGGACCTGAATTAAAGACATTTCTTCCTGCAAAGTAGGGGATTCATTTTTTTTACGGCAATCGTCTCAGGGTTCAAATTGATTAAAACTTTAGAGCATTTTTTTCTTTCACTTTGATATAGTGAAAGATGCTTCAGCTCTATTGCTATCTGGCCACATTACTTTGGGCGATTCGTCTACATGTCAAGTCCTCATCTGTGAAATGGGTATAGTATTCATCTTGCCAATGTGCTCTGATGTTTACTAAAATACTGTATATGAGAGTACAAAGGTGTTAGTATGATTACCACTGAAAGGGAGAAAGGGCGATGAGGGGGAAGAAACGGGGCAAGAGGCAGAAATTAATGCTTAGGAAGGGGAAAGCCTATCCCTTTCTTTGGGAAAGTCATGAAGTCAATTTTTACTTCACAATGAATTATATTTGTATGGTTGTTTTCCTTTCATATACACCTCTCTCATTCGACCTCAAAGCAATCTTAGGATGTACGTAGGTCAAGATCCATTGTTACCACACTTGACAATTAAGGAAAGAGAGACTGAGGGAGGGTGAGTGCCAAACCTCCAAGACCATGCAACCCAATGATACAGAGCTCAACTAGAAAGATTTTCTAACTTCATGGGGCGCCTGGGTGGCTTAGTCGGTTAAGCGTCCGGCTTTCGCTTAGGTCATGATCTCGCGGTTCGTGGGTTCGAGCCCCGCATCAGGCTCTGTGCTGACTGCCAGCTCAGAGCCTGGAGCCTGTTTCAGTCTGTGACTCCTCTCTCTCTGACCCTTCCCTGCTCACGCGCTCTCGCTCTCTCTCTCTCTCCTAAAAATAAATAAAAATATTAAAAAAAAAAAAAAAAAAGAAAGAAAGATTTTCTAACTTCAGAAAGAGCTGTGGAGTAGAAAGATCACACACAGTCTGTCTTCAGACCTGGTCTGCCACATACCAGCGGCATGTCCTGAGATAAGCTACTTGCTAACTTTGTTTACTTTCATAAATTGCTGATAATTACTACCTTTCCCAGTCAGGGTACTCCAGAGAAACACAACGAACAGGATAAGAAGACGTAGGGGCAAGGGAGGATACAGATGCGTGTGTTGAGAGAACAAAAAAGATTTATTTTAATGAACAGGCTCACACAACTGTGGGGGCCTGCAAATCCTAAATCTACAACATAGCCCAGTGGGCTGGAAAACCAGGTAGAATTTCTATGTTTCTCTCTTGGGACAGAATTCCTTCATCTCCAGGAAACCTCAGTTTTGCTCTTAAAGCATTCAGTTGATTGGATGAAGTCCACTCACATTATTGAGTGTAATCCCCTTTACTTAAAATTAACTGATTGTAGATGTTAAGCACATCTACAAAATACCTTCACAGTAACATCTAGACTGCTATCTGACCAAGGAATTGGGCACCAAATTCTAGCCAAGCTGATACATAAAACTGATTTTCATGCTACTTCACAGAGTTTTTGTAAGTTTTAAAAGAAAAACTGTGCATCTTGTTCAAAGCGGTAAGCTCTAGAGACCAGGCAATTTGAGAATCAAGGGGGTGCTTAATTCAGACACAGGGTATCAGGACAGAATTCCCAAAATAAGTCAAGCTTCAATAGGTCTGTTCACCTCTTCCCAATGTCTACTCAGGTGTGTGAGGCCTGAAGCTTCTACAATTCGGATGTCCTTATTTAATAGCCATAAAAGCAACTATTTACAATGAGAATATAGTCACTATTATTACAAGTTTAAAGCAATGGGACACCTGGATGGCTCAGTTGGTTAAAAGTGTCCAAATTTGGCTCAGGTCATGATGTCACAGTTCGTGGGTCTGAGCCCCACATTGGGCTCTGCACTGACAGCTCAGAGACTGGAATCTGCTTTGGACTCTGTGTCCGCCTCTTCCTCTGCCCCATCCCTGCCTGGGCTTTGTCTCTCTTTGTCTTTCAAAAATGAATAAACATTAAAAAAATTAATGCTTTAGCAAGTGAGAAATTATACACAATTTGGCCAACATGGAAGCACACCTACTTTGTTGTCTTAGGTTTACTTAATAAAGAATGGAGAAAATCAAATTAAAATTTAATGAAATATAAAAGGAAAGCACATAAGACAAGCACTGAAATCAATAGAAACTGTTTTGTCATGGAGAAAAAAATTGACGATTTATTTTTTCAGATCATACCAAGGCAATAAGTGATTAAAAGGAAGAGATGAATTTAAATAGCAACAATAAATAGACTTCTGGGTTGTTTGATAATCCAATTAATGAAAAGGAGTGAATCATATGAAAACATTGGCAAAAGATTTTAATTTCCTGCTGATTTGATACGTAAATAACAAAACTCTCATGCTATTTTTTTCTGGATTTCATAATGCTTGAGCTATTTTTCAGCTTTTAGTCATTTGTATGTAAAATTGTATATACTTCAGGGACGCCTGGGTGGCTCGGTCAGTTAAGCGTTCAACTTTTGATTTTGTCTCAGGTCATGATCTCCTGGTTTTGTGGGAGAGCCCAGCTCTGTGCTGGCAGTGGAGCCTGCTTAGGATTCTCTCTCTTCCTCTCTCTCTGTCCTTCCCTCACTCATATGCCCCCTCACTCTCTCAAACTAAATAAATGAAGTTAAAAAGATAAAAATAAAATAAAATTGTATATATTTCACTATTAAGAACTTCCTGAGAGGAAAGGACTTCTTTTTTGACCAGGTGTCAGTAAAACTTCCTCCAATTATAATTTCATATGGTTCATGTTTAGAAGGATTTTCCACAGACCACCTCTCAGTTCCATGCATATGGAGTCTTGCTCCTCTTCCACTATCTATATATTTCCAGTGGTGGGTGCTGGGTGTATGGGGTGTGCTCTTACCGCAAGACCATTTGTAGTTCTGAGCTTTGGTTTCATGACACCAATTGGATCAGCACAGTGGGCAACAAGAGTGTTCCTGGGAACAGTTCCCACATCAGGGTGCCTCGTAATAACTTAGCTTTACAGAGAATGAACTCTGAGCCACATATATATGACCCACCAAATTGAAACCGAAAGTATCCTCAACTTAACTTCCTCTTAGCTAGATACCAAAAATGTCATGGCCTCTCCAACGTCACTGGACAAGAGAGGAAGATGGAAGAGTAGTTGGAGCCGAAACACTTTTAGTTAAAATATCTTACCCTTCAAAATTATACTATATATAGTATAGTATATAAAAACTAGAACGCCTGTGGAGTCCCAGGTGCTTTGATTAGAAGGCTGTCAGGACATTTAAGTGTTGTCTTTTTTTCCCATTCTGTTTAAGGCTTTAAAGCCTAACCATTTTATTAATCAATAAAATATTTAGTGGGTGCCTACTCATTGCTCAAAACTGATGTAGTTGCAAGAGGTACAGAGTGAGCAGTCACAGCCCCTGACTTCATGAGGTTTATAAAAGGTGTGTTGCAGGGGCACCTGGGTAGCTCAGTTGGTTAAACTTCTGACTTCAGCTCAGGTCATGATCTCACAATTCGTGGGATCAAGCCCCACATCTGACTCTGTGCTGAGAGCTTGGAGCCTGGAGGCTGCTTCAGATTCTGTGCCTCCCTCTCTCTCTGCCCCTCTCCTCCTCATGCTCTGTCTCTGTCTCTCAAAAATAAATAAATATTAAAAAAAAAAAAAAAAAAAAGGTGTGTGCAACCAGGCGGCTGACACCAGGCCATTGAAAGTGAAGGGCTCTGAGGCTTAAGCTTCATTAGCTTAATGTAAATCAGCCTCTGCCTAGTGCAAAAATGTTTTGTTTGTCCCCAAATGGAGAAGAGTTTTGAAAAAGTATGTGGCATCTCTGCATCACACGTTAGCCGGCCTCTTAGTTCCCAGTCCTTGCTCCTCTTCATATACAGGTAGCGCCCCCGCCCTCAGCTGAACTCTAAACCTCATGAAGTCAGGGGCTGTGACTGCTCATTCTGTGCCTCTTACAACTACAGCCATTTTGAGCAAGGAGTAGGCAGTAGGCACCCAATAAATATCTTATTTACTGAATACATGACTAGCAGTAAAAGTTTTTTTTTTTTAATGTTTTATTTATTTCTAGGAGAGAGAGAGAGACAGCGTGAGCAGGGGAGGGTCAGAGAGAGGGAGTCACAGACTGAAACAGGCTCCAGGCTCTGAGCTGGCCGTCAGCACAGAGCCCAACGCGGGGCTCGAACCCACGAACCGCGAGATCATGACCTAAGCGAAAGTCGGACGCTTAACCGACTAAGCCACCCAGGCGCCCCACTAGCAGTAAAAGTTTTAAACAAAATCAAAGAAAAGGCAACACTTAAAACAACTGTCATGACAGCCTTCTACTCAAACCCAGGGGTCCATGGGCGCAGCAGTTTTTATAGCTCCAAACAAATTACTCCAAAACACAGCAGCTTGAAATAAATAACCATGTATTTTCACTCAAGCTTTCTATGGGCAGGGAATAGGATGCATTCAGATGGTTACGGGGGCTGGGTCATCTCAAAGACTTCTCCATTCATGTGTCTGTTACCTGGGCTGGAAGAACCCAACGGCTGGGGCTGACAGCGGCATCAGGTTGGGCATCTCTCTCCCTCTCCCTCTCTCCCTCCATCCGCCCCCCTTCCTCTCTCCCCCTCCCTTCCTCTCCCTCTCTCTCTCTTGTCCTTCCCTCCCTCTCACCTTCTCTCTCCCTCTCACATGCTGACTCGAGCACCTGCTAGTGCTCTCTGGTTTCTCTGCATAATCTCTCCAAGCGGTAGCTGCTAGGGAGCTGGACTTCTTAATGTTAGCTTATGCTCTCAAGGTGCACGTCCCAAGAAGAAAGCCAGGGGGAAGCTATTTTGCCTTTTATGATCCAGTCTTGGAAAACATTCAGCCTCATTTCCATTGCATTCTATTGGCTGAAAGGGTTACCAAGTTCCTCCTGGTTTTAAGGGGCAGGAACACGACTCAACCTCCTTACAGAGGTTAATGTCAGGCATATTAATTGCAAGTAGATCATCTGGGATAAGATATATACTGGTGTGACCATCTTAGTAAATATAATCTGTCCTATAGGAGATAGACGTTTCTAAATTTATAAACATTTTCTTAGGTAATAGACATCTTTTATGTTCTTGCTAATAGCTACTACCTCCCAGCTATTGTTCCTTTTGGGCTAGATCACTGGGTGCCCCTGCTAAGGAGATAAAGCATTGCACATAAACATTGGAATGGCCTTGCCGTCAGGGTGAACATTGGTAGATGATGTTACATCTCAGAGTAGATGGTACACGTGATTTACTGTGGTTTTAGAAGTGCCTTCTAGAGTTCCACACAGCATCTCTATTTCTCTGTTGCCACCACTATTCAATACAGGGTGGTCAAATAGGATAACTAATATTAATACAAACAGCTGTATACTGTATGTTTGTGTCTCCTCCAAATTCATATGTTGGAATCCAGTCTCCTATGTGATTAGGAGGTGTATTAGGAGGTAGGGCTGTTTGGAGGTGAATATGTCACAGGCTGAACCTTCATGAATGGAATTAGCACCCATTTGGAGTCCCCAGAAAGCTCCCTTGACTCTCCGACCATGTGAGCACACAACAAGAAGTCTATGAACCAGGAAACAGGCCCTCACCAAATAACAAACCTATTAGACACTTGCTCTTGGACTTCTTAGCATCCAAAACGGTGAAAATAAGTTTGTGTGGTTTATAAAACACCCAGGATATTGGCATTCTATTGTGGCAGCTCAAACTAAAACAAGCCCTATATTCTATTTCACCCTCTGAGGGTATAATAGGCACATCTTACGACCGCCTCAGATTCCGGGACTCATCTTCTTTATTGCCACCTGGCACTGCTGTAGCAAAAACACCCATGCAGATGTGGGGGGTTGTGCCTCCACAAGCTGATGAGCCTCATTCCTCTATTTGCTAACCCCTCCCACCACTTCTACTTCCAGACTCCAATAAACAGCCATGCAACAGGATATGGGATCTGACTTTGGGAGCACCTGCCAACTTAATGACCTGCAGGACAAATTGTGACCAACTGCAGACAGGATACAGAAAGGAACCAGCAGATAAGTTCCCTCTTCTCTCTTCTCACTGATGGCCAGTCTGTAAGCACAATATTATTTGTCTGGAGAAATTCTGCAAGGCCAGACTGGTGCACCCGCCGTAGATCACGCTGTAGTGCCTGGCACAGTACTACATTCTGTTACAAAAATTCTCCTTCTTACCTGCTACACTTCCTTTTTCACTCTCAATGCCCTAGGATGACATCTCCCAAATAAAACACACCAACTAAGCCTTTACTCAGGCTCTGTATTTTAAAGAACCTAGGCTAAAACTAAAACCGTTCTTATTATCATCGTCTTCATTTTAAATACAAGAGAACTAAGACTAATAGCATTTTGTGACATATCACTGAGTAAAAAAAAACAACAGTATTTGAAACAAGGATTTTTCTCCAACTACAAAGTTCATATTTTGTCCCCTTTCCACCATGCTACTTTTTCAAGAAGTGTAGCACATAGGAAAGCTGGAAAACAGGGTTGTAGTCCTAACTGCAATGGTGAATTAAATAAACACTGGAAGTAATATAAGAATAATATTAATAATTATTAAATAATAGCTAACAATTGTTGAGTCCTTACTATGTGTCAGACTCTATTCCACTTAACATATATAATTTCTTTAAATACAGAAGTGCCTTTATGATTTAAGTAGTATAATCATCACTAATTTATAGATGAGGAAACTGAGGCACAGAGGTTTTCTACCAAAGGTTCCACAGGTACTAAGTGGTGGAGTCATTGTATGTCTATCTGTTAAATGTAGACATAACTCCTTTCATACATATCTCACAGCACTCTCATAAAGATTTAATAATGACATAAAAATGCTTAGAAAAGTACCAATATGAAGTAGCTTTAATATTCTCTTTTTTTGAAAATGGAGTAAAATACCAATGTGAATGCAGCATCAGAAAGCAGGTCTTCAAACATGATATTCAGCCAACAACAGGCTCTACCTGGAGTGCCTGTCTGGCTCAGACAGTAGAGCATGAGACTCTTGATCTCAGGGCTGTAAGTTCGAGCCCCATGTTGGGTGGAGAGATTACTTAAAAATAAAATCTTAAAAAAAAAACAAAAACAAGTTGTTTTAATTAGAGCCACATTCCCCAGTAGCCATTAGCCAGGCGTCCACACTCCTGTGAGGAAAGGCACTCACTCTCCCATCTTAAGACCTCAAGTACATACAGGGAGATTTCTGTTCCTCCTCTGAGTTCAGCATACCCATTTCCTTTTGATTTCTATTTATATCTAGAGATAACATTAGATCAATAAAGATCACTTAGAAGAAATCATAAATCACCCTCAATCTCATCACCCTAGGAGATTAGCTGTTTTCATGTGTGATTTCCGTTTGTTCTCGCGCATTTTTTATGTAGTTGTAACTACAATTCAAGAAAAAATAGTTTTGTTTTACTTAATATTATAGGATAATTTTTAATGTAGCTTTAAAGAATTGCTGTACCGGTGCGCCTGGGTGGCTTAGTCGGTTAAGCGTCCGACTTTCGCTTGGGTCATGATCTCGCGGTTTGTGGGTTCAAGCCCCGCGTCGGGCTCTGTGCTGACTGCCAGCTGAGAGCCTGGAGCCTGTTTCAGTCTGTGACTCCCTCTCTCTCTGACCCTCCCCTGCTCACGCTGTCTCTGTCTCTCCTAGAATAAATAAATTAAAAAAAAAAAAAAAGAATTGCTGTACCAAAATTGAGTAGTTACTAGAAAAGAATTCCATCATTAAATAGTCTGTTTTCACCATGAATTTGGCAAGAGACAAAATCAAGGCAACGGGCAATCCCTTACCAATCCATTTTCTAACTTGCCTAAATCTAACCTCACACACTATCTTACTTCTCACCCCTACAAGTGCATCACTGCCTAATCAACCTCACCCTAATTTCTATGTGGGAAGGAACCATAACTGTCTTGTTCATCTATGCTTTAATAAATCACCTGAAAGTGTTTCACACTCAAAATTTCCCTTCCCTATACTTCAGAAATTGCTTAAAACCTCATTACACAGCATTTTACATGGAATTTCCCTATCAGCTGCATTACCCAAGAGTACACAGCAAAATACTTGATATACATTAGAAGTACACATCATGGGCTGATTATATTTGAAAAGAAATTAACTTTGGAATCACTGCTTAATTATATCTACAACCTCACAATCTGGCTTAGGTGGCAATTACTATAGTTTTCTTCTAAAAATTGAAAGTGTAACATTCAAATAATATGTAAAATGTTAAGCTCCCTGAGGGCAAAAACTATTTCTCTGGTCTAAAATCTATCTGACAGTAGTCCTGCTCCTGTTTTTGTTTTTGTTTTGTTTTTTTTTTTTTTCCAGCAATATTT
The DNA here is from genome assembly GCA_017311185.1 of Proteles cristata cristata. NCBI lineage: Eukaryota > Metazoa > Chordata > Mammalia > Carnivora > Hyaenidae > Proteles > Proteles cristata. Next base: position 1,601,547 of record JAESUZ010001600.1, read on the forward strand.
GCATGGTGTAACTTTTCTATCTTTCTCTTATAACATACCTATATTATTATACTTGAAGTGAATTTCTTATAGCCAGTGTATTGTTGGGTCATGTTTTATCCACTCTGGCAATTTTTTCCTTTTAAATTAATTAACTTTAAACTATTTACATCAATTACTGATATGGTAGAGTTGAAATCTGTCATTTTTTCTTTGCTGTTTTCTGTTTCTTCCATTCTTCATTCCTGTTTCCATTTTCTTCCTTCCTGTGGGTTATTCAAACTTTTCAGGATTCCATCTTGATTCATATTGAGCATTTTTGATATATCCCCTGGTTTATTTTTCCTTGTGGCTGTTTTAGGTATCACAATATACATATATAATTTCTCTTGGTCTACTGGTATCCACATTTTACCATTTCAGTGAGACAGAAATCTGTTTTCATATTTCCTCCCTGTTAACTATGACTGAAGTATTTCCCTACATACATTGAAAACCATAATAGATATGGGGCGCCTGGGTGGCTTAGTCGGTTAAGCGTCCGACTTTCGCTTGGGTCATGATCTCACGGATCGTGGGTTCGAGCCCTGCGTTGGGCTGTGTGCTGACTGCCAGTTCAGAGCCTGGAGCCTGTTTCAGTCTGTGACTCCCTCTCTCTCTGACCCTCCCCTGCTCACGCTGTCTCTCTCTCTCCTAAGAATAAATAAAACATTAAGAAAAAAAAAAGAAAACCACAATAGATGTTTATAATGTTTGCTTCAATCATTAAATACTATTTAAGAAAATCTCATGAGGATAGTCTGTTATAATTTTGTCTGTTTGTACCCATTCTGCTAGTCTTTTTTCCTTTCTGAAGCTCCCAGCCTTCTTTTCCTATCATTTCCTTTCTGTTTGGAGATCTCCCTTAACCATTATCAAAAAGAGATTTTCTCGCAACAAATTTTGTTTTCCTTCATCCAAAATTTTCTTTCTTTCCCCTTCTTCCCAGAGGACAGTTTTACGGAATACAGCACTCATGCATGACTGTTCTTTTCTTTCACTACTTGAAGACTGTTGCACTACTTCCTTCTGGCATTCAAGGCTCCAGATGAGCCACCTACTGTCATTCTAATTGGTGCTCCCCTATAAGCAATGAATGCATCATTTCTCTCTGCAGCTTTCATTTTTTCTTTATTTTATAGAAATTTAATCATGATGTGCCTTGGCATATCTTTGGGTTTATCCTATTTGAGGGTTGCTCACCTTGAATCTATAGGTGTTTGTCTTTCCCAGGTTTGCCAAACCTGGGAAATTTTCATTTGTTATTTCTTTAAATACTTTTCCAGTACCACTCGTGCCTCTCCTTCTGGAACTCCATGGTATAGATGGATATTACACCACAGGTTCCCGGAGACTGTTCATTTTTATTCAGTCTTCCTCTCTTCAGATTGGATGAACGCTGTTGATTTGTCTTCAAATTCATGGATTCTGTCCTGTCATCTCTGTTCTACTTTCAGACCCCATCCAGTGATTTTTTTTCTTGGTTATTTCAGTGTTATATTTTTTCAGTTCTCTAATTTCCATTTGGTTCTTTTCTAGAAGATTTCTTTCTTTGCTGAGGTGTTCTATTTTCTTAATATGTTTCAAAATAATGATTGAGACTTTTTTTTAGTTCAAATATGGTTGACACACAACGCTACATTATTATTTCCAGGTGTACAACATAGTGATTCAACAACTCTGTAGGTTATGCTGTGTTCACCACACATGTAGCTACCATCTGCTACCACACACTATTACAGGGCCATTTACTATACTCCCTGTGCTGTACTTTCATCTCCATGACTTATGTATTCCATAACTGGAAACCTGTATCTCCCACTCTCCTTCACCCTTTTTGCTTGTCTCCCCCCAAGGCAACCCCTCTGTATTTATTCTCTGTATTTATGGGTCCTCTGTATTTATGGGTCCATTTCTGTTTTTTGTTTATTTATTTGTTGAAGCATTTTTTGATGGCTGCTTCAAAATCCTTGTCACATAATTCTGACATCTGATTCACCTTGGTATTGGTGTCTGTTGGTTGTCTTTTCTCATTCCTGCTGTGATTTTCCTGATTCTTGGTATGACAAGTGATTTTCTATTGTATCCTGACATATGGGATATTATATTATGGGATTCTAGATTCTACTTTTTTTTTTTTTAGTACTCAGTCTCTCTATTAAGGTGTAGCATGAGGACCAAATGGAACCCACCATTACCATCTAGCAAAAGAGGGGTACTGACTCACAATACCCCATAACAAATTAGTGGAGTGAACATTCAGCTCCCCCTTAGTCTCTGCTGACCCCTTTACTTTAAAAACACGGTACCAATAGTCAACTGCCTTATTGTCTCCAAGTGGAAGTAAAGATTAAGATCCTAGTTGGGCCCAGCTACTATCAAGTAGGGGTAAACAGAGGGATGACTCACACTTTGTTGCTGTAGAGTGGGGATAAGGATCAGCTCCCCAGTGGATCCCACTGACATGGGGTAGGGAAGAGGGAACAATGAAGTCCTTACTATCCTCAACTTGCACCACCATGTTCAGTGTCATTGGTGTCATATGGGGGTAGAGGCTCAGCTCAGCAACAGACCCAGTGACACCAACCTGGTGGGAGAGCTAGAGTCCTACCTGGGTCTTCTGGGCCAGGGATGGAAGACCAGCTGCCCACTCAGTCCACCAATACCATCCGGAGGCGTGAGGTGAGGTGGAGTACTGCCACCTGCTCCTTCCAAGTAAGGAATGGAAGAGAAGGTCTCTACTCCACTCAGCTGCTATCAGCCAGTGGGAAATTGGTGCACAATATCTGCCTCCACAGAGAAGGGATGGAGAGGTACAAAGAAAGATCAGCTCCTCTCTGGCTGGCTGAAACTGTGGGGGAAGGAACAGTATGGTTTTTCTGCTGGCATTTGACTGGAGTAAGGTAAGTACTGCCATAAAGAGCTCCCATTGTTAGGCTACCCTTTTCCTGGTTCTTTGGCTAAGGGAAAGAAGCCTTTCTTGGAGATTTTTGTCTATGCCTCTGGTGGTTCTGGGATGGAGGCTTCTGCAGCAACCTGATGAGGATATGTTGGAGGCAATAAGGAAACCCAGGGAACTTTACCACAATTCTGTTCCTCAAGTCCTAATGTCCCAAGGCAGCCCACCTTCTTCTTTCCACTTTCAGAATCTTCCTGACATTCTTTATTGTGTTACGGTCAGGGTTCTTAGTTGTAAGGGAGAGGCCCTGGAAGGCATGAGGCTATTCCACCTTGACAGAACCCCAGAGACTATTCCTTATTCTCCAAGTAACTTTGTATGTTATGAAAGTGCCTGGCACAAAGTAGACATTTTGACAAACATTTAGCCTGTGAATGAAGGAGTCATTAATGCAAAGATGGCTATAGTATAGTCCTTCCCTATAGTAGTTTAGAGCTAGATTCTCTCAGTTCTGAATTCACATGTTACACCTGTCACGTACCAGTTTGGGCCAGGTCTTAAACTGTTTAAGATTTATTATCTCTAAAACGGATATTCTAATCATTCTAAACGGAAGGAAGTAAATGACCTTCCCCAATTCTGATATTCTTTTCCATGTCAAAGTGGCTTCATTAACATGTCAGTCCCGGCCTCTCTCCCCAGTTTCTTTCACTCCACCCCAGGCAAGTGGGGTGACCCACTTGATTGGTGAGTTTGGAAAGAGAGACTGAATATATATACTGAACATTTAAATTATTCTAATTTATCTACACAGGCATCAACAGCACTGGATGCAGGCATGTCTCACAGGAAGATGACAGAGGACTGTATGTCTCCACTAGGCATCTCATGTCCAAGGAGACAGAATAATGGGCTCTGTATGCCCAGGGTCATTAAAGTGGGTTATAAACTTGTATTCCTCCTAATTCATTGGCAGATTCTTGAAACTAGCAAGGAGTATTCAACAAATACTTCTTAAGCACTGACCAAGGGCCAGACATTGTGTCACTAAATAAAGATGAATGATTTAAGACACCTGCTTTTGAGTAGCACATTTGACTCTTTGGGAAACTGGAAATATAAACAGTAAGAAGCAACCGACCTATTAAGTGCTATAATAGAATTATGAAAATATGGTGAATTGAAACAAAAGTGTGGAGTACATGTAAGCTTTCACATAGTCTATTTAACCTAATATCAGGGGAAAAAAAAAAAAAACCTGGGAAGTTAATCATAGTAATAACCACAATAGCATAGACTGACACTTACTGGGCATTTACCATGATAAAGTGCTGAGTGCTTTACATGGATTATCTCCTTAATATCAGAGCAACCCTTTCAAGGACATACTTCCCTACCCTCATTTTATGGCAAAAGAAACTAAAGCACAAAGGGGTGAACAAGCTTTCTCAGGATCACACAGGTGGTTAATGATGAGTCCACCAACCCCGAAGTCTATAATCCTAACCAATGGAAGACATTGCCCACTCTGAAAATGAAGATTTTAAGGCTTAATTTTATTTAGTTTTACATCTCCAGCACTTGATAGCATGCATGGCAAACACCAAGCACTCAAAAACTACTAGGGGATAAAAATAAGATAGGAAGGAAGAAAAGAAGGGAGGCTCTTTGACTTAGAAAAAAAATCATCCATCCGAAAAGCAGAATGATATATTCCTGAGGCTCGTGGTAGTGGTAGGACTGTTGTCACCAGGAAGCAGTCATTGAAGGGCAGTATATTTGTAAATATTTGGAGTTCTGATTTATCGTAAAGAGGGTAGGCTGAATACACAGCTGTATGCACTCCTATATATTTGTTTGGTCTATAAATAATAGCAATGTGGTGACAGTCCAGAGGCTACTCAGAAAAAGCACTCTTGGGTGACTTATCTCACCCTGAACATCCAGGCTTCGGAGACCAGTCTACATGACAAAGCAAGGGCTTTCCATTCCAGCTGACCTTAGCCAGAGAGTCAGTGCAACACAGATGACACAGGTCAGAGGGATGACCAAAGAGCTGGAAAACAGACACAGTGGTCAGTATTTGATTATCATTCTTTTTTTTTTTTTTTTCTAAAGCACTTTAGCGCTCTGGAGTTATGTTTTCTATTTCTTCCAGACCATTATGAATTTGAATTGTTAACACCAATTAGAATTAACTTTACCTCTCAAAGAAAATATAAAAATAGTTTCATTATTTCGCAGGGCCTTGCTTCTACCATGCACTATGTAAGTGTATTGTGGCGTGTGCCTGTCTGATGTTCTAAATACACACACGTATGGGTAAAGGTGTGTTGTTTTCTAAAGTTTATTTATTTCTTCATTCCTAGTTTCCTGCATAATAAAGATATAAAGTGGCACATGAAAACTCTCAGAAAATGACTGAGAAATTGATAAGTAGTCATTAAGCATTCCATTTTTCCTCACGCTACTAAATCTAGAGTGTTTAGAGACTGTGTATTTTAGTCAGAAGAAAAAAAAACAGGATTTAACCTCTTGGCAGCTTCCTCCCTGCTTCTCTCATCCCAATCCATCCAATCCTCTCCACCTCCTTCGTGTTTATCTTCTTAAAAGCAGATTGGGCTGCTTATTTTCAAAAGCTGTGCTTTCCAATACAGTAGCCTCTGGTCACAATGTCTGCTTGCATTTAAACTAGTTAATATTAAATTAAAAATTCTACACTTCCTCCCCACTTGCATTTCAGTAGCCAACGGTCTCATGGGGCTAGCGGCCACTCTATGGACAGCACACATAGGAACATCTGCATCTTCACAGACAGTTCCCTTGGGTAACACTGCTTGAAAGACTTCCCTTTGCTCCCAGCTCTTAAGGTACCACCTTTATGAAGAGTCTGGCTCCAGCTTCCCCCAGCATACATCTATTTTTAAAATGCACATACATGACTGCTGTGATTTCTCAGAATAATCTGAGGGCAGGCACAGAGCTGGTAGGAAATGTCTAGGGGACTATTGGTAAAGGGGTTGACTAATGAAAGTGTCGAGAATGTGACTACACCCCACATGAGAATAGGCTCCCCAGGACCTGTGCTATTTGAGCAATTACATGTCCAGGGTTAGATGATTTGCATTCTGATGGGGTTGAGGGGTCAGGTCAAAAAAACAGTGCATCTCTCTATTCTCCTAGGATGTGAGGGATTGTGTGTGAATCATTTATATGTTCCTCATAAATATTTATAGAAGATAATATATATGTATAGATGTATGTATATATTTACTCTATACATATGGTTAAAATTCATCTAGATTAGACCTGAAAGACCTAATGTTTGTCATTCTAGAACAACTGTTATGCAACCAGAAATCATTCTGCAGGAATGAGAGCAGGGAGGATGCCTTTGCTGAGGCACAGCAGCCAAGGGTGTGCAGCTAGCGAACAATATGGCTTTTCTCCCGCCATTTTCTTCCCATCCAGCCACTGCTGATGCAGAGATTCATAGCTGTGACACTGTGAGTCTTGCTGTCTACTTCATCAGGGGATCTCTCTGTCAGGCTGCTCTCTCCTCCCCATTCCCATTGTAGGAATGAACCACACCATTGTTTTTATTAACCCATTTAAATACCAGTGTAATGACAAGAAAAAAATATCCTCATTGAAACAGGTTGATTTTCAGTGTGCTTTTATCTGCCTAAAATGGGAATCTTGCTTCATTATTATTAATTTGTTGAATGCTTACTCTATAGGAAACTCACCTATCCTTTAACTTATCTGATTATGACAATGCCCTATAAGAGTAGTACCAGCAACATACCCATTATAGAGATGAGGATAGCAAAGCTGAACTAAGTTAAGCTCTTTCCAAAGATCACACAGCAAGTAAGTTTCAAGATTCTGGTTCAATATGAAGCACATGATTTCAAAGAAGCTGGACAAGTGGGTGAATTAGGATGGAGGGAAGAGAACCTGATGTTGTATGTCTTAATGATTTATGTTTGCAGCAGAACTGCCACTGTCTTGGGACACTTGTCTATGGGTCTATGCACGAAAGGCCATTTGTGCTCTAAACTTGACACTCACTCAGGAGCACACATTCCTGCTCTGTTATTTCCCCATGGACATGTTCATTTCCCAACTAGTCTTCCTTTTCAGCTCTAAAACTGGGACTGCACACAGAAGCAGCACTGGACACTAGGTTTTTTAGATTGGTGAATTCCCGTGTACTTCCCTTAATTTCCTCAGCCTTCATTTTCACACCCCTGGAAGGAGGCACTCACACATACCCACAGAAAGCAACCAAGCATTGAACCATCTCTGGCTTCAGGTAAGATTATTCACAAAGACAAAGCCTGGAACATTTAACAAACGCAAGTGTAAGCAACCAGTTCAGTCTACCAGGGGCAGGGAAAATAGATTGTAGTGTCAACTTAATCAATGGTTCATCACTGTACTTTTTCAGTGCTTGAACCTTATTAGGATTGAGGCTGCATTGCTCAGCTGAAAATCAATCTGGAATTTTTCAAACAGCTGCAAACTGTAGAAATACAATTGCAAATAATTTGATGACTTTTCCAAGCACCTTGGGAAAATCCATGCAGAACCAAGTGGGCCTGGTACATGGATGTGCTTCTGGCTAAGGCTCAAGGGCAGGAATGTTGGGGTTCCAAACAAAGGCAAATCCATGTTGGGGCTCCAAATCCAAGGCAAATTCACTGAACTCATGTCTGAGTTCAGTTTTGAAGATGCAGTGACTGAACACAGCAGTATGAATGTCAAGACTCTCTCAATACAGAAACTGACTTCAGGCTAAGGTCGGAATAACAGATCATATATGGGATCATAGAGTTTCTCTTTGGAACCTGACCTAGCATTTAGAAATGGCTTCAGGGATGATATGGATTACCAGGACAAAGGGAAAGAAAAGAAGAGGCACTCACAGATGAAGGGGTGAAATAGTCTAGTGAACCTAAGCAGGCCACAGTATATACAGACTTATGTGTCTGGCCCCAGTTAGTTTGTGGCTGAATATATGACAGAACAATGCTCAATGCAGACATAAGGAAAAGAGTTTCTAAAGTTTTAAGGTATAGGGAATCCCAAACTGGCTAATAGGCTCATAAATATAAAAAGAAGAAAACACTTGCATTGTGGTTAAGAGCACGAACCCTCACTTAAGTGTTATCTGGGTTAAATTCTTCTCCACCATTTAGTATAGGACCTGGTGAGAGGTATTCAACCTCCTTGATTCTCAGTTTTATAGTTGTTAACAATGCTAACACTTTCCATCTCTCAGGCTTGTTGAGAAGATAAAACAAAGTCATTAAATGTCTAGTACCATGATTGGCATGTAATGCATGGTTCCAAAGGGCACAAGTTGATGCTATTACTGTGAGGAAAAGAAAAATACTATTTTAGACTAGGTCATTGTTGTGAGTTGAATTGTGCCCCTCCCCAAAAAATATATGTTGAAGTCCTAACCCCTGATATGTGTGAAGGTGATCTTAATTCTAAATAGAGTATTTGCAGATATAATCAAGTTAACATGAGATCTTTAGGTAGGCCCTAATCCGGTATAGCTGGAGGTCCTATGAGAAGAAACAGGCAGCCATGCACAGAAGAGACACACAGAGAAGATGACCGTGTGAAGCTGGAGACAGAGATTGGCATTATGAAGTCACTGAGGATGCCAGCAGCTGGAAGAGGCAAAGTTTCACCCCACAGAGGTTTCAGAGGGAGCACTGTCCAGCTAATATATTGATTTTAAACACCTGGCCTCTAGAATTGTGAAAGACTAAGTTTCTGTTATCCCAAGTCAGTTGTTTTGTGGCACTTTGTTATGGCAGCTACAAGAAACTAATACAGTCACGATTTATACCTAAGGAGAGTCTGTTTAGCTGGCATTTTATTAACTATCAGTCTTAACTAACTACAGTCACTTTGGTGCAGTAGGAAAATTCACAAAAATACAGAAAGACTACAAATGTCGAATGTTGTAATTTTGCAAAAGAGTTTGTGATTTCCGATGCAGTGATGTTTAAAAATATTGTAAAGTTTATTGCGTTAGTTAGCTCAGGCTACCAAAACAAAATAACAAAGATTGGGTGGCTTAAACAACAGAAATTTTTTTTCTCACAACTGTGGAGGCTGGAAGTCTGAGATCAGGGTACTAATAAGGTCAGGTTCTGGTGGAGACTCTCTTCCTGGCTTATAAATGGCCATCTTTTTGTTTTTTAATTTAAATTCTAGTTAGTTAACATACAGTACAGTATTGGTTTCAGGAATAGAATGTACATATTCATCACTTATATAAAACACCCAGGGCTTGGAGCACCTGGGTGGCTCAGTTGGTTCAGCATCCAACTCTCAGTTTTGCTCAAGTCATGGTTTAGGTTCAAGAGATCAAGCCCATCTTCAGGCTCCTTGCTAACAGCAAAGAGCCTGCTTGAAATTCTCTCTCTCCCTATCTCTCTGCCCCTGCCCTGGTCGGTCGGTCAGTCTCTCTCTCTCTCTCTCTCTCTCTCCCCCACTCCCCCCAAAATAAACATTAAACAATAATTAACCAGTGCTCATCCCAACAAGTGCCCTGTTTAATGCCCATCACACATTTAACTCATCCCTCCACCTACTTCCCTTCCATCAATCCCTTCTTGGTGTGTCCTCGCATGGCTCTTCCTCGGTGCTATGTGAGAGGGAGAGAGCAAACTCTCTGTTGTCTCTTCTTATAAAGCCACTAATCCCATGAGACCAGGGCCTCATTCTCATGACCTTATCTAACCCTAATTGCCTCCTAACGGCCCTGTCTCCAAATAAATACCATCACATTAGGAGTTAGAGCTTCAACATTTGAATTTGGGAAGCAATGCAAGCATTTACTTCATAACATATGTTGAACTAGCATGCTATATATTATTCACTTTCTCCCTCAAATATATCATGAAGTCAGGTTCACATACCACTTTGGGTGAGAGGGGACAGAATATGCTCAGTGATTCATAATACGTGGTCTCTGCTCTCAAGCATCTTATAGACTAATGGAAGAGACAGTTTGTTAACAGAACATTGCAATCTAATATGGAAGATGCAGTGCTGGAGGTGAGCCTGTGGAGCAGCAGAAGAGGTTCAGGGAACTTTTCCTGCAGGGAACCCCTCAGTTCAGGAAAGGGGCTATGCCTCATTCCTTTTCATCCATTCAGAGCACAGCATATTACAATTGAGATGATTAGTGGTTAATAAATACTTGTTGGAGACGTAAATTAAAGAATAAATGAAGCCTATTGCCATTAACTAGAACACCAAAATTCCTTAGCATCAGGGATGGTATGTTAGAATTTCACTATAAAATTCTAAAATGTAAGCTGAGCTGCTGTATGGGAAAAAAACCAAAACATTGAACTAGAAATATAAAGAATAGGTTGTATTCCTCACTGCCTTAATCAAGCCCTGGAACCTTGGATAAGAGACTGGGAAGAATCCATCTGAGAACAAGGGATTGATTCATCCAGCCCCTGTTAGCTCTAAAACTATAATTCTGACATTCCTTCTTAGATTTCATCTGAGAACATTATGAATAACATCAAGAGTGCTAAAAGTAACTCATTACTCTCTGTAAGGTAAGAGAGGACCCAATGATCCAAATAATAGCCACAGAACGTCTGCTGAATAACAAACATTCAAATGTTCATTGAATGTTTGTAAATAATATACTGCTGTGGTGCCAATGGATTTTAATCATTCATTTGGAGTATTTATTCAACTACTATTAAGTATCACTCTAGGTACCAGCTAATGGTATATTGAAATGTATATAAGTATACATATATTTAATATTGTACACACACACACACACACACATATATATATATATATAAATTTTTAAAATACTAAAGTATATTTCTCCCAAGCAACTTTCTAAAAGGCTTTTTAAACTTTTCAACCTGACTGCTCTGTTGCCACAATCTCATGGTAGCAGTGCTCGGTGGAAAGGAATTTCCTCTAATGCTTTTAGTGTTTGGCTCTTATATCTGAACCATGAGGTTATTGTAGTTGACAAAAGCCAAAAATAGCTTTATAAAATGCAGCCTCTTTATTCCCCTTAGAATTTGGAAATTCTTAATAAAGTTTCATTCACTTCCAGTTTTTTGGGATGGATATTTTCTAATTCTTCCTGAAGTCAAGTCCATCCCAGTACCAATCCAGAATCTCTTCCCAGTCTTTCCTACACCCTGAAGAGATGATGAAGTTTAAATATACAAAGAAAGTGACAGCCCAAGTCTTGCTTCTCTCTGCCCTTGCCTTAGGTTCCAAAGAATCATAAAATGTTAGTGGTAGGGAGATCATAGGGCTGATTTAATCCAACTCCTTCATTTTTCAGATAAAGAAGAATACCTAGGGGAATGAAATAATTACCCAAGTCCTTTCAGGTAACTACTTTGTGAGGCTGAGACTATCTCCCAAGTCTCCTAACTTTTAGTTACAATTGCTCCACTAAACTATACAGCCCCATTGCCCCGTTTCCTTTCTGTCCTTCACATGGCTTAGCTCATAGATGTGGGCATTCTGAGATCTTTGTCATGCATTCAACTGATTCATATCTGTCTAGATCAAGGGCCAGAAAATCTTTTATGTAAAAGGCCAGATAGCAAATACTTTAGGCTTTGAAGGTCCTATGGCCTCAGTTGACATTCTCAGCTGTGTCACTGTAGTACAAAAGCAGCCATAGACAATACGTAAACAAATAAGAGTACCTGTGTTCCAATAAAACTTTATTTACAAATCCCAGCAGTGAGCTGCATTTTCCTGTGGGCCATAGTTTGCCAAACTCTGGTCTAGATGTTGTGTTCCTTGCTCCTGATCCTAAAAGACTATTTGCCAGGATGAGAATGAAAGATACCATCTTTCTTCCCTTATTGTAAAAATAAGATCTTGTGAATTTTATACATTAATTCTACATAAATCCATTGAATACCTACTTTATGGAAAAAGAATAAGTGGTAAAATAAGCTGTGATAATAATAATAATGAGGTATCATATCTGTCGATAAAGGTACTTTACGTATATGCTTCTCATTACCCTTATGAAACCCCATGTTACTGCTAAGGAAAATAAAGCCTAGCAGGGTAGGAAACTCATCCACAGACACACAACTAGAAAGTTGTAGAAGTAGGATTTGAATCCAGATATCCATGGCTGTTATCACTGTCACCTTCTGACTTCCTGATGATGTTGGGGAACCTGGTCTCATGTTACAAAGGAAGCATGGCTCTAACGCTGGGTCCATGTTGTCTTTACTTAGTAGCAGGAATCCCCTCCCCCACCTATTCCTCCACCTCTGCTCTCATTTGACAATAATTTGTGTTCCCAAAGATAGCTGTGAATGGCGTGAGTTGCTGAATCAAAACAACAGGAAATTATGGTGATATATTAGTCTAGGGTTTAAAAAATGGTTAAAAGCCAAATTATAGACCTTTTACTTTTTAAAGAGTTTCTTTTTCTTCTGAAAGTTTACTTATTTTGAGAGAGAGCAAGGGAGGGGCAGAGAGAGAGAGAGGGAAAGAAAGAATCCCAAAAAAGCTCCATGCTATCAGCATGGAGACTAATGTGGGGCTTGAATCCACAAACAATGAGATCATGACGTGAGCCGAAATCAAAAGTCAGATGCTTAACCAACTGAGCCACCCAGCCAACCCCAAATTACAGACCTTTTAAAAAATATATATATTAATCAGTCTTTCAGTTTAATCAGTGTGTGATTTGTCCGCTCACACTGACCCGCACTGTGCTAGGTACTGCTACTCCCTCACACAAGCAAGACTTTGAAGCCCTAAGGTTTAGGCCTCACTCTTCAGCTACTTAGCGGAGAGAACTTGGTCCAATAACTGTGATCCTTACATCCTCCTTGAGTGAAATGAGGGAGGTTTTTTTTTTTTAAATATTTTTTTATTTATTTCTAGGAGAGAGAGAGACAGTGGGAGCAGGGGAGGGTCAGAGAGAGAGGGAATCACAGACTGAAACAGGCTCCAGGCTCTGAGCTGGCAGTCAGCACAGAGCCCGACGCCGGGCTCGAACCCACGAACCGCAAGATCATGACCTAAGCGAAAGTCGGACGC